>JAPSGF010000002.1:49977859-50305862 GCA_035772895.1 Perdix hodgsoniae
GTTCCCCCCTTGTTTTTGGTTCCCCCCTTGTTTTTGGTTCCCCCCTTCTCTCTCCTCTTTTTTTTCCTTCCAGCTGAAGTTTTATCAAATTTTGAATTCTTCAATGTAGAAAATAATTATTAAAAAGGTTTGTAGAGGGAAGAAGTCTTTTTTTTTTTTTTTTTTTTTTCCCCCTCCATGTGGGCATTTATAACTTTCCTAACTTTGAGAGAATAGCTTGTTTGAACATCCAGCATCACAGTGAGCAGTGCAGCCTGGACAGAAGAATGAGCTGAAGATTTAAGATTATTTTTAATATGGCAGAGGAAGGGATGCCATCTAAGAGATTTATGGCATAGTAAGAGCTAACTAGAAAAACTGTCATTCAACAATTACTGGAAATGGAAATAGTAGAAGGTGTAAGACATAGGTGCTCTACCTTATGAGAGAAGGTCTTGTATCCAAGAGTTTGCTGAGAGTCACGAAGTAGGAACCTGAAAAAGAAAAGTCTGAGGTGAAGGGTTCAAGGGGAAAGCAGGCTAGCATATTGTGATTCCTCCCTTGGGATGTGGGCTTTAATCCTTGCTTTTATTAGTCTGAAATTGCACAAAACTATTTAAGTGGGTTTCTTCTGTATTAGGGCTAAATCCGTTGTGCAACTGAAATCAGCCTATTACATGTGATGTGACGGGCTCTGTAGCAGGGTCAGTGCGTCCAAAGCTGCTTCTGCCAGAGCAAGGCAGCTTTCCAGGTGTATGTTCTGTCTGCCTGCAGGTTACTCCCAGCACACCTCCTGCACTCATGGCTGTGGGGAGGGTTAACTGCACAGGGCTAAGTCCATTTGTTCAGGGCTTATTCAAAGAGCTTGAGGCTAGTTCCACTACAAAATGCTGTTTATACCCCAATCAATTCTCTATTAGCTGAGATTAATAAAACACTGAGTTGGCACGCTGTGGCCTGTGCTTGGGAATTGCATTGTACACACATCAGCTGGGCACAATTGTTAGCTCTGAAGCAATGCTGGCTTTTCCTTGCCTGCAGTGCTCCTGGCCACAGGCTTAGCCATTCCCTGTGACTCCCTGCTCCCACTTGGCATCGCCACCATGAAGAGGCATCCATCCAGGGCTAGCAAGCCTGTGGGATCTCACTGTATCTTAGCACCCTTCCGCTCTTCTCCTGATATGGGGCACAGACCCTGCCATAAGATGGGCCTTGGAGCAGAGGAGGCCACCTGTACGCTACTTTCCTGAGCAAGCAGGCCGTATCGCATCTGCACCTCTCTGCCAGCCAGCCCCAGTCCTGTTACCAAATTTACACCTGAGCCCTGGCTGCACTGATCTTGAGATGACGGAGCCTTGTGGGGTGCCCTGAGTGACCCCGCAATTACCGGGCCTCTTGTTGTCCCAGTGGGCCTGTAAAGAGTGAGCCCGTGTGGCCCAGATCTCATGAGCTTTGTGCTGGGCCTTTCTGTCTTAGCTGTGCCCATTTTTTTGTGGTTCACAAGTAAAATTAGCTTCCAGCTATAGGGTGTACTGTGATTAGCATGGTCCATGCTTGCTTTCTGAGGTGGGTAGCTATCAGCTTGTTGGCACAGCTTCCTCTCTATCATTAGGTTGTTTAGAGGAAACCAGAACAATATATCTGTTCATTTTAAGTACCACTTTAATCCCGAAATATCTGCCCAGGCTCAAGTTTACTGCGAAGTGAAAATTAGTTTACTTTAAAGCATTCTAAATGGAGCATGATTGAAAACGACATAGCCAACTGCTTGTGCATCAACCAGCCATCAGCTGGCAAGGGGCAAAGTGTCTGCACAGACGTGGAACAGGCTGACAAAAAATGGAAAGCTGTTCACGTAGCAAGGCACAGAGCCCTTTTCTCCCACCAGGTTGAATGGCTGTCAGAAAGAGCAATGCAATATAGTTTGTTTAAACATGGGCTTCACTCCCAAATGTTTTCCCTTGTTCTACTTTTCTTGTTGCAACAGTGGCTTGTGAAATGTGAGTGTGAAAAGGCAAAACATGATAAACTTGGAACCCATCTGAATGGCTCTGTTCCTGTGCTTCTGTGTGCTGTTGTTCTATGTATAGGCACAGAAAGAATTACAACTGTTTATCACTTAGTGATGAAATTTCTTTATTATTAGTCGCTAGTGTGAGTTCAGAAACTGAAATTCCACTGAAAGAAAGATATTTTATTGCTGAGTTCAGAACTCATGGCAAAGCACCTCCAGAAACACAACTGCATTTTAGTCTGTGACAAATTACAGTGAGGTTTGGACAGTTCTTGGTATTAACCAAATGAAGTCAGATTCATGTTTCTCCATTGTAAAAGAAAATGACTCACATATTCCACTTTTATCCCAAGGGACAGATGAAAAACTGATTGCAGAATTTTGTGCTGCTGTCCTTTCATGCAGTTGGGCCCATCCTTTACTCAAGCTGGGTTTAAAAAGAGAAGATGCTTGTGTGTAAGAGATGAAGTCTGTTCACACTGTACTCATTAGTTACTCCCACCCATGGTGCTGTGCTCAATTTGCGGTGTGCTCTACTCCTGGGGTGTGATTACAGGCTGAGTCAGTATTCCATCCCGTTTTCACACTGTTGCTCCACTTGCTTTGCAAGCTTTCTGATCTACACGGTATGGGAAACTACTGCTGCTTTAATCTGAAGTCTACTTCAATGATAAGCATGCTTTATTTCCATAGAACTTGGATCTACTGAAAGTTTGTCCCAATTAAATTATGTTTATATTACAGTATTTTGAGTGCTCTAAGTGCTGATGAGTCTCTAAGCCAAATATAACTTGCAGTCAATACAGACCCAGAGAAATTGTTTTCAGATTCATGCCAACAAATGGTAAATAATGTATTTGTTGTGGTGCAAGCTCACTTCAGAGCATGTTCCACATTAGCTCGACAAGCATCCCATGCAATCACTGGTGCACTGCAGAACAGATCAGCTCTTCCGTGTTGCATTGATGGCCCAACGCACTGCAACCTCCCTGAAAAGCTGTGGTAAATGCTATGCTCTGAGGAGATGCTTATGACTAGCCAAGACAAATGTCATTTCTCTTCCTGATCTGTATTCAGTAACAAGCAATGTTAAGGTAACGCATCTTAACTGTGACAATTAAATGATACTTCTCTGTAGAAGTGACTAGCTCGCTTGTCCCTCACATTCTCTTGATTCAAGAATAGTCAGAAAGATTTGGAAGGCTTCACATGTCATGCGGATTTTGTTGCTGGAAAAGACAGGGAAGGTCTGTGTTTTTTGGTTTTTTTTTTGTTTTGTTTAAACAATTCCCCTGGAAGTGGCAATTTATCTCAATTGAAGCTGTTCAGTCAAAAAACATATATTTAGAGAAACACCTTATTTTAATTTTCTCTGTAGTTTGAAATCACTGGAGCATTTTCTTTGGTAGTTTGACTACTGCTTTTTTAAAGTAAAATTTACAGTAAAAACAAAAGAGAGAAAAATGTGTAAAATGCTAAGATAAGCAGACAGGACTTTTTAGCTGGTCAGAGTTGGTTTCTTTAGATTCTAGGTCATGTTAGCATTCAGAAGCTGATCCCAAAGTACAAGACAATATAGGCTTTTGCCTCCTTTCAGTTTGCTTTTTTATTTTTATGAAAATCACTCAGAAGTATGAGCAAGCATATTCCAGTCTTTCATCATTCTGCTCTCTGACTTTCCTTTGGCTGCTTTCCATTAGGGAGAATTAAAGAGCCACAGATGCAATGTGGTTCTAAGAAAGCAGAGGTGGGGTTTCAGAGACAGGACCAAAGGGAAAAAGAACGTGGGTGAGGGAACACATTTCCTCCTCCTGCATATTTTTCTCTTGATTTAATCATTCCAAGGACTCTGTAGATATCAAATCTGAGCATGGGTCCCTTATCTACTCTTGTATAAAGTTTCAGAGCTTCTGCTCCACATAAAATGAAATATGTGCTTTTCCACAGAATAGATTAGCTCATAATTTCATAGGATAAGTCACAATATTAAAGTCATAGAACAATGTGGTTTGAAAGGGACTTTAAAGACCATCTAGTTCCCACCTCCTACTGTAGGCAGAGTTGCCAACCAGTAAATTAGGCACCAGATCAGGTAATCTCATGTTCTTGGCAAATGTTATAGTGAACTCCACTGACTGAATTTAGAATAATGGAAAATAATGTCTTTGCTCCTCTAAATTAAATATAATTATTTGTATAATCACAGTAATCTGTTCAGAGCTAATTTCAGAAGAAGATCAAACAACTAGTTTATGATCTTAGTATGTATGATGACTAGTCTTTTGTCGTACAGACTCCATAAATACCAGATTCCAAAGAGTTAAAGTAACTGGTAGAAGATCATACAGATTCAGAACCTAATGCAGCTTTAATCTGACTGGAAGTTGTTACATGGATCTTCCAGTACTGTTATTTATGGCACTATGAACTTTTTTACTTCATGATTTAGAGCCATGACTGCCTGAAGTCATATCATCTTGCACTGTGATCAGATTTCACAATCAAGTGGAGTTGCACCAGATATGTTCTTGGGTGGGAGTCCTTAAAAACGCACCTAGTGCTGCAAGCAAAGGCACCTGACCCTAAGCTAGAGAGGAATGCTTCTTCTTGGAGGTCTCTTTAGACGGGTGAATCTTAATCTATCTTCTGTCTATAACACAGCTCCAATAAGAAGGGTGTAGAGAACAGACCCTTTATTTCATTTCATAGAATCATATAATCATTTATTTTAATCTCATAAAATAGGATGGAGTAGAATGGAATTAATATAATAATACAGACCAGTTTAGTTGGAGTAGACCTAAAGATGCCGTTTGATCCAACTGCCTGACTGCTTCAGAACTAACCAAAACATAAAGCATATAACCAAGGTCATTGTCCAAATGCCTCTTGAACACTTCTGGCACCAACTACCTCACTAAGAAGTCTGTTTCAGTGGTTCACTTCCCAAGGGACAAATTTCGCTACCAATGCAAGCCTGGTAGCTATCAACGTTGTAATGTTGTATTATGGTTGTCCTTGTTAGTAATGAATTTGTTCTCGTTTCTAGTGTCACTGAGAAGGTATTTAGAGGCCTCTTAAACATGTAGCACCCAAAAAAAGGTTATTGCTCCTTCTGGTTCCTTGTTTCACTAAAGAAAATGTTGAAGCTACTTATACAGATGCCAGGGCCATTACTGGCTTCATTCAGAAAGTGGCAGGCACAATAAGTGTTAATGAGAGTGATTTCTTCTTCACAATAACACTAAGGCCGTGTGGCCTGTTGCCTCTGGGTCTCAATTGCATGAACTCCGAGATGTATTTTTATACCTTTCAGTTTGCCTTAGCATAGTCTTTCAGAGACTGTTTGACAATGACCTTTAATTTGGGGAGAAGCTACTGCAGACTGTAATTAAGGCAGACTTTTTTTTTTTAAAGCACAAAAAAAAAACAATTAACCAATAGCAGTATATTTTTAAAGAACAGGAGTCCTCCCCTGATTAAGTTGTTCTGAGAGGATTTTTTTAATTAGGACATTTTCCACAGAAGTAATATGCTTTAGCTTGTGCCTTAAGCTAACAAAAGTAAGTACGGAGCCTTTTTCCTCAAAAAAGAAAACAACCCTCGTTTTAAATATAACAAGATATTCCAGAGGGAGTCTTTTTGAAGGCAACTTCTTAACAAGTATTTACTAATATAACAAAAACAAAGTTGGGAAGTGTTTTGATTATAGCTAGGCTCAGATTTCATTTGAAGGAAGAGTCTTTTGATTGTGTCTTAAATAATAGGTTGCGATAACGTGAGCTCCTTTGTAATGGTTAGTTGGAAATAGTTTATATATAAACAGAGCCATTTAATGTAAAATAAACCTGATCTTGTCTGTATTTTGAACAGTGATATGCTTGATACCCGACTATGAGATCAAACAATTTTCAATTCAGTATATAGCTGTTTAAAAAGCAGTTTCAATAGTAACCGAAGACCTGATTAGTTGCATTGTAATGCTTAACCAATATCTTAACCGTTTCAAGACTTGCTAAGAAAGGGATGCAATAACTTTGACAACTCAAGCTAGAGGAACTCATACGAATTTGAATGTGCTGCTAAAAAAAATGGAAAGATTCTTTTGTTTCCAAAAATCTTTTAAAAATCAACTAAATTACAAAGTAGTTGCAGCTTTAAAAAGGTCTGCCAGTAGCTGTAACTGCATTGCTTGATTTCAACACCAGCCTTAGAGGAGGTCAGCACTGCAATTCTTGTTTTGTAGTGAGGAAACCCAAGGCACAAAGGAGGAGGTGAGATACTGAGAACTGCTCCAGCAACCCAGGAAAAGAAGTCCACCAGGCATCCCACGTGGTAGCCTGGGCTCACTCCCTACTGCGCGACAGCATCATTCACAGAAATAAGTCTAAAGGAGCAAGAGGAAAGGTAAGAGCAAGCGACCAAGTTCTCACTGGGTTGGTAGGAAGGGAAGGATGATATTAGTGTGATTTCTACCCGTTCTGCATCCATGGAGTCTTTACAACCCTAAGGATTACCAGGTTTTCTGATACGTATGATAGAGATTTCATAGTAACCTAAGAAAGTGGATTATTTCTAGTACTGCTGAGAAGGTTTCTAGGTCTAAAACAAAGAAAGAAATTATATTTGTGGATCAGATACTGAAATCTAGATTAGATTTTCAAATATATTTCAGATTTGTTATCTGTACTGCTCAATAACACTACAGTCTTTGGGGTTTTTTTGCTGCAGTGAAGTCAACGTTCCTAGAACAGAGAGAACAGTGCTGATATCACACGTTTTCTCCAAAACATAGAATCATATCATAGAATGGTTTGGGTTGGAAGGGACCTTAGAGATTGCCTAATTCCAACGCCAGAAAACATGTCCTTCATCATAACGAAGATGTGTGTTTTATACAAAATCACACTTTTTTGCTTATGTTTTGTTTTGAAAATATGTGAATTCTCAGTTGTACAGTACTAAATAGCTTGTGACTTAATTTAGCAGAGAAAAAAACTTTGATACTGGACTGACTATTTCTGACTTAAGTATAATATTTTATGCAAGCCAGCCAATTGAGAAATGTTGTGTAGGAAAAAACAGAAAATGAGATGGCTTAGATCTGAAAGCCAAGTCTTGAAGAAAATTAGGCAAAGCAATTATGATATATGTATTTTTAATTAAATTTCATAGATTTTAAATGTCATTCAAAGAGATGAGAATTCCCAAGGCTAGCAATTATTTTACACAATTTATAATATCTAGAAAGTACTGATAACTTTCATCAAGCCAATGTTAAAAATAAAAAAAAAAGAAAATGCCTTTGAGTGTAATTCAGGAAGATTTATAGTACTGGAAAAGTTTGCAAGAATGACAGTGTTAATATCCTAGCTTTAATTTTGGTGATGCTTGCCATTCATTTAATCTTTTTGCTTTAATCTCTGCAAATGAAATTGACTTAAAACCTCTGATTTTTGTTTATCTAAGCTAATTCTAGGTCGTCCAAAAAAAAAAAGTGTAATGAAGGTGCCTGAAGGATGATAGAAATTGCTCTGTTTGGCAGTTGCATTAATTCAGGCTATGCTTTGTACTACATAAGCAAAAGTGCTACTGGTTTATCATCACATGCGATCTTTCTCTGTGTTCTTTTTTTTTTTTCTTTTTTTCCCTTGTGTTTTGGTTTATGTTTTATTTCTCCTCGGTATGTGTGGAACACAACTCTCCAATAGCAATATTCAGTTAGTCCGTTAAAGAAAAGCCCAAGGACATATTTCTACTAAGTAAAAACTCTGAAAACAAAGGGACAACAGATAAAATACCCACAGAAACAATTTCTCTAGAAGTTTCTGCTTTTGATAATGTATAATTATCTAATCACTTCCATCCTGGTATGAAGCACAGAATTATCTGACATCTTCACTTCTCCTACAAGAGAACAAATGCAGCATGGATTCAATTAGAAAATTATTTAATAAAGATGCTGCTAGAGTTCAGTGCAAGAAGATACTAGAGGTATTCTGATTTCTTTGCCCTCTCGAATCATGTTGATTGTATCTCTTAGCTTGTTCAACAAGAATTCTGGCAGCACAGGAAGGCAAAACATGAATCAGGAAAACAATTGTTAAAATAAACTGGAAGATAATGCCAACCAGAATACATTTAAAACAGCAAGGTATAGGAATGATTCTTGTTCACCTAGGATCTTGAGTTTTTAATTAATAAGGCCGAGAAAAACCATCTGAGCAAGTTCAGCGACTTTTTAAGCAACAGACTTCAGACAATGTGGTTTATATCACTATGAACTGAACTACATCAGCATACTGAAATGGAGAAAAATGAAAATTTTTAATAGCTGGTAGTATATTTGGTATATAATGATTTGTTAAATTTACACAATGAATCGTTAAATGCATAGTAACTGAGGTTCTGGCAAGTAGCAGTTTATAGCTTACCAGTTATGAGATTGAGATTAATGGAAAAACTACTACGAGTAAAATGTGAAATCTTCCAGAAAAATAATGCTACCATGTGCATTAAAGAGTATTCAGCCCTAGCTGCTAATCTTTTCCTTGACTTCCTCGTCTCTAAAGCAGTTCTTCTGAGTTAATGACATGAAAGTGGTAAGCGAAAGAGAGCTTTGAGAGAAAATATTCTTTTAAAGTTTATGGATGTTAAAAAAAAATATATGTTAAAACACAGAAAAATAGAACAATTATAATTCAATGTGCTTTACAAAAAGACGCAGATCTGGTAAACCTGGAGGTACATGTAGTCAAAATGCCAGTTATACAGTTTTCTTTCATAACTGAACTGTTGTGATATTGCGTGCTGTACACAGCAGATTCGTATCTGTAATCTGGAGTCAATGACACAGCCAACAAATATATTTGTTTCAAAGTCACAGCTATTTTTCTAGCATGTGATCTCTGAATCTGGTTCCAATTTTGCTGGCTGGGTGCATAAAGTATTATTCCCAACAGATCTCTCTCTCTCTCAATGTCTGTATTGGTTTGGGATGGCCATCTGTTAGTGAGACCCATGTGGGCCTGGAGGGCAGGAATGAAGATAGTCCTTGGTTAAGGAGAGCTCAGTGCTTCAACTGTAGGATCTCCTTAGAAAATGCTGGTTGTATCTTCACAAAAGTAGACTGACAGAGAGATATCTGCTTCTATGGCATGCAGAGTGAGATTATTGACCAAGGAAGCCTGTACAAGGTGGGCAATGAGGAAGACGGGGGGACGCCACACAGGGAGGCACTGGCCAGGCTGTGTAGGGTGCTGCATGTCTGCCTATGGGATTTGATCTTATGACTGTTAGCAAAAGACTTCCTCTAGCTTTTAAAGTGGGATTATGTCAATCCTAGACTTCTAAGAATTTTCTTCTCATTTGTAAATGCAGTTTAGTGGGCTAGGTTAGGGATTTCATACCATATGGCCTCAGTACAGTGCTGTTTGCTTTGGGTTTAAAACAGATTTTTGTCTTGTAATTTCAATTATTTCTTTACTAGGTACCTACAACTTTTACTTACTGAAACGGTCAGAGCATCTTAGAAAAGGTATAGGAATATTAAGAACACAGTTTTATGACAGCTGTAAAAATTGTTGATTATGTATACCTTTATATTTTGCAAAGCATTAGTTACTGCATCCTAGCTACAGGACATAATTGCATTGCTTGGTACAGTATCGAGCATTAACAAGATTCTTTCCATCTGTCTAATTATTCCAAGCCAAGGATACTATCATGTTTTATTACAGCCATTTAAAAATTCCTGGTGCTCTTCCAGACTCACTCAGGATATGATACTACACGATTTCACCCAAAGAATTTTAAAGGACAACTAGACTTCATAAGGCACACAAGGATAATGTTTCGCCTGATGTTATCTCAGGTTTGTTTTTGCTATCATAAAACAGCTTTAGGTTCATTAACTATTACTAATACTTTTATTATTCTCTTTATTATCTCAGAGTCAGTACTGAAATACAAAACTGCTTTTCAGAGACCAGGGACTCCACAAAATCAGGATTGAACCCACATTTTTGCATGTTAATTAGCTGTTCAACTTTCTCACTGGATAGACAAGTAATTTAGCAGCAAGATTTGATGAGGTGTTCATTGTACCAAAGCAGCAAATAGTTTAATGGAAAGGATACCAAAGTCCTGTGACCCTCACCCTGGCTAGCTCCTTCTTGCTGCAGCAGCTGCACACACAACATGCTTCCCAGTTAAAAGGGGATGTAACATCATTACGATTTTTAGAGTAAATGAGGAATTTATCTTGGGTTGTGTCAGTAAGAATGTGAGATCTTGGCAGAGTGGTAACATTCCTATGTGCTATAGTTCTTGAGATCCCTCCTTTGCCCTCGTGTGCTGTCAGCAAGCATACATACAAGCCCATGCTCTCAGGGTAGCAATGGCTATATAGAGGCACAGGTGCAAATACAAATGATGGCTTGTGAGGAAAGGCAGTGGCAAATCAGTCTGCACAAGGGACACTGGAAAGCAAATGCATTTGCTATTTCTCACTAGGATCATGTTGACACATCCTGCTCCCTCCAGGAAAAGAAACACACACAATCACGTAGGCTGTTTATCTTTTCTTCTTTAATATAAACTATTTAACATTTTATTCTTGGCATCCCACTATGAGGTAATTTTGGGCATTAATTCCTTACTTTACAATACAATCCTGAACTTTCAAACTTATAACCCATTTGAGAGAAAGAAACAAGATATATTCTCTGTGCGTTTTAGCCCTACTTGGACAAAAAAATAAATGCAGATGTTCACAAATTTATGGAGTAGACAGCATGCCCAACTTCCAAATTATAATAGGCTGACAAGACCTCAAGAAATTGTATGACAGTGTCTACTTGTTGTCTGAAGTTAGTTGATGTACAATGGGATGAAGGATTTGTGAGCGTATTGAAACAGCCTCTTTTTGCCCCAGTCCATGGAAGACTGGAACAAGAATTGTTTGATATTATATTTATGTGAAGATTAACTGGAAAAATCTGGTGTTGTCCTTGGTGGCTAAAGAGAGTATTTCATGTATATTTTAGATTAGTGAGGTGGAGGTGCTGCATGGGTATCTCTGTGATATTGGAACCCCATCTTGAATGTGGAAGTGTCAGCATGTTGTTCCAGTGAAATCTGAGAGGTGATACCATTTTGTGCATTCTTCCTCAGCACGTCTATAGTTTCAACTGTCTTTAGTGTCTTGCTTTGAATTGTTGATTATAAATGACCTAAATCCTCAAATTACCATTTGTATATTTTCTTCACAAAGCTTCTGTCTATTTTAGGAAGAAGATCTTAAAATAGACACATGATTTTCAGAATAGAAGAAAAACACTGCAGTCCACAAAACAATCTGAGTATAAAAGTGATCCGTCTTTTGCCTATTCTAATTAGAGAATCAAAAATAGAAATATTGGAGTGGTACACGTTCAATTAAACTTGCCATTCACCAAACTTGAGGCTTTCCTACAGAGACTTCTACCATAATGATAAGGAGATGGAAAAAGAAAGCAGTCATTAGCGATGCTCTGGGAATTCAGTTTTCTTGATGTGAACCACCAGTGTTGTAGATCTTAAAGGCAGCAATACTCAGCGGCTTTTTCTTAGATATTTCTCCTTGTAGTGAAAAGTGTAATGACAGCCTTCTTGTGGCATTGAAGTACACTGGTAACACTACTGAAATAGCTTAATGGATCTGAAAATTTTACTTCTCACATTTTTTGAGGTTTGTGTGATTATTGCATTTGAAGGAACCAACTTAATATCAGTGGTTACCATAGAGAGAGGATTTAGGGCTTGATTCAAACCAGTAACCTTCCAGGATTTGGTGGCCTTACTGGTAGAAAAGACACAGGATGCTTATATTTATTGGCAAAACAGGAATAAGATAACAAGTTTGTGTCATCAGTTCTTGCTTTTCTCTTCTGAGGTTGGTGTATTCTCAAATGGCTCCTTCCAAGGTACTGCACAAGCTACCTGAGAGCCTCTCAAAATAGGGCACCCCTGGCAGCTGCTGCAGGTCACGCTCTGGCTTTTGTTTCTTAGTTGCAAGGATATGAGAAGGGAAGGGCTGTTCAGAGACACTCTGGAGATTCCAGCCAGGCTAAATTATTGGTATATCTCAAATTTCTGTAAGAATTTGATCTGATGCGCAATTATTTGGAAATGAGGGCTTCATAATCATCCCAGCATGATCTCTTTGCCCAATACATGTTATGGAGTTCACTAGCATTACTAGAAGTGGACAGGTGTCACTCTGTGAATAGTTCTAGCCCATGCCAAAAAGCTGTCATTCACCTGCAAAGCTATGACTTGCTGAGCAGGATCATTATGTCTAAAAAGAATGAAAACCAGTGCAATCTGTATGAAGTGAACAAAATGTAGCCAGGAAGATAGGCTGCGAATCATTTTGTCGTACGTCTTAGTTTTGGAAGATGCAAGTCGCTGAGAGATTAATTATCAGATGGGATTTGTGGGAGGGAAGAAATTCTGAGACCAGTATATACACGTACTGCTAAAAACTTACTTGAAGTAATGTTTATAAGCTCTAAGACAAAGTCTAAGATTAGACAATCTCATCTGCCAATGAAATTAGTGGTTGGTAAGTTGTTAGGTTAGTTCATATCTACAAAAATAGTTCACTTCTTTACAAAGAAGAATACATCATACTAAAAACTGTCTTGCATTTCAAACTATGGATTAATAGCAACTGAATGCATGCTGGCACATAATTTGCATTCTACCATGAAGTCTCTGAATTGTGAGCTGGAAACAAGGACATATTTCGTAAATACAGCTATTGTTTTTGCTGGCATCACACTGCATGTAGCAGCTAGAAGAACACTCAGTGACATTTAGCGATCTTAAAGACTGAGGAACAATTTGAAAGTCTTTGCATTATTTGGGGGATTGAAAAGTTTTTCCAATTGAAATAAAATACACAGATCATATTGCTAAAATGGAAAGCATACATTAATGGTTTTGAAGTTTTCCCTAATTTAAAATCCTGATCTATAAGGGAGTATTTTATTAAAACAAATTGTTCTAAGACTTAATATTTATCTAACTATTGGGTCACAGCTTTCTTCTGCATAGAACGCTTGCAGATGTTGGATATTTGGTGCCAAGGATGATTTGACGAGGAATCAAGATGTATCACTGCAGTGAACAATCACAGAACCCAAGCAAATTCATTCCTCTCCTGCTGTGATGTTATCAGGCACCTCCACACCAAATCATGGCTTCTAGAAAATAAAAGCATCTATGTCTTTCTCTTAGTTCTGGGACCACAAACACATCTGCTGAGCCATGCAAATTCCAATCTCAACACTATAAACTAGGTGTAATTCTCTGTTAAGACTAATGTAATTTCATTCTATGTGTAAGGTATATAAGGAGACTTGAATACATCCTCTTCTTTTGTTAGAAATAGACTTTATGGCATATCTTTTTCATGTTTTAAATCACATAAAATAAAAGGATATACATTTTCCTCCAGAAACATTTTTTCCTATGGGCAAGCTTTTGCACACTTGCATGAAATTAGCATAAATTTTTAAAACTCCTTTTTAAGTGTTATTCATCCATATTCTAAGGCTGATGAAGGAGTTCAGGAGTGAATCTGATGTGCCTGATTCAGGGCAAATGGAGACAAGAGGGAGCAGTAATTCTGTTCCCTGAGCACAGGCTGCAACAAGATTAGCTGAGTAGGTGTTGTTCATCCTACTTGAAAAGTTTCTATTGATTTCTGAGGGAGCTCATGCTGACTTTTTCATAAGAAAACAACACATGCTACAGGAATAGTGCTTTGATTCCCTTGAAGAATATTAGGAGCTTAGTAGCTCAAAACACAGAAGCTTTCAGCAGTCACACTGTGAGCCCAGATTTGCACAGCACTTAGGTTGCTGGAGGCAGTTGTCTTATCAAGAAACTTTGGCCTAAATGGGCCCAATTCATACAGAGCACTTCATTAAATTTGCAGGCTGTAGGCATAGGGATGTAACACATCTGGTATTAGCAGCAGAGACACACAGAGCTCCCACCTCTTGGACTCAGCTCCTGTGTGCTGCGTGTAGGTGTGAGAACAGTTAAATGTCTGATAAGTAAATTCAGAAAAGACAGCACATTAAGCCAGGAGTCTCCAAAAGCAGTAGCAGGAAAGGTTGAGAGGAGAATTTTTCCTTGAAATCCATCTTTCAAAGACAGGTAGAAAAATAGTTCCTGGCAACAGTGTGGCTTTTAACCCCAAAATGAAATTACAGCCGTGAACCTTTTTCTTAAGTTAATTACTAAAACTAAGGTGCTCTTTTTCAAAAGACACAACAAAATACTAGGAGGGGCATGTTTCCTTTTCAGGAGAATGCTCGATAGCACTGTAACGAATGCTGGCTAAATTTTACAAGAAATATGATGCCCTATTCTCATACTCCTCTCTCCTGATTTATCCTGGTAAAGTTTGCACTTTTACAACAGGTATAAAAGAAAGAAATTAATTAGTATGGTCTTTTCTTTATTGGCAATACTGGCTTGGTTCCATGTCCTAACCCTTCCTCTTGTTCTTTCTGCAAAGCAGAGCATCTTCTTTATTATGACCCAACTCACCAACCTAAGGATTAGGAACTGATGGTAGTAATCAGAAGCTTTTCCTTTGGTGTTCGATTCTGAAGAGAGCCTGGGTTACTGTAAATGAAAGATAATTAAGAACTTCTCAGAACTTGTAAACTAGCATTTTCCACAGACATAAATGTGAATTACATACCTTGCTGTGAACTGTGATTGCTACTTAGCCTCATGACAATTAGTTGGACTCTTAAAGTATCCTCCTAGGTGGTACCTTATAATATCCGATCATCTAGCAGTGTCATACATATCATACAATCATGATTACGTGTAATGGTTCTTTATCTATTACACTTCCAATTTCAGTATAAATCCATTACTGGTGTATTTTTTTCCCCTCTATTTAGTTACCTGTTCAAGTTCTTCAGTGTTAAGAAAACTATGATAGGGACAATGTTTTTTTAATGTATTTGAGATATATAGATATCTGAAACACAGACTTTCAGAGTTGGATTTCTTAAAAACCAGTTGTTGAGTGTTGAAGGTAGTCACGTAGTTGGGTGTCTGTGTGACATTGCAAAATTGAGGATTTTGTATTTTAAAAAAAACATAGAACAAAACATTGAATTTGAGCTTTTTCTTGGGATTTATGCTATTTCCAAGACCTTGAGAATAGAGCTTCCCACTGAGCTGGGAAGCTGAGGATCTGAAGGCAAGAAGTAAGTGTGAAAGCCTTACCTGCATACACCTCAGTTGTTGGAGCCTGACCCTTGTTTGTACAGAATCACAGAACTGTAGGTGTTGGAAGGGACCGCTAGCAATCAGCAAGTCTAAAATCCTACTAAAGCTGGTCTACTTAGTGTTATTATTAATAACTGGCCTGAATTCTGGAGAATAGTGCATCAGCCATAAATCTCTTGTAAGAGTTGTCATTTTAGCCCACACAAGTGTAATAAAATACATTTTAACACTTTGTGTTGTTCTGACAATGCAGCTCTCAGTCACTTAGTTGTAGGAAATTAAGAGTTTGTAACTAGGAAGTGATGAATGAGTTGGAATTAATCCTATTTAATCACATGCAAATACACTGACCACCTGGAAGTTCATTGTTAACTAGTTATATTGCAAATGCCTTTGGGCCTTTATCCAGAGACATACTTAGTTTTTTGTATTTTGTTATAGTTATTCAGGACCATTTTTTTCTTGTTTTTATACACCAGCTTATAAGAATACAAAAGCAAAGTAAGCATGATTTTGTGTAACTTCTTTGGATGCTTAAAGTGAGCAAATGCAGTTTTCCATATCCGTTGCAAACCTATAAAGGTTCCTTAGTTTGCCAATGTAATTCCTGACAGAAGTTAGAAATGTAACTTAAAGCAAGTAAGTTATTTATGCATTACTACTCAGATGAATGTCTGGCAACACAACTGGACATATTTGCCTTTTGGTAATTGCCGATTTGTTCCTCCACAAGTATAAAATTGTATTTGTTGCATTCTTTTTATTGGGGCTTCTAAAAAAAATCAGTAAGGCATAAGAGTAAGGTACCCATCTATAAAATTCATTGACCATGAGAAGCCCCATATAATTAACCAATCCTACGAACAGCTTTAACCAGGGAAGGATAAATGGACCAGTCAGTCACTGTTTAGGAGTTTCTCAAGAATACTCTGAGATTGTTAGACTGTTTAGACTATTTTATTTAAAAATAGGGCTATTAGCTTAGTGTATTAATTTCTAGATAACTTATAGGTGGAAATTACATCCCTATGAATATATTTATATGAGACATGAGAAACAATCAGGGAAGTCGTCTGGGATTAGCAACCAATACACTGCTGGGGGCCCAACTGACTCAGTTCAAATCTGAAAAGTTTAAAGTGGTATGTAAGCAACGTAGTACGTGGTAGTCTGATAAGGCCCTTTCCTCCAGCACTGCATTGTGATGGGGGCTCCCTAGGTGCGATCACTACTCACTTGTTAGCAGGGAAGAATGTTTCTTTGTGTTCATTTCTCTTTTATCTCCCAAATCACATACGCGTGCTTCATCCACAAGAGTGGATTCATGAAGCCATGCACCTACAGTTCTTGAAATTGGGACTGAGTTGACTGGTGCAGTCTAGGCTAGTCTTATTTACTAAATACATAATTGCACCAGGCTGTGGCTTAAACATTCATTCTTCATGGTTCAGAGAGCACTCTCAGCACTTCTGTGACATTTGGACAAAGCTGGTGTGGCTAAAATTTATGGAGTTAGGCTGCAAAAATGTGTTTTACTAAGCACTATCAATCTGACAGCATGGAGGGAGAGAGCGGAGGACACATGACAAATAATAAAGGCAATGCTCTACTGTAAAGCATGATGGGAATTGAGTTGTAGATGTAAATCCCTGTTCATCTGAATCTGCAAAAGTAATCAGTAATTGGAATTATCTGATAAATGTTGCTAAAATTAAGAAATGCTACAGATTTTAGTACCAAAGTGTCCGAGAGACATTCTCTACGGGCTTACTCAGCCCTAAACAGTGCAATAAACTCTAATGGAATTCATGGGGAAATAGAAATGTCAGAACTATAAAGTAGCCTGTATCAATTTCAGTCCTGTCCAAATAACCAGTTTGACCTATGGATCTAAACACTTAAATAGGAGTCTTCAGCTACTGAGATTCCAGCTATATCTCCACTGTCTAGATTTGAACGAAACTGACCATTCTTGTAAAGCCACCATTTCACAGCAATGAGTGGCCATTTTTTTTCATAATTATTACTTTTTAAATATAGCAGAACTGCTGTAGTGTCCTCAGACTCAGTGGCACACCAGTCATTTGGCTGACATTTCAATAAACATCTGTTTTTTTCAGAGCAAACCACAATAGTCATCTTTGTTAGGATTTCCTGGCATTCTAATGTCATCTCCATGGATATTGAAGTCTGTTCCTGCAGAAACAAAACAACTATAAAACAAACCAGCCTCTCCAGAACTCAGAGTGGGATGGAAAGACCTTGAGAGCTTTTGTCCCTCTCCATTTGTGCTTTCCATCTGGCCTTGGAAGCAGCTTAGCCCTCATAAGGCCTCAGTAGAGGCTAGCCTTAACTTCCTCATGTGGTGAAGCCTTCCTAATGTAGAGCAAGATTTCTGGGCTTTCCTGGAAAGGAAAACTGCAGTTGACCTGGTCAAGTTGGAAGCATGACATTCTTCCTCAAGATCGTTGCTGAATGTTCAAGGGGATGATGTGTGCTGAAAAAGAAGAGGTTTTGCTGTCATTACACTCTAATATGAGTATTAAGTTGTGTTTAGAGTTTGAACTAGCACAATCTCTTGCTTCAGAAGTGCATGTATTTTTTAAAGATGTGGGATGATGGGAGGGAGTAACACTTCAAGGTGGTGAGAGAGAGAGAGAGAAACTTTTTTCTTGTAAATTGCCAGCTTAAATAAATAGTGAATGTGCCAGACAACCAAACCTGTAAAAATAGTGTTGTTTCTCTGCTTCTTAATCCATACTAACCAGGAAATGCTGAGAGAGAAAATGGTAGCAAGAGCTATATTACAAAGTGGAAATATTCTGTTATGACTGAGAGTTCATCTCAGTGAAACTCAATTTTTTTTTTCTGAGGTCACAAGGTGAGAAACTTCAGAAAGTACGAAACTCATATTTATAAAGGGATATGAACTCACATTAAGTATTTTCATCTGATAACAAGTTAATCATTAGGTAACTGGCTTTGGAAACCTCAGCATATATATGTATTTATTTGCATTAAAGTGCAAAAATATTTGCTGAAAAACCTTAGCAGACTATTTAATTACTGAGCGTGTGTGCTGGGAAGTGTGAATTTCTGCCATCTTTGTTCTTATCAAAAGTTAGAGGGCAGGGGTAGAAAAAAACAAATGTCTGAAGTAGAGAATCTCAAAATACAATTTAGTGTGGTTTGAAAGTTGTAAATAAGCTCCCACACACACATGCAGAGCAGAAGCTAAATATAATTTATTATATGAAATATGAAATCTACTCTAGAATTGACCTTCATCACTGCAGTCCAGCACATCATACAGTTGTCTGCCTAAAGCAGGAAATCAGGCAAAATCCTGTCATGTTTCGGAGCTTTCATGCGATTCCAAAGGAGATCTACAGATATTTTGTTATTTGTTTGGGGTTTTGTTTTGTTGATGTTAATTTTTAGGATACACCACTTGGCATCTGCCTCATTCAAAGTACAGCTGGATATACTGAGTGAGTCATCAATTGTGTACCTTGGAGCTGTGTGCTGGGTTTCATGGCAGATTCAATAAGGAACAGAAATGGAACAAATCCCTTAAGGCAGCTGGAAAGTTACATATGTATTTCAAGGAAAGGGAATACTCTTCAAAAATCAGAATGAAGGCAGGACTCCAGATTATCCTGAGAGTAGTTAAACAATAATAATGTCTGGTACCTATAGGCAACTGGCAGTGGGTTGCAATGTGCTGGAGAAGGAGATTAGAGATTTTATTCATGTTTCAGACGGAGAAGCTGAGATGGATGGTTGTTGATTTGCACCATATGGAGAGGTCACGGTGCCTGTGTAGTCTCACAGGCCATGTTCGCTGTGATTACAAATGCTGCACTTAACTTCTAGGGCAATATCTCACTCAAGAGAAAGGTAAGCGTTGCTCAGGACTGGTGAAATACAAACAGCTCAACAAATGACACCTCTGTGCTTTGAGAAAAATTAATGATGATGTATTAATTGCTACTCTGGCAAAAGTTTAATCTTGAACTCTCCTACAGCTCCCACCACTGCTCTGATATGCTTGCTTTACCTCATCATGTCATGCATATGTTGAACTCTTGAGCTCCTATTTGTACATTGCACTGGTTGGCTTTAAGCCTTCCATCCTTCTCTGAGAAATATCATTGCTCATCCCTATCTCTTCACATGACAGCCAGTGAGGTTACTGTGAAAGCTTTCATATTTTCAGTGCCTTCTGAGTCTTGTATCTTCTTGACAGCTTTCCACAATATAGAACAAGTCCTAACAGAAGGTGACCGTGTAACAGCAGTAGTATTGTTCCAGCAAAAACCTCCTGCTTGTCTGATATACACAGCTAAGCTGCTCGTGACCCACTAAGCCAGGTCACCTATTGATTTTCTAACATCATCAGTTCCACAAGTCACCTAGCTTTTTACAAAGTTGGTCACGTTCTGTATAAGGATAGAAAGAGAGTAGATCCTGCTTGCATTTGTTTTCTTGAAAGCACTATTGACTCCAGAGTCTTCCTGGGAGGGGTAAATGCTAAACGTAAGGAAAATGTTTGTTGACCTGTGGCATGTAAATGGCATGTATAGCTATTGCTTTACAATGGCTGCTTGTACAAAATTGCTGTGAATCAACTTTAGACAACAAAGAAGGAGAAAGGGTTTTCATGGTCTGTGCATGGGCCATCCCAAGGCAGGGGCTGATCCCGGGCTGATCCCAGACTGACCAGACAGCTGGGCAGTGCTCCAGTGCCAGGCTGGGACCTGAGCAAACCAATATCATCACTCTGGAAGGAGCTGCAGTGACATAAATTTGACTTGGCATAGAGTTGGTAAAACTTTGCTTTCAACTGTCCAATCATTTTCAAGCCGTCTTGTTGAAGCAAAGTTCCATTAGGTATGTTGTCACTAGAGGTATATGAACAAATATCTCAAACTAAATGACAGTATGAGCAGGGAAGTACTGTTCCTGGTGAAGAGGGTGAAGCAGAATAGACACACAGTAGCTCTTTCCAAGTCTGCTGATCAAACAGAAATACTGTTAAGTTGATAACCTCCAGTTCTTTAAAGAAATCAGAAATTCTCAGTACAGAGAGATCATTTAAAAAAGATTTGAGAGTTATTAGTAGGGAATAAAAAATAGCTGGACAAATTGGCACTGCCTGCCACTTTTTCCTCAGCTGTAGTTTCTGTCTTCCTAGTGTAAATAGATGTAACTGCTCAGAACTGGTCAACTACTGCAAAAACCGTAACTGAGCATTTATCTCAGCAGTGGTCATCACAGCCTGCCCTTTAATGAAGAACGGCTATGCTGTTAGCTTTTTAGAAGAATAATGACTGCTGGTTGTCACCATTTGTTGAGCTGTTATTAAGTGTTCAACTTGTACACAAAAGCACAAACTTACTGTGTAGCCTATCTGTCCACGTGGCATGAGGGGAGAATAACTGGAGCAAAAATTTTGGAACTGACTGTGCACAGAAAAGAATGCTTTCCTATGTTATTCATCAGAGGTTTGTGAATAACAAACAGATTTTCTCTCGTCTGAGAAGTTGGAATTACTTTCTGATGAGGAAATTGGATGCACAATTAAGATAAGTTATAGTAAGAAATTAATCAATAGTTCTGATTCTCTACACATAAGGACTAACAGATCTACTCATGGTGATGCTGGAGAGTTTTAATCAGTGCACATAACTTGTTTATACTGTACTTATTGAAACTGAGATGTGGTATTTGAAATTGATAGACAGAATTTTGGAAAGGCACAGGTCTAAAGTATTTATTAGTCTGGAGAAACCTGTTCTTCTGCCCTTTGACTGTCTAAAAGCATTATACATTTTATTAATCTGCTAGAATTAAAACTGCTTTCTCATTTTTTGGAAGCACTTCTCTAGCTACAGAACAAAGCAAGGAGCACCAAGCCAACAGAACCATTGGCTGCCCAACTTCTCGTATGTTGTCAAGTCTACCCACATCTACTCAGATAGGCCTGAACATGATCCAGTCTTCCCCAGAGAAGCTGAGCTGGCAGGAGATTTTAGATCAGACTTCATGTATAGATGACTCCCAAGACAAAAAGAGCATTTTTGACCTGTGTTCTTAAAGGTGTTAATGTGATGTAATTCCAGATCCCCTGAGAGAGAGCTTAAGGTGCTGAAAAATCTTTTCGGTGGCTCAGTTCCAAACGTAACTGCTCTGAAGTAGGGTTACATTAAGATATGAATACTTCATACTGAATCTATTTTACTATTGAAAATTAAATCCAGCTGCAGGATGCTTTCAAAACTACTGGTTAATATAATTGATCAAGATGTGGAGGTTTTCACTGCATTGGTTAAAAATTATTAATAATTCTGAGAATATTTGCATTTATACAATGCTTAGTAATCCTCATTAATGTGTTTTAATTCAGCCTGTCTTAGTTATTTATTAATGAAAAAAGCAAAATAATAACATTGTAGGTCAAACAATGCTTTTGTTTGTTGTCAGTGTTGTTTTTCAGAACTTCATGACAAATAACTGCAGTACCATCTATATTCTTGATATAGTCAAAACAGACTTTTGGATATTCACAGTAGAAATTTGAACTGGTCTGTAGCTGAGCTTTTAATCTTGCAAATTTTTTTCTCAAGTAGAATCCAAAATTTACTAAATAAGCTAGAAATTATCAAGCAATAGCAAGAAGATGTGTTGTGTTTTGAGGACTGGAAAGAAAACACATCTATGTTTTATTAAAAAAAAACAAAAACACACAACACGTTTCATCAAAATTAAATCTAAGCAGAGGACATTAATTAACTTCTCTTTTTTCTCTCTTATTTTTTCTTCCAAATTTCTGTGTTAGAACTTTGCGTTTTTTTTTTGTTTTTTTTTTGCAGTGAACAGAACTTGCAATGTTACTTCTTTGAAACTGATGAGAAATATACTGTATTCAGCATTTGCCCTTTGCAGTGCATGGATCCTTTCAAGTTTCACAAGGTGGATTTCACTCTGTGCTGCAGTTTCTGAAGCATGCCTTCCATGAAACGAGGTAGAAATGCAGAACAAATCTTCTGAATGGAAAAACTGGGTTGACAAGTCTGACATTTTTGTGGTTTATATTACCTCTTAGTAAAAACAAATAAGCAAACACCAACCACATTAGGCAAAGAGAGAGAGGATAATTTGTGCAATGTTTTCCATCTTCCAGCATTTTTAATTACCCAGGTTTGGTTCTTCATGTCTTATTTTCCTAGGTTGAAAAAAGCACATTAATGGTCTTTACTACATGGAGCTATAAATTCTTCTAAGCATTCTGTGTTTGTCATAATGACATCAATTATATATGAATTGTTACTACTTAGTAAAAAAAAGGAAATTTTGCATTATTCTCTCATATCAATCTCCTTATGAAGTGTGTTTCAATATGTCAGCGTAGAATTGTATGTAGTAGGTTGCCAAAACCAAACAGAGGTCATAAAGGATTGATAGCCGCGAGCATGGACACACTGCTTTGTTACACAAACAGTCAAAATGCTCTAGCTGCAGTATTAGAAGTAACACTTTAGCACTCATTTCTTACAACTTGCTTGAAAGGATTTGAAGGCTGATCTCTTGAACGTAAGCGGATCCTTTGTTTCTGGAAGAGGGAAGGTTGCCAAATGATTAATAAGGGAATGACTGTAATATCTTGCCAATGCTAGAAGTCAACATTGGAAAGAGAAACGCCATAAGTATGCAGCTCAGAAAACATAGTCATAGAAAATATCCTTCTAATCTGTACCAAACAATATCCAATATATGCTCAAATTTTGTGATGATCGTAGGACATCGCTTACAATCCCCACAATGCTGTGATTCTTGCATGGGAGATGGTGTCTCCTTTTTGAGAGCAATGATGTACAAACGTCTTCCATCTTTATTCAGATTTAGTCCATATTTATTTATAGTGCTTTCCATTTTTGATTTATATTTGATTTCTATCAGTCTATAACATACTCTAAATACACTCAAATAGTTGCTGATGAAAAACATGAGAGGACTTTAAACTTTTAGGAGGAAAAAATTATAATGTGTAGGAGTAGAAAATGAAAGTGAGTTATCTTAAGGTAACAGGGCAAATAGCCTAATCTTTTAAAAATTATATAATAATGGAATTTGTTAAAGATAATAAACTATTACAGTAGTGGACATGAAATGAGCTTCTGCACCCAAAATTATTGCGCTGAAATCAAGATCAGGCATGATAGAAATAGATACATGAGAAGGAAATATTGTAGACTTGCATTAAAAGAGAGACAGAGAGAGAGATAAAATCTTCTGATGACCTGATGAGGTAATCACAGTGAGGACAAGAAGAGTTGGTAATGACATGGCATGGCTCCATAGTCTTTGGGCAGGCACAGCACAACTCCCATGTTCAATCTCCACCTTGGCTGAAGAGGCTGTTGCTCCTAGCTGCACTGCAGGGTCAGGTGGTGAGGTTCATGTGGGTGCTGGGGCCACCATCAGCAGGTGAAGGGATCCATACAGGTAGCTGTTAAGTCTGTATGTTAGATAGGTAAGTGCTCATTTGGAGATTACTAGTTCATACCCTTTTTTCTAGTTCACATCATTTCTTTTTTTTTTTTTTTCTTTTAAAAATTTTCTTCCAAATTTACTTCTTAGAGATTCACACTGCTGTTTCCAGGAGTTGTCAGCATCTGCTGTAGGTGTCAGCATCCTTCCAATGTGGGAGACTCCTGCACTCCCGGCCTTGTGTGCCATGGGGACATGGGATATGCCCTCACCATGTCCCCTTTTGTTCACCAATGACATGAGAGCTTGTTGCAGGCCTCTCTCCACCGTGTCTCCGATTCTCCTACAAATGAATCTGAAGCTTGGTATAGCTCTGGCATACGTCTCTCACATGCTCATGCTCTCTCCCCCAGCTTATAATATGCAGCAGAGGGATAGAAAGTAATTGCTTAGCTATAGGGCCAGGCAGAGCACCACACCCAGTTCTGTGGCTGCTGATGATCCCAGCCCATCTCCAGAAAGATGCTGGAAGGCAAGCTCCTGGGTTGGCAGAAGAGTTTTAAACGTCAGACCAGTCAGGGCAGAAAGTCAGCTGTAAGTAATCCCTACCCCAGCAGCCTGTTGTAGTATTGAGTTTTCTGAGGAGAGTGCATTGTGCTACATGGGGCTGGGAGCTCTGCTCCCTGTGTGAAGAACAAATACAGAGCAGTTTCATGGGCTGTGCCACAGGTCTGCTCCCACTGGGTCTGATCACGACCCTGTGTTTACAAAGGTATGGGATGTCAGAGAAGAGCTAACTGTATCTTAAAGAGAAGGTTTTTGAGAGTAATTTTTAGATAAGGAAAGAGGAGGAGAAGCAGGCATTCAGGGAGATGAGCAGAAGCAAAACAAAGTATTACATTTTTAAGCCCTTTAAAAAGGTCAAATCTGTCCAAGTTAGAAAGCAGTTCTGAACACAGATATGCATTTGGCCCCTCTTCCCCTCTTGAAGCTCTGCTAAAAGAAATTTCTGCTGGCTGTCTGCTGCATGTTCATTTTTACTTTTCTAAGCTTAGTTTCTAGCTATGCATCTCATATTCTGGAGTCCTAGTGAAACAAGAACTTCCTGTTTCTACCTCCTACCCACTGTAGGTTGCCCAGCACCAAGTGACTAGTGGCCCTTCGTGGACCCAGACCATTAAAGAGAGGACTACAGACTGGAGACAGGCATTCTTTCTATTCCTGTCTGTCAGTGAATATAAGGAAATGAGAGCATGAGCCAGAACTCACTCCAGGTACTCGTGTGCCACTGCTGGGGACAGCTGTGAGTCAAAATTAGTCCTGTTTTGTTTGTTGGTAACAGAACTAAACCACAATGACAAATAATATAAATGTTTCTCCAGATGCATCAGGTTGAAGGGTTCCCCCTGACTAGGTCTGTAGTCTTTTGCAGCTGTAATAATGCCATGTAAAGCAAACTTCTAAACCAACTGCAAACACAGAAGATGCCTTTCAGATCCCCGACATCTTGATAGGACAGCTTTCATTTAGGGGGCAGGGAGGAGCTCTGGGCAGTCATCAGGACCAGCAGTTTGGGGAGTGCCTGGCTGTGGGGCCTTCGTCCTTCCATAACTATCCTTACACCATTTTACTTGAATGTTGAGGCAGTCTATGTCAAATAATTCTTATAGTGCAGAAGCTGGAAACAGCACCATCATTTGGAGAAACTGCTGCAACCTCCTTTCTGCGGACATATTTGTTTTGCTGAGCAAATACTTTATCCTTTTGTTCATCAATACTTTTTTAGACGTATTTTTCTTTATCAGAATATTATAGTTACATCCAGCAGCTGTAATTTCTGTGGAAACTTTTTTTTTTCAAGCCAAAGTACTTGTAATTAGATTTAGATTAATTTAGGTAGTATAAACATGTTTCAAAAATGTGAGACAGCTGCTCTGTCTCATATGATAAGAGAATTAAAAAGGTCATGTTTTCATTCATCATAGCAGAGGATCAGGTGGCAGGGATAGATTGCAAAGGTAAGATAAAGCTTTTCTAACAGGTGCTGGCAGTCCTTTCAATCATGAAAGGATGCCATTCAGTTGCTGAACCTTAAGTGACAGCACAGAGTTCCTTTGCACAGAAACACTGTCTTCAGGTTATGCTGACAAAGTAAAATGTTCATGCCATCAAGGACAATCTGTTTCTGAGCCTTCCTTACGGGTATGGAGGTGTTAGCTGAACATAACTTATCTGAGGCAACTTTTTGATGGGCTCCTGTATGGAAAGCAGAGATTCTGGGGAAAAAGGCAAATTACAGATGGTGCAATAGCATGTTGATGAAAGCTGAGACTTATGTATGGGTGTAAGAAACAGGACGTAGGTCCTCATCTACATTTTAGTTCATTCCAATCCTTGGAGAAGTTGCTTCCATCTGACGCTTTGGTTTAGCCCCATATGCAACTAGAGATCTGCCTTTAAATGTCATTCTCAATCTGGATTCAGTCTGTGAGCAGCCTGCTTTACCAGGTTAGAATAGGAGCTTTAACTTGGACGATTATGAGGATTTGTCTTCATTCTGATTTAAAAAGCATGGCCCTTCAGATTCTGTTTTCCATGACTGAAAAGTCTCCAAAAATCAAAAACTTTGTCTTCAGCTCTTTGAAAGAGAATGTTGAGGCCTCTGATGCTGCCTCCACCATTATCACTCCACCTTTTAATCCATTTGCTCCAAAAAAAGAATGTACAACTCATTAACCTGGCTGTAAACTTAAAATCTCTAAAAAGCACTGACTTTTTAGAGACTTTCCAGTGCTGAGGAAAGCCATCGTGTAACTGAGTTTTCACTTTCTTGGTGTCTATCTGTGTAAGATATCTGTGGCTACCATGCATAGGCATGTGGGCATGTGTTGTCTTGCTTTTGTTACATGGCTCTAGGTATTTGTAGTTTCCATTTTGTGGTTCGTTTAAAGGTTAAAAAAAAAAAAGGAAAAAAAAATCTTCCTTCCTAGTCTTCCTAGTTAATGCCACACATTGTGAAAAATAGCTCTAACTAGTTTAAAGGAGTTTTGTTTCTTATATTCTGAAGAGAAGATATTATCATAAGAAAGCTAAAATAAATGAATTTTGCATTTAATTTGGCATGCAGTAAAGTCATAGCTCTCCCCCGAGAATTGCATTTTGTCTTCTGGTGATCCAGCTCCCAAGAAAGTTCCTGTATAGCTGCCTCCTTATGGATCATTCTTAATACTGTTCTAAAAATGAAGACAGTGGCTATGACTGTTCAGCATCTTTCCTTTATATTATTTCCATAGTTCATTTTAATTTTTTTTTTAAACAAACTGCATTTCTATAATGCAATCTCTTCACACCACTAGCAGCAGCAGAGTTTAGAGATGTATGAAAGCTGTGTCTCCATATTGTGAATGGTGTAGAAGGTGATAAGAAGCTTAGAGGAGAAAATAGCTTGGGAGAAAGGAGGATTAACCTCTCTTACTTAGAGTGGAACAGATACCAAATTATATTTGACTTGCATTCCTAGTTTGGATTCATTCAAATTTGAGGGGGGATGTTCTTGGAGAAGTTGTGTGGGATGGAGCTGTAGTTCTTGTATTTTACACTCTGGCTACATATGCAGAGGAGATTTGGTAGCAAATACAGAGCTGTTTGCTAAACTAATTTTTTTTTTTTTAATTGAGGAGGAGAGTGGTTATTTAAAAAGAATTAAAAAAAAATCTTCTTCCCTGCGCCATTTCAGACTCCTCTTCCACCCCGAGCTGCCCTGTCTTTCTTGGAGCTGTTCCTCAGAAATAATTCCCAGGGTGAATCCACCACCAAACAGCACTGGCGACCGCAGCTAGCTCCCAGCTGTTGATCTTGGATTGGATGATGAAATGCAATCCTCTTTTGTAGAGGATTTTGGGTCTGGTTCTTTTGGTGCTGTTCCAATCCAAATCTAAACCCAAGCATTTCTGACTTCTCTATGAAAGGAAGCAACACCATAAGGGGAGTGGGGCTTGTAGGATCTCCTGGGGCTATGGGTCTCCATTTGTGAAGGAGACCGCGTGGTGTGCTCTTCTGTAGCTGCAGAGCCTGTGGCCACAGGCCCATGGAAGCAGGGTGAGCATGAAGGTGTAACTTAACACTGAAAAAAAACAGACAGGACCTCCAGTACAAGGATGAAACAGAAATTGCAAACTCCTAAGAGCCTCCTGCTCTTAGAACAGCCTCAGCGCTGCAGAGCAAATCTGCTTGGGCAGGAGGCCAGGCTTTCTGCATGGGTGACTAGGAGAGTGCAGTTCCCCTTGGGCTCGAAAGTCTCTGCCTGAACTCTAGGGGAACCGCTCTGCGTTTTGGATCTGTGTCCCAGCTTTCTCCACAGTTTCCTCTTCCTCAGCAGAAATATGTGGAATATAGCTGACATGGAAATGAAGCATTTAAAATTTTACTGCTTGGCGTAGCACAACAGTTGTACTGATGGTGTCCATAGGATGGGTTTCTGCATTCAGCCACAAACCTGGCAATTGCTATCATCACTTATGCTCCCTCCAAGGAGGGCTGTCATTTCCCCTTTGCTTGCACTCAGGGCTTTCTTACCCCACCCATGGCATAACTATGGTTGCCCTACTAAATATTTTAGAAAACATTATTTCAAATAAAATCTTCAAGGCTTAATTTAGACAAGAATACTTAAACTTTTCCATAGACATTAAGTCACCAATTGGCACTATTCTGTGTTTATTGAAATAGAATCTGGTTTTTATTATTTGATTTTTGTTAGGTAAGCCCCTTTAACCCTTGCTGTCTACTACACTGGTCTGCACACAGTGGAAGCCTGACAGGTGATGAACTTCTCCATCAGTTTGTGTTTCAGTGGCTGAATAACTTCCACAACAAACTAGCTTCAGAAGCATCGAAGTCAGACCTCAATAATACGTCTTGTGTGTAGCTTTTTTGATCAAGATGAAGAGATTCTGGCTATGCCTGAAATCCTATTGAAATCCTTTTCCTTGGCCCCTCAACAATGAGAGCAATGACTACTTTAAAGGAAATATTACATAATTGTGGGAAACAATTTTTGAGTACTTAATAATTGCTTGTATCAATAAAATAACTTGGAATGATAACTGACCAGTGAGTAGAGTGAATTATATCCTGGGCTCCTCTAAACCACTGGTACAAGTTATCTTTCAGAGATTTCTGCAGATATTAGTCTGTTCACAAAGGAACTGTCGATCAATAATTAAGGATGGAAAATATTTGGAAGACATTTTTTAGAAATCAGAAATCAACAATAAGAATCTATTGCTATGTGATACATAAACATGAAAGAGAGATGAAGATTATAGTATTTATTTTACATTTTTATCTAACTTTTAAGTTTCTAGATATCTGTAACAAACTGTAACTTAAAAAGTATTATGAAATGATGATAAAAATCAAAACACTGTTCCCAAAGAAGATGGTAATTGTGAAAATCTATTCAAAAGGAATATATCTTGAATGAGTGCCAAAATTGCATATTATTTCTGTCACTTTCATGAACATCAAAATTAGCATGCTTCTTTAAGCAATGCCCAAAAGAGAGTGAAGGGACTTCATTGTTAATGTTTATTGTGTAAATGTTTCTAAGCATTAAATGGCAGGCTATACTGTTTATATTGGACTTAGATCCGAAGCAGTTCTTGAAGCTGTTTTGTCAGGTGTTAAACTGCACGTAAATATGCCATATTACTGATTATTGCAATTGTGCCATAAATTAGATGATGTAAAGAGGACAGTTCACTGCTGTTCCACTGTAAAGAGGAACTGTAAAGCATATAAATCTTCTGCAGATATCAATAACAAGACAGTCACAAGATTAGACTCTGACCATTCTTTTGCTGTCTGGCCCTGCAGCGTGTGTTTACCTGAAATCTGTTTTCTGCCTTGTGAGGTGTGCAAGTATTTACAAATGGATCTGAGGCTGAGCACATGACCTGACGCAAAATCGTGGAGGTCAGAGAAAAAGCCATTATTTCCTCTTGTGACTACCACTGGATTTGAGGGACATTTATATATGTGCAGGTTGAGGGAATAAGACTTTTGCACTTAAGCCTGAATGATAAACTTGACATTTTGTAGAAATACTCAGCATGCTCGTATACTTTTAAATGTAAATCATAAGGCATAAACAAACATTAGGACTGCAAATTCAGTCCAATGGATTCAGAGACCATTTGCCCAGGGCATGTACTTCGAGGATCATGACAACAGATCCATGTTTAGCTATGATTTATCTGCACGATGAAGTTTGTTCCATTGACAGCTGAAGAAAATTACTAGTGAGCAGAGGCCCCACCCTTCTTGTGCCTCTACTAAAATGCAGAAAGACCTATAGAAAATACTTCTTCCCATTTTGAAGAAACTATCCGATAGTGTTCAGCAACTTTTTGCTTCAGTCCAATTTATGTGCCTAATCCTTAAAAGCAAAAAAAGGTAAGCAAATAGGAATGTTCATAATTTCCTTCTCTGGCTCACACGTGGTATTTTTGGTTGTGTTGGAAACCTAAGTCACAGCTTACATTTCCAGTGCTTTATAAGAGATTATTTCAAATATTGCATTTTACTGTCTCGAAGTGCATGGATATTTCAAAGTAACAGCACCCAGCTGCAATCTCCTGCTAGCATATATCCCACGGGAATGATGACATCCAGTGTGAAAATACATTATTTTTAATCATGGTAACATTACTGAACCTTCCACATGTTATTCCAAACTCCTGAGAAATGTTTAAACATGGCTTAATATTCAACCTAGTCAGCCAATTTGGTCTTGCCTGCTCTTTGGTTACAGAACATTGAATCTTGGTGAAATGCATTCCTAGTAGCCTTCTTCCTTTATCTTACACCGGTCATGGTACAGGTTTGTATTGCACTAGCCTGTAGTGCAATTAGGAGATTTTCCTTTTTGATTTATCTTTCTGGAGATTGTAGTATTATTGCTCTTAGATGTATTGTACTGAACTGGCAAAAATGTGAGCAACTTTTGTTTTTATGTTCAGACCAAGGGAAGAGCTGTAAACCTGCCTAGCAAAAGTTCTCAGTTCTGACAGCTTTTACCACCACTGGGTTGTATTTCTCCTTGTTCACAAGATGGTGTATTTTCAGGATTTTGCAAAGTATTGGTTGCCTAATAATTTTGTACATTTACTTTGTTAATATTCTTTTAATTGCCATTTACGTTATAATCAACACAGTTATTTGGGTCTGAGCCTCAGAATGGAGTATCAAAATAGCATTCATACTAACTTCCATGGAAGTATATGGTATTATTTCTACAAAGAAGCAATCTTATAAAAATTTCAGGATTCAGCAAAGTCTAAAAGAAGATTTTTCAGTTGTTGTTCTTGTGTTTTATTTGTTTGTTTTTGTTTTAGTCATTGCTGGGGACTGTTCAAAGAGTGTTTTGTAGTAAAAAATGTTAGGCTTCTTCTCCTTTAATACCTCTGCAGCAGCAGGATAAATTCTTAACTGGACATTAGCCAGGGAAGAGCTGGCTACCTGGGAAGAGTTTCATTCTCTGTCAGGACTGTTTAAGTGATACTGAGCAAGAAGTGGGAGAAGGTGGAATAAGAAAAGGGCTTGTGCTGGTGCTGCTCCTCTTAGACAACATTTAATTGCTACCCAAAGCCAGAAAGATTACTTAGGAAGCGAAATCTTTGCTGTATTTTTTCCCCTTCCTGATATTTTAAGGAAGGATTCTTATTACTTAAAACTTTTTTTTTTTCCTTTCCATTTTCTTCTATTTCTACTCCCCCTCCAACCCCCTCTTTTTCCAAGCTGCTTATTGCTGAGCTCTGATTCCCACCAAAGAATTCAGAGAAAAGAGTGCTTTTCACTTTTTTTCTCTTGATTATACTCTTCTCTTGGGGATTGCAGTTCTTCTTTCTGCTATCTCAGTCCTTAAGGTATGTTAAAGCTTTCTTCGTCCTTCCAACAGACATCCAGCTGTTCTTACTAGAATCATTGGAGATCATAATTTGTAAGGTTGTTATAGGTTTGGAGATTCTTACAGGGTTTATTGTGGTTCAGGAAAGCAGAAGTAGTCTTGAAAGAAACATCTCTTGTGGATCATGTCTATACAGTCCCTTGGAAAAGGATACTACCTGCAGGCTTGGCTAGCACTTTATTAGACAGGGAAGTTAGCTCAGTTTCAGCACAATCCTGCAGCTGTTTTTCTTTTACCTATGTAACTGGGAAATGATTTCAAAGTCCAAAAATATACTGACAATGAAGAAATTGTTATAGGATGGATCATTTTGGGGACATCTGAAATACGAAGTCCAATGTCTTTTTAACCTTATGTGCATACCACCTTTATGTCAGGGCTGTGCATGTAATGTGAATAAAGCTTAGCTTGAGCTGTGAAATAATTACTGTGAGATTGAAATTTGGTGGCATTAGCTGGTGATAACAAACTGAAACTAGTCATTGACTATGGCCATCAACCATGGCTATCAGACCACAGTTAGGTCAACCGCATGAAGAGATAGTGTCATCACAAATTATTTTCACAATATCAGCTTCATAACTTCCTCTTGAGGCCACAGCAGAGCTGACATTGGGATGATTTTTCGTATTTGATTGAAAGGATAGTCTCAGTATTTCAGATTCCCCTGTCTGTGTGGGATCAACTGAAGAAGACATGCTCTCCTGCTGTGAGTGTTGTGGAAGCAAAAGGGAAGGAAATGACCAACTCTTCTTGATTAATAGCAATTTTCTCCCTTCTGTCACAGCCTGCATTCTGAGAAAGGGTCACCAGTTGACTGGGGATTATGGAAAGCAGGATTAGGTGCATGCATTTTGTTTCTCTGATATGTTATTTACCCTCTTTGGTAAAAGTTCTGGGTAATAGTGCTTCATTTTTTTTTAAACTGCTATTCTTTAATCATTTAAACTGTCATTTTGTCATTTAAAGTTATTTAAGATCAGTAGGCTATTTAGAATTACTGCAAATGGTAAGGTTATGGTAAAAATGTAGATAAGCTGAATAGTGGTCTGCTAAAAGTAAATAGCAATGAGCTCGGTTTCCTTTTGGCAAAAAAAAAAAAAAAAGAACAAATACTCCCTGCTGATAGCTCCCACAGTCCTTACAATGCCATTTAAAGACTTTGCTCAAATATGGTAGTATATAGTTCATCTGATTTGCATTAAATGTTATTGATTTGTATTTGTTAATTCTTATTGTTTTTCTGATATGCACAGATGCTGCACAGGCAACCTGATTTCTTTTCCCCACCCGGAGGGTACCTGTTTCAGCAGTGTCCCCGTAGTTGATGAGGTTACTTTGGGGTGGGAGAGGAGCAAACCCATGCTATGTAAATCTTCAGATCTCAGTTTGGATAGGCTCCTTTCTCACAAAAGCCAGGCTGAAGAGTTTCTCAGGACCTTTACCTAATACATTTTATATTAAAAACAAAATGCTATTATAAACTTAAAAGATTACTATGCTGAGTTATAAAAGATGCTTGTTATCTAAATGGTTTTCATGGCTACTCGGTATTTTATTTTCATTCTACTTTCATTTTCTTGTCCCATTTTATAGACAGCTTTATAAAGCCTACAGTGTTTTAACACAAATACCTTGCCTAGCTATGATCAGGAAGCACTTATTCACACACAAAAAATATGTAGAGTGGTTGGCATAATAATTCTTCCTGACAGGTAAAGAGTTAAACTCATTGCAAGTTCCCAGCATGAAAAGGGCAGAGGATTAATTTTTGTCTGTTGTGAGCATGGTAGTCTTGATAGAGCAAGTACCAAGAAGCTTTTTCATCATCCAGAACATCAGTCTATTTGCCACAGCCTGCACAGAGGGCTCCAATATGAAATTGCAATATCTGAGCAGCTGGTTTAAAATGTCTGGAAGGAAAATAACTGCTGGATTATCTCAGGAAGTAATTACTAAACAGCAGTAATATATAAGAAGGATTGATTCTGCATTTCTCAGTGGTGTAAATCGAGTGTATGAGCACTTTTCAGAACAAATTACCACTAGAACCATTTTTTTCCTTGAAAGAATTAAGTTGGTGCTATATATGTCTGGAAACTAATTTCTTCTTCAAGCTACTCAGAGTGAAAGTGTGTTTTGGCGAAGCATATATTTACATTGAAACACTGATCAAAATACCATCTAGGTTTAAGAGAGGAGCGCCTGGGGCAGATTTCTCTCTCCTGCTGTTGTTGTACCCAGAGGGCTGCCCTACATCAGAGGTTCCCAGGGGCCACTGTCTCTGGCTGGTGCCAGCAGGACACTTTCCTGGAGGTGCCAGGGTTGTGGTTTTGGGACAGCTTTGCTATATTCATTCAGGCTGAGTGCTTTTGTGGTTAATGTTTTTCACAGAATTCTCCCTCTGCAACAAATATCAGAGACTCCGCTTCTCATCTGGCAGTTGTAACTCCTCCCTCTTCTGAGATCGTATTTTGAACGCTCTCACCCCACTATAACTAGGCTTTATTTATTGACTGTCAGCCATGCTGTGCTGTTTGCAGAGAATACAAAAATGAGTCATCAGCTGGACATTCTGAGTATGTTGTTGTACGCCAATACTTCTTACATGTGGGAGTGATAATGGTCTGTTGCTGATGTGCTTAATGAAAACCACTGTAGGTGATGCTGCTCTGAGTCTGTTTACAAACAAACAAACAGCCTGCAGCAGGTACACCCATGGGGCAGGCAGATTTGTGTGCATCATTATGTGTGTGTGGGAAGTTAAGATATTTGCGGTGAAACCGTGGCCTCATTGAAGTGGGTGGCAGCTTTCCCACTGCCTTCACTTTGGCCAAATACTAGCCTTTCTGTTAGTATTTATTTACCCAGTACACTTTGCTGAGTTCAAGAGAGACTAAGCAGCATAAAATTCAGCAAGTTGCCATGCAAAATGAGCTCTGAAATCAGTTGACATACATGGAGTTTATATTTATTTTACTGTCCAAACATAGTGGACAGTACAAATTTGAAATTGTTTTAAGTCAGGATGTAGCAGAGATGATCTGTACGTCCTTTGGAAGCATTTGCAATTTTCTTGCTACACAATTCCCTATGTAATAAAAATAAATGATTAAATTCAGGTCCAGCAAAATATATCAGGTTCCAGAACAGGGTGACCAACAGATGCATGATGGATTAAACCACATTCTAAAAGCCTCCCTCTTCCATGTGAGTTTCCCACAGAATAAGACTGATAGAAAGAGAAAAACCTGATTTTTAGTATTAAGCAGCAACATCCATGCACTATGTGAAAGCTGAACTTGTCTCTGTGTTTCTTTTTTTTTTTTACTGAATGTGCTAGACTCCTCAGGGTTCAATTCCAGGCAAAGAAACACTCTTGCATGAGGCCTGTGAGTTGTCACTGCTTTATAAAAATTCTGAGTATTTTTATACTTTTAGAAAATCTGCGGTTTTTTAGCAGCATATAATAAGGATGGGTGAATCTGAAGCAGGAGGGCACATAACCTTTGGAAAGGGGCTGTGTAATTATTGCCTGTAATACCATTCAGTAATGCTGTCTCTACCGTGACATATCCATCTTAGACTGTAAGACATAAAGCTGTGCCTTATCATCAGAATCTATTTCAACTGCTATGGCTTAGATCGTCCTGTTTTCTCATTTGTCTCTGGTATTTCCTGGCCTTAAAATCTCCAGACCACCTGGGGCTCTTAACCCCCTTTAATAAGTAGGTCCATCACATTTCCCCTGTGTTCAGAAATGGCACAGCTGCTTCCAATATGCTCTGCAGGGATCATAAAAATAAGTACAGTATAAAACATTATAACCCTATTTCTAGTTTCTTCAGCATAGCTCATTTCAAGACATTAACCATTCTGCAAACGCTGCTGTGATGGTTCTTTCTAATCACTCTGTTTTTAAACATCCCAGTCAGATACTGGTATCTTTAGGCCATGAAATAGCGGTTTAATAAAGAAAATGATTTAAAAAAGGGTGCAGAATCCTGTTCCTAGAGTTTTTCACTCTCAATGCAAGCCACTTACCCTTCTGCCTGGGCTCTGGGATGCGCAACACAGACATCATCTGCACAGGACATAGGGCAGTGTTTGTGCGTGGTCTCTAACAGTGGGTCCTTGGCTTCTCCTGCACTTTAGTGTCTGCAGGCGCCATCTCTCATGGACAGTAGTCTCTCCTGCTAATGGGTCTGGACAGAGAGGAGCCGTAGCTTTCAAACAGTATTTCTTTGAAATACTGCCTGAACTCATTCTGTGTCTGTGACCTGGACTAACAGAGTAGCTGTCAAAAAGTGGTGCATGTTGTTTGGGTTTTTTATTACTAATCCAGTCGTTCTTCTCACATCAGCAGAGAGGATACAAATGTCTGTATGCATGTATCTCTGCAGAGCTCAAGGGTTTATTTAAACACATTGCAAGATGTTTTCAGGAATTAGCACAAGGTGAGTGATGCTGGCCTTACAGAGGCTCAGCACCAGCACTTGTGCTGATTTATCAGGGGTCAAAATTTTACCCAGGCTGCTCATACTGTGTGTGATTCAAAAACTGCAAGCAGTTGCAAGTGAGCACACAGTTCAGAGATTCACCATTGGTATTTAACCGACATTATAAGTAGCCATCTGCTGATGGTTATACACCAAGAAATTCATCATGTATTGGAGGTAGTAAAGCTAACTGTCATTCATAATCTATTCTATGTTTTGTTTTCACCATGTGTGAGTTAGTTTTTTCTTTCATTTTTTAATTATTTTAGAGGTGTGATTACATAGACTCAATGAACATCCGTGCTAGGTGACAATTTCCTTTTTGACTACCGCATTTACAGTTCCTCCTCCCGGAGAACAAGTTTGTGAATGTGATTTAGGAAGGAGAAAATGCAGCAATAGCATTTTGCTGGCTCCCAGTATCTGATGACTTACACCTACAGCTGCATGTGGCATTAATACACTTGAACTGGTCTTTTTCCAGGAGCAAGATACCGTTTTCAGTCTAGTGCCTCTCAGCACGTTCCTCTGGTGCAGACAGCTGCAGCATCACCATTTCTCAGGACATATCCATCTCCTTGGAACCTCCCAGTAGTAACAAATTGCTTAGGGCCTTTTCTGTTGGAGTAGACTTTGAAATATGTACTTCTGCAAATGATTCTGATTTCTTTTCATACACCACTTTTTCTTGCTACATTTGCTGTTTTTAGTATCATCAGTGACTAAATAAAGGCCATATAACCCTCACAACCAAGTTTCCATTTGGACTGGGGCATGCCAGGTCCAGAATTCCCAGGTCCAGGATTGCAGACACATTGCTATGGCAACAAAGCAACATCGTAAAGATGCAGGCTGTAACCTCATGGAGGCATCCCAAACAATTGAGAACTGGATAGAAAAAGCCGTATTGTCAACTAAATAGAATTTGATTGTGGACAGAAAGGAAGACAAGAGCCGCAAATTATATTTTGTGTCCTACGGATGATTTTCTATCCAACTTTGCTTCCCTGCTTTGCAAACTTCTAAGATCTTTTTAGAAGCTGGAAATCTGTTCTTAATTCAGTCAATTTAGTCTTAACACAAGCAGAGTATAACAAATGGATAATGAAATGCGCCTCCTCTATAAGTACTTCTCAAAGTTTACTAGTGAATGACAATTTTCAAATGAACTGAGGCACTTTTAACTAAACTTTCATCATTATTTTAATGTTTCTCTTCAGTGCTAAAAGGTACTGATTACAGATCTAATCACCAACCAAGCAGTCCAACAATATCCCCAGTAAGGAAGAAAATAATATTTCTTTGAGCTAGAATAAAAGTGACAAATTTGACTAAAATATGGCAAATGGCAAATGGGCAAGTGTACAAAGTACTTTAAGAACTTTTAACAATTGAAGAGACAGACAGAAATTATTGAGGTTATGTCTGTTAGGTGTAAAAAGAATCTAAAACCCAAATTTGGCACAATATTTTCATGTTCCTTTTTTCTTTTTTTTATATAGTTTTCAAACATCCTAGACCTTCTATGATCTCTCTAAATGAAAAAGCTATGAAATTATTTCCATCTATATCTGTTGTACAGAACATACTTTGCATAATTCAATATGAGGAGTGCAGCCCATGACCTAATTGCAACGACCTCATGCATCCATGAATCTGGCTCCTTTCCATGAGCGTGAATCATTCACAAACAGGCCTGGAGCCCCGTGAATATGTACAACCAGTTATTTTTAGCAACTACTTATTTTTGTCAAAAAAGCGTTGACTTCTCTGTTGAGTCCCTTGGGTTCTCCTGCTCTAATGCCAGCAGCCTCTGGTGCCAACAGCCGCAACTCTGCTGTGCTGCCTTGCCAGTCAACAGGGTAGGGCAGCAAACAGCCACTCATAGCTTTCAGTGCTAAGAAGTATAACACAAATAATTTGTGACATCTGAGAGAGACTTGTTAAGCCCGGGCAGCTCTGGATTGTCAGGAGTCTCTCTCTATCATTAGGAGTAACTTTTTCTCTCACTTCCAAAAATGGTAATGAAGCAGGAAAAGAGGGTTGGTTTGTTCTGATGCGGTGATAAAAGTGAGAGATTTGCTATGTTTGCACATTATGCTTCTATTCTTGAAATGACTGTTTTATGAACAACGGTGAGGAAATTAAACAGGATTTGAATTTGCCCTTCAGGTTATAAACAGCTCTAGTATTTACAATGCACTTTGCACTCGAGTCTGTTGTAGCAGCAATGTTAACAGCAGCTAAATTAAAGTTGCCTAAAGATTTCCATTAGCCCATGCAAAAGATATTTTTAAGTACATGTATATATAATCTTTGACTTGCATGAAAAATCAAATAGTTATTTGTTGTAATACTTTCCATATTCATTTTTAGATTTATTAAAAAGAAGCTCAAGAGTCTCACTGTAGGTCAGGCTATGGCTCCAGTTTTTTTTATCTTCTCTCCTTTTTCAGTCCTTTTTTTTTTTTTTTTTAAGGTTGAGAATTGTAAGAAAGCTCTGGTGCGAGGCCAGTACCTAGATTTGCAGAAGGCTCAGCACAAAGCACCAGAGAGCACTGGGAGAAGCTCACTATCTCCAGTCTCCTAGTGCAACAGTCTCTGGTTGACAAATGGAGTCTTAGGGTCCCTTTGAATGACATGCTGAGTGTGAGGAATTGTTATCTGAGACAAAAGAGCATATAAATCCATTTTCATCCTGTGTGAACAGTGAATTTTTGTAGAAGATTTGGCTTCTTTGGTGATGCGGCTTTTAGCCTTTTTTTTTTTTCTTTTTGTCTTTTTATTTTTTTTTCTTTTTTCTTTTCTCTTTTTCTCCATTTCTCTATTTCACTATTTCTCTATTTCTCTTTTCTTCTTTCTTTTTCTTTTCCTCTTTTTTTTTCTCTTTTTCCTGAAAAATAACGAAAGGATAATAGATTATCCTTCCATACTTGTAATAACAAGACTTTCAGATACACCTGGTTCGTTATTATAGGTATATTTCAAAAGTGTAAATGAGCTCTTTTTCCAGCTCTGAAGCAGTACCTAAACATAGAGTTAAGAAATTGAATTTGACCTGTCCCACAACCTAGACTTTAGCTTAACTCAGCTGCTTTGCATGAAATTAGTCTTGTTGTATAAGCAGACTTGCCTTGTCAGGTGAGAAGGAGGAGTGGGCAAAAGAACTATCTGTAGCTGATCCTCTCAAACCTATCAGAGAGAGTAATCTCCAGCATGATTTCCAGGCCCCATAGTGTTGGATATCTGCCCATAAACAGCAGGAATCTGGGTTGCTGAGAATTTTAATAAGTAGAAAAGATTCAGAGAGGTACCCTGATATTCATAAACTTCGCCCTTTTTTCACCATCAAGAGCAGTAGCCTTGACCCATACATCCTAAGAAGTCTTTCTGTCCAAGCTTGGGTGTCTCCCCTCTCACTCAAGAGTTCATTTTCATTTGCTATTTGAATATCAAATATCTTGATGAACTACATAACTGAGAAAACAATCTATATTTTCTTCATTCTACCACTGAATGACTTTTTAAAAAATTAGAGGTGTTTCTATGCTTCATTTAGCAGATGCAGAAATGAGTGTACATTGCTCTTCAGCCTTGAATTAAGGTACCTTTGCTCCAGCATCCTGCCTCCCACCACAGGCACTTCTGGAAGCCATACAAGAACTCTGGTACATGTAAATGTAAGGTTTCATTTCACTTTTTTTAAGGTTTCATTTCACTTTCCACAGTTGGTCTTATCTGCATTTCTAATAGATCGTGACTTAAACCTTAATTATTAAAAATGTTCTCAGAGCTAAATTAAAAAAAAAAACAAAAAAACACCACAAAACAAAACAAAACAAAAAGAAAATCTGGAAACTTTAGCATTGAGGTAAACAATAAAAGTGATTTTGATATTTGTTAAACTTTTGATAGCAAAAAACATAAGTCAGCTTGGGTCCTTGGACCCATAACCATCCTTTTCCTAAGTTTCATTGCTTCTGTACTTGCTGTTATAGCAACAGACACTTTGCATATTCGGTTAACATTATTTGGTTATAAAATGTAATAAACGATTACTTCATCACTGCAGGTTTTGCTGCTAATAAGCCTCAACTTTCCACAGCCTAAAGATTTACTGGAATATTCCTTTTTAAAAAGCTTACCTAAACAAACAAAGCACTTCTAGCTTGCATTTTATATGTTTGGTACCTGTGGTTTTCTTCACAAAATCAGGTTAATCTGAGACTGTTAGTTTGGCTGTGGTCCCCCTCCTCAGAGTGGTGTCATGGAAGGGGACTGGGTATTCCTGAAACAGTGATGGAAGTTGTACATAAAGGAAATGCTGCATTTCCTTTGTTCTTTGTATGTTCTATAAATATTTATTGTGTTTGTTAAAGCTGTGTTATTTCTGGAAGTATGCCTACTCTCTTGTTTAATTTTTTCTGAATCCTTCATGGTTGTAGGTAGCTTGGGATACACAGAGATTAAGCATTCCATATTCCATATTATGCTTTGCTAATAGACTCCACATGAAGATTGGGAATGTAAACGGGTTGTGAGGAACAGAGAGGGAAATTTTTAGCACATCTAAAAAAGGACTGGACTTAGAGTCCTTTGGGTGAAAGACATTTCTATTACTCATACTTAAGACTTTCCATCCTTCTCACAGAAAAAAGAATGAGAAAGGTCATCAGAGCTTCCTAAGCCTGATCAGATATCAGAATGATCCTGCTGAGTTTTGCATCTTGACACTTTGAATTACAGCAAAAGAATTTTTAGCAACATTCTCTTCTTTTTCCATCTCTTTATATTCATTTATCACAGCTAGTGATTGTTCCTGGCTTCTTTTGAACACAGCCAACTTCTTTCCCTTGGGAGAAAGTATTTCTTAATATGAAAAAGTTATCCATTTGGTTCTGCAATTAAATATAACCCCTTTGTTTCCATTTTCTTGCCATAATGCTCCTAACACATTCACCCTGCCCAGCTCTGAATGAACATCTGTAATATTTTGTCTATGGCAATATGTGCAAGAAAGATGCATAACTATCGGACAGAATAATAAATAAAATTTTATGTCTGTGCATACACAGGGAAAAATGAGTAAAAATGCTGACCTGCTTTCTGAAGTGACTCACTCCTTATACTCCATTCAGCTTGAATGACAGGTCAGCCAATGAAAGTTTGGATCACAAACAGAAGGTTACTGAAGATGACTTTTAGAGTGGTTATTCTTTAAAGTCAGTGCATGGACTCATGGTCCTGAAGTGCTTCTGGAAATTCCACTTGTGTTTTTATTTTACATTCTCTTCTACTGTTTGCTTACATATTCATATGGAGGAGTTAGTGAAAATGAATTATGAATAGCAATTTTCTGTACTTTCAAATATAATAGTAACACTGTTTTGAAAGGAGTTATCCCCCCAAAAAGGACTCCTTCCCTTGAGCAGCTCTTTTACCTCAAGGCCTTGTATCTTTGCCTGGAAATTCAGCAGTGATGCTGGTGTGGTAACGCCCACTGGGAGTTACTAGAAAAACACTGAAAATCTGGGCGTGAGTAGATTTTGCAGTGCAACTGGAAAAAGAATGATTTCACCTCATGCTGTGTACAGAAGAGAAGTAGTTTAGGTGTGTCCTTAAGCCTGAGAATCATGGGATTTCAGGATGTATTTTCCATGATTATTGGCATCTTCAGGATGAACAGATAATATAGAGGATATTTGATACAACACCAGATATGTGTAGGGTGAGATTTTGATGGCACTAAGAAATAGTGAAAAACAATTTATGTCCAGAGTAGCCCAACCAAAAGCAATAAAACTTCTTGTAATATAAAATGCTGACCAGAAAGTATAAGGCTGTCTAAGTGTGTCTTCTTGTGTTTGAACTTACTCTACAAGGTAGGTAGGAAAGGTCAAGTGTATATTCAGAAAACAGGAGGCTGATTGATGCAGTAAACCTCAAGGCCCTTTCTTCTGTTTCCAAAAATGAGCATAAAACCCCTGCGCTCCCCAGAAAATGAAGGCCTCAGAGAACAGTGACCAGAAACATCTGATCGCCCCAGGGATTCAGCTTTTTTATTTGTAGTGATGGTATCTGTAAGAAAGCAAGGCAATGACTGATTCACAAACCATAATGGCAGTTTCAAGGGTATTTGCCCAGTGAGTTAAATCCTCATGTGATTGCTACAAGTCTTGGCAATTTCTCAATTATTTTTATTGTGGTTTTAAAATTCATCTATGCTATTTCCCATGTGAAAAACAAAACCCACACAGGTTTCTTGTGCAGTATTAACATTCTCCAGCTTTGTATGAGGTCCCACATATCAGACGGGAGACCCCAATGAAAAATCAATGTGTTCCTTGTTTCTCTAAGACAGAAATAGTCAAGAAAGAACTTTGCCTAAAAATTCATCAGTTTAGAGTCCTGTCCTGGCTCTATATCCAAATGTCTACCAACATTTTAACTGAGAGCAAATTGAGATCCAAATTGAAGCAAAGAGAGCTTTAGAAGTAGTTAAGAGCTCTGCCTCCTTTAGCAGTACCGCATGAAACTATTAGAAGAAGACATCTCTTAGAGTCAACAAAAGGTTCTGCTGCCAAGAGAGGAAGAGAATCAAGCCGTAAAAGAGGAAAAACAAATTGTTTTGCACTAAAATGTGTTGGCAGCTGTCATACTGGAGTCAGAGCCTGTTTTCCTCCTGCCACAAGTAGATGAGTCTAATGTTGAAGATTACAGCATCGCTGACACAGCCACAGCCTTTTTTACTATTCCAGTTTATATGGGAGAATATACCACAAGTGCACAGGGTGCACAGGCCCTTTAAAGATAGCATCATGGGGCATTTCCTTCAATAAAACCTTATAATAGAATCATAGAATCATTTGAGTTGGAAGGGGCCCTTAAAGGCCACCTAATCCAATTTCCCTGCAATGAACAGGGGCATCTACAGTTATATCAGGTACTCAGAACCCCATCCAGTCTGACCTTGAGTGTCTCCAGAGTTGGGGCATCCACCTCCTCTCTGGGAAACCTGTGTCAGTGCTTCACTACCCTTATTGTTAAAAACAAAAAACAAAACATAACAAAAAAACACTTATATCCAAGAAATATATAGTTTGGAACCACTTCTCCTGGACACAGTATCTCCAGGGGTTTGTGTCATTTCTCTGGATTGATTTAATGCAGGCGAATCTTTCCAGTGTTTTAACAATTCTTCATTTGTGTTTTTATAATGCTATTCAATGTTAGGATACCACAAATATTTATTTGTTTTTGATTTTGAAGGGGTTTTATCAAGATCTTCTTGAATGTAACAAGAGACATTCTTTTCATTTACTTTTATAGTGTATCTCCATCAAGTTCAAAACAGTCTAGTCAATGCCTTCTAAGTGAATCCACTTAAAAAAAAAAAAAAGTGATTCAAATATAAATATTTTTAATGACTCACCTTAAGAAACTGAAAGAATTACGACATTTCAAACCCTGCCCACTCTTTGTAGTTTCTACTGCCCACTGATGGTAGTTTCTACTGCCGTCAGGAATCTGAGGTCACTTTATTTTCCTGCAAATTCTTAGCTCTTTTACAGACATTTGTGCCAGTGTTTGAACTGCGAAATCTTGATTTGGACTTTCTGGCAGAATTGTACTGAACAGTATCTCTAATCTCTTTCCTTAGGTGTTTCGTAAGCTGAAAGAAAGGTATTTTTTAACATAGGCAAAATTTTACAAAGGTTCTTACCTAAAAAATTTCCCCTAACACAATCCTCTTTAAAAACATGAAACCCAACACCAAACAGACACAAATTCAAATTTGTAACAAAAACAGGAAAAAGTGGGAGTGCCAGTGGACATGCGTAAGTCTCAGAATGAGACAGACTACTTAATAACACCGTTTATTAGAGAAGCCTTAAAGGTAATCCCTTTACAGCTATTTAGCAGAACACTTATATTTTTCTGAAATCTGCTTGGAAGCAGACAGGATTTCTTGAACTAAATGTGAACAACTTTCCAGTAAATCTCGTTCCCTCCCCCCATCTTTTACTCTCAAATGCTACAGACCTTGATGCTCCACCGTCCTCTCCATCCTATCACTTGATGGATGAGGTGAAACTACTGCTCTGAAATAGGGGGGGATGGAAAGATGAATAGGTGATTCTCTACAGCTCTTTTTATAGTGGCATGGCGAGATTGCTTGTTGATGCTGCCACAGATTCCTTTCCTGGCACTGTGTAGTGGTAATTCAGATAAACTGCTCGCTTTGTGTGGCTATTAATTTCTGCTATGTACATTTGGGTTTCAGCTGTATGGGTACAGCAACAAACGTGAGGGAAATGAGCACATAATGCAGCTGGCTTTGTGTGGGCATTGTTCCCTAAGATTTTTTTCATGTTTAGCAGTACTTGTGTTCCCATTCATGGAAAGCTGCATCTCAAATATGTGAAATGTCCCCGCCATCCCACCTATTGTGCAAGGCCCTGGCTGAGTTGTTAGTGTGTGGTGAACCCTCATTGCTGAGAGCAAAGAGTGGTGGTTTGACAGAGCTACAGAGAAATTTAGAATGACAGGAAACTGTGATCTTGTTTGAACTTGAGAAAGAGTGAATTTCTGTTTTAAAGCACTTTATCTAAACAGCGTTTAAGGAAGGAAATCTTGTGAACTCTTGTTAAAAACCTATAGCTATAATTTAGCAACTCCTTTCATCTAGCATGAAGGTTTTTTTTTTGTTTTTTTTTTTTTGCCTTGAAGAAACAAGGATGTAGTGTTCTCATTTGCATGTACTGTGTCAGGGAAACAAGGATATTTTCTGGAATGTTCTTTCCACTATTAAATACCTATGATTCTCTTGAATTTTTGGGACTCTTGAAGGTCATCACACAAATTGTCCTCGAGACAGAGTAGGTTTATTTCTTCTTTACGCATGAACAGTGTCTGCTGTTACTTGGGCTTAAAAACATAAGGAGGTGCCTGTACTCTGTACAAATATTCTGAAGTAGTTTAATCCAAATAATCACAGACCTATAAGTATATCTGATTTCTCTAAAGGTGTTCATAAGTATAAGGCAAGACTCTGAAGAATATAATTATTCATTTTAGAAATTTGCACTGAAACATTATGCAACTGTTCTATGGTTGAAAAAAAAAGAAAAAAAAAAAAAAAGAATATGATGGATCCAAAGGATTTTTTTTTCTTCAAGTCAGTGCCTACTTTAGTTTGGGATAGTGTATTGATATGAAAGCGGAGGTGTGAGCCAGTGAAGCCACTAGTTAGTGAATCCTTCCAGACATTATCAAGCCTCTCCCATCGGGAATTTGCAAGGCTCTGGAAAGGATTTTTAATCTGATGTTTGCCTGGGACTTGTTTCCCCAGTGTGATATTTTTGGAGTGGTTGAAATGTTGCTGGTGGTAGGGGTGTCTCTCCCAGACAGTTGCAGGACAGAGCTTCTTTGGGGTGTTAAATAGTATTTCCTAGCAAAACTACTTTGCAACTTGACTTCTGGATAGCAGCATTGTTTTTGTCAGTGTGTAACTGAAAGAAGCTCACTAATTTTAAAATAGTGATGGATAGATGGCTCTTTCCCTTCATGGCTCGGCTGAAAAGTTTCAGGGATCTCTGAGGACTGGAAAGTTTTATTGAGCCTTCCCAGAAACTTTATCTGCTTGCTAAAACAGGTTATATGCTTCTCTTTTAGTAGTCTATGATTAAAAAGTGGAATAATTCTGCTTTATTTCTGAATATTAGCTTTTATTCAGGGATTTAATGTTCTCTAAAAATTACTCCTTTGCCATGTATATTTAGATTTTTCTGATTTTTCCTGATAAAACTGATGCTTACCAACACCACTGTGTCTGCTATATATGTAGCCTGTCCAATAGCTTACAAGTTATTTCTGTAAAACATCCCTGATATACCTGAGACGCCCAAGTTTCTTTTTGTGTCTCAGTAGCAGTTTCGCAGCTCCATCTCAATGAATTATGGAGAGGAATGTGTTGATCATTTTCCAGTTTTTGCACGAAATGCAGGTTTTCCACACCCTCGTCTTAATTCTGACTTGTGTTCTGTTTCTGCCTTGGATGTTCAGGTGACTGGAGACCACATTTTCCAACATGTCCCTCTTTGTTCTCTTGCCATCTTTTCATCAATTGAATTTTATTTCATTTTGGCCTGAGGAAAATTAAGTCAAAGGAACAAAAGTCATCTTCCCAAATATGGTGGACAGAATGGGAGGAGGATGTTATTCATCTTGGAAATATGTCAACTATAACCATCTACGTGCTCTGCCTGGCTACCGCCATTATTAATTTTGTTAGGATTCCTCTGCAGAATGAATCCATACAGTTCATGTGTTCCATACTGGAAATATCCTCCTTCTCGTGGTTTTAGCATGTTTCCTGTATTTCAGTATGTTTTAGTCTGTTTTTCTTCCTCTCACCATAGAGATTTTACTTCCAGTTTACTCAGAAGCTGTTGACATGAATTCCTATTCATTGCAACTTTTCCTTTACAATGTGCATTTCAACTTGCCTCAATTCAGATGTTAGATTTCTTACAAGCTAGAAGTAAATTGGCTCTACCCAGTTGTTAATCTGAGTACACAGAAATACACGTATTTTAAGTTAAAACTGATTCTTAGTACTATATATTTTTTTTTATATGTGTGATTGGTGCCTGTTTCAGCAGCCTTTTATGTGCACTACAGAATTGGGACCTTGTTGATTGTGCTTTCAACATAGATCATAGTATGGTATATTGAAAGACTGGCCTTATTGAAAGACTCTCTGATGAAGAGAACTCTCTGAGGTTTTAGTGAAACTGGATGGATTGTTGCTGCATAAGTGAAGGACATAAAAGTTGTCAGTGACTTCATTTTCTCTTTCCTTTGCTTCTGGGTGGGCAGAGCCTCAGGAGGGTAACAAAAGGGTCATCATTTAAAAGCTTAGTGAAATACTGACTAGTACATGTACTGAAAAAGCAGAGCTTCTGTCACCTGACAGCTTCTTGCAAATTGAGACCTAGTGTGCTGGGCAACCTCACGTGGGAGGAAGGAGAGGAGACGCTGTAGAATTGCATATGCCTTTGTAGAGTAGCAGAGGTTTCAACTCTTCACTGAGGCATGAGGGCAAGCCAGGGGAGGGTCATGAATGCTGTCAGTTGCCAAGAGTTTAAAGCCCTTTGGCTGCTGCCCTTTTCTCCATTCCATCCACATAGTATAAAGAGTTACCTAAACTCTGATTGCCAACTATGTAGTTTCACCCAGTGATCAGGTGGTAGAGGGCTTCCATAGGGCAGGAAGTGATGCAGGCTTCATCAGCTAAATAAAAACTTCATTTACAGAAAGGGGCAACAAGTTGCTGTCTTCTTTTGTTACTTCATTCTTGTTTTCTAAATACATAGCAGCTGGATGACCTGGAAGTAAATACTCCCTGTCAAAGAAATTAGTATCTGAATCACTTTTCTCCAAAGCATAACAAGAAGGTACCAGGGTTTCTGGGAAAGTTCTTTTTCTACACTTGTCACACATTATTTCTTTCATTGATATAACAAATTCATTGCTGCTTTGAGATATTTTTCTTTACTTTTCTTCAGGCTATGCATTTTTTATTAGAAGTGAGTGAATAATTTATTGCAAATTGCTTATTAGAAAAGGTTTATTCCATTTAGTCCAGGATAATATATTTTCAAATGATAATTCAAATTATTATTCAAGGAATCCTCAGATAGTTTCAGTGAAAAATTATTGGCCTAAAGCTTACTTGGAAACATATTTGTCACAAAAGACATGAAACTACTGAAAAGTATTTTCAAGTATTTTCAAGACTGTGAGCTGGTTTGGAGTAGGAGAACAGGTCTCTCATTTTGTTCCACGTCTTGACTGGTTGCTAACTAGTCTGCTATTGGTTTAATAATGTAAACACTTTTGTGTTTTACAACATTCACTTTTTATAAATATTCTCCACAATTCAATGAAAATGTGCTATTTCTATAAACATCCCTGCTATTAAATTCATTTGAAGTGATATTCACTGGTAAATAAATGTAGATGGTGCAAGAAGACATGAAAGAAAAATCCCCTGGGGAAAGAGCAGGAGGAGAAATCACAGAGATAACACATCCTTTGGAAGTTTTTATATAAATAGACCTACAGATTTCCACGTATTTAGCCACTGTAGAAGACTAAAACGTTTGATGTGTGGTTACCATTGCACATGAAAGCAAAAGGTAGTTTTTCAGTTGCATTTGGTCCTTATAATTCAAATGCTGACAATCACTAAAAACCTAATTTAATGATCATTCTATAACACATTCAAGTACTGCATGGAAATTCCACCACTCCTTGCATGGCTGTTCTCTCCTTCTTTCTATGATTCCATGTTTGTAGGTCCATTCTTTGCAAACCCTCATGTGCCACTGTCTCCAATCTCCCTGTTTGCTGTCTGGAGCTGCTCTCATTGGTGCAGGATCTCAACATGCCTGCAGCTGCTTTGCTCTTTTTTGACCCTAGTGGGCAGTTTGTTTAAGCAACACAATTACTTGCAGCTCAGTCGGCACAACAAGCTGCCAGTCTCAGGGTTCCTCATCTCATTCCCAGAGGCATGTCCCTGATACACCACAAATACTGGTGCCCTTCCAAATGTTTGCAAGGTGTCACTCTAAAGCCAATCACAGGTCAACGTTTCCTGCTTTCTGCCATCCCTCCCCTCGGTGGGCCAGCTGGATCCAGCTAACCCACAAGGCAGGCACCAGCCATCCAGAGGACAACTGCTCTCTGAATCACAGAATGGCCAGGGTTGGAAGGGACCTCAAGGATCATGAATTTCCAATTGCCCTGCCACATGCTAGGCCACCAACCTCCCTATCCCAGGCTGCCGAGGGCCCCATCCAATCTGGCCTTGAACACCTCCAGGGATGGGACATCTACAACCTCTCTGGGCAGCCTGTTCCAGCACCTCACCATAGTAAAGTCACCATACCTCTAATAGTAAAGAACTTAACTCTCTGCAGCTTTTCTGTAATGTCCTGTCATTTAGTGCTCTCAGCTGGGCTTTCTTTCTCTTGGAGAAGTGAGCTATGATATACTGGGGATTTATCACTGAATCATCATTTCTTCTTGCCTCTTCCTGTGAGGAAGACTCTTGGCGTGATGTAGGTGGCAGGTCAGAAAGGACATGAGTCTCTTTTACCATTCTTGGTTAGCATGGTCCCCTCAGATAAATGCTCCTCATCCCTCATTTTCCCTGTGCTCTGAGGGAAACAGCGATGTAATTTCGAGCATAACAAAAAGATTCCTCTTGAACACTTTTTTTTTTTTTGCTAGCATTTCTGGGGGCACAGCTTTTCCATCAGGGTTGAGCAAGAAATATGTGTATGGCTCTGAGTGAAGGAGGAGTTTGTCTGTGTTCAGGAAGGATGCTGTATCCAAGCAGCTGGGGGAAGCTGCAGGAAGAACTTTTATTTTTTGATTAATCTGTGCAACGTGAGCCTCTGAGCAGCTCACATCCCCAGAGCAATGCAGCACTAAAGGTGGCTGAGTGCATTAGGAAGAGCACAGGAAAGGCAGGAAGCACAGAAGGGCAGGAGGAAAGGGAGGCTATTTGTTTCCTGAATAACATTAGGACAATATGGTTGCTCAGAATAATTTGAGCATTTGCCAAAGAAACAGTTGCAGCCATCCACAAAAGCTGTGTAATGTTGCAGAGATGATGGAGAATAACAACTTACCTGTGATCGACATCAGAGGTTGCACCCACCTCCCCCCAAATTCTCTCTTAGGCTTTTCCATTTTGTAAGGAAAAGCAAGACTTAGAGCAGGCCTTCATCATGCTGTGGTTACTTTTTAACATGAAAATAGAGTGGATACTTTGCCTTCTTCCTTGTGTCAAGCTGCCAGTGGTGCTGCAACAGTGCTGAGCCAGCCTGAGGTGAGGTGCAGCATTGCAACCAGGCAGCCTCACCTGAGTGGACATAGGCAGTACAGCAATAGATGCTCTCCGCAGGACTGCAAGATGCCTAGGGTCCCTAGGGTCAGTGATCCTTCCCCGCTCCTGTCCACTGTGAGACCAGCTGGTCTCCACTGGGTTTTGTGGCAGTGGCTCTCACAGATCAGGTTGAACCCTGTGTGTAATAGAGGAGTTATCTCACTACCAGTGGTTTCACAGATCCTCCTGTTTTCAGCAATGTGAACAATGCTATCAATGCAGTTAGCATGAATCGTTTTTAAATCGCGAGAAAAAAAATCAGGAGAATTCACCATAGGAATATTTTACGAATGCTTCCTGGCACAAGTGCATAAAATAAAAGAGCAGACGTTTTTCACATCTTCATGCTTTTAATGAGCCTAAGTGCAAGACTCAGCACTCAGAACAGATTTTGGATGGAGATTTTCAAAGGAGTCTAGTAATTTCAGTATTCATTTCCCAGTGAAAGTTCCAGATACAGAGGGTTTTTTTAAGGGTAATCACTGCTTTCCAGCATATTACAGCATCTCTCTTTTTAAGAACGGCTTTTTTAATGCCCTCTCCTTGTACTTGAGACTCGGGTTTCCTTCTTTTGTTCTCTTCCTTGCTCCACCCCTACCTCAAAAAAATAGTGCACGTCTGTTAACCAGTGTGCCTCTGTTAATGCAATATGAAATACAGAGAATAGATGACACAGTTCCCTATGTGATAGCAAATGGTCATCAGAGGCAGGGCAGTGAGCCTGTGCAGAGTGTTTCTAAGTTTAGCTCTGTAGCTAAACCAAGTGGCATCTCTTCTCTCCAGACAACTTACAACTTAAAAGGGAATGTGGACTCAAGCCTGAGAAAGTCATTCCGAAATGTCTAGTATCTATTTTATGCACATACTCTACTTTCCGTTACGCAGGGAATTGTTTAATATTCCTGTTTGATTTGGTAATTACTAGAAAGCACAACAGCATTTTTCACCTCTGTTTAATCTGAATGTTCACAGTTGGTACTCATTTCATCCAAACTTAATAGATTTATTTCCTCCACTGCCCCATCTACTCTCAAGACTAAAAGAAGGTATAAGATATGAAAACTCACGGCTTTGGGTCCAGAGTCTCCTTTTGATTTCTATATGCATGCTTGTGTCTGTGCAACTTTCAATGTACCTTCAAAAGATGCACCTCTTGTTAATGCGCAAGGCACGCGTTTCACCTGGCAGATCCTTCTTTGATTTCACATCTACCAAAGGCAGTATTCCTACGTGAAATCATTGCCTAAGCCAGTGGTTAAACTTAATTCCGTTCTGTGTTTATGGCTTTGGAAAATATATGCAACTATATGTGAACTAAAAAAAAAAATAAAATTATTTCCAATGTTATTTCAGACAGCTTAAGCACTTTGCTTTTGCTTCCAAGAATGTAGCTTCAGTCAGAGATCAAGCATGGACATTTTCAACTCAAAAGATAAATATTTGGAAAAATAACCCAATGTTTTGCAGAAAGGGCAATGAACCTAACAGTCTCAGTACTTGATGCCACTGTGTCATGGGGGCTCAAAATATGCTGTAATACAAATAACAAAGGCATAAACCATGCTATGATGGGCATCCCTCATACTGCAGTGTTCTGCAGGATCCTTGTTTTGCTGAAGTGTGAACTGAGTGCAAAGCAGAAACAGATAAATAAATTATAACAATCCTAAACAGAGATAGTATCCTAGGTCTGCTCATTTTGGTCTAAACAGATGTTTTACATAGCCTTATTTAAATGTCATGCAGACAACTTTTTACGCAGATACTGCCCCTCATGCTGGGTGCAACTGGGAGGCTGGGATTAGGTGGGGGCAATTCAAACCCCACACCCCTTGGTTCCCTTAGCAAGGCTCTTTGAGTTGTGTCCTTCCCTAGGTATCTAAAAATGACAGCCTCTGGTTCCTGAGAGATTGTCCTCTTCTACACTCGGTTTGGGCCAGCCAAAGTAAGCTTCCTGCTTTTGAAACAGTGAGGTATGAAAAGAATAAGCACTAAATTGTTCTTCTAAGATGAGGAACAGGATGGGGAAAGGAAGTGTTACTGAAATGTTTTGGTCTTGCTGATCATGGTGGCACTCTGAAGCAACCTGCTGACCCCAAGCTGGTGGGAATTAATGCTGACTGAGCATCAGCATCACTGCCATTACTTTCAGTGATCATGGAGAGCTCCTGGAAGAACATCGTCATGGCCCAGCATGGGACTGGTGTCAGGTTGTGTTCCTAGCTCCCCACAGATCTCTGAGCATCCTTGGAGCCACATGAACCACGAGGCAGGATGGTTGCCTCTGACATCCCCAGGAATCCTATCAGGGGTTAGATATCCTGTCAGCCTTATTTCTGTCTTACAGACAAGATGCTGGCTGCTTTGCATTTTTCTAGAATTAATTTTTCCTAATAGAGATGTCACTTCAGAAAATTGTTTTCTGACAAATGTCTTTTTTTTTTACCATGTATCTAAAAACAAAGGGAATGACTGAAGCTGGAATAAATGACAAACACAAGAATGGGAGCAATTCTGAGCATTTCACATGTGCCTTAGTACCATTAAGCCCTTATTTGTGACAGTGGTAAATTGTATAGTGCAATGTATGTGGCAATATACAGTGAGATGAAAAGTTAAAACACCACCATGTTGTATAATGGCAGGAAGGTTAATCTGTGTGCATAGATACAAAAGAGGAGAAGAAATTCCAGAAGGGGAAGCCTAGGAGGAAACAGATTGAGACCAGCCTGAGCTTGACCCTGAAGTTTTTATCTCACAGTCTGGACAGGTCTCACCTGGCCAGAAGAAGCAACAAGGCCTGATATATGGATGTCCCATCTCTTCCCCATGCTTGAAGCAGTTTTTGGGATGACAGTATGGGCACAGAACCTGTCATGTCAGCTATACTGGGGTGCTGGCCAGACTCAGGCAACCGTTGATGTCCCACTGCACCTTTCTATTGATAAACTGCTTTCAGTAGACTTGAATTCTGTTGGCCAGCTTGGTTGTGACTTGACAGTCGTACTTAGTTATGGGAACAATTGATAAGCAGACAGACAGACCATGTGGTCTCATGTGCCTTATTTCCTTTGGAAACTGGGCTAAAAATAACACAGTCATGAATAGGGCTTAATTGAGAGGCAAGTTGCAGAAGCAGGCTGCTGAAGACTGCAAATGAATGTGACTGTCCCATTGTTATTTCACAAGTCTGAATGTCAGAAAATGCCCCTCAGAATATTTCTAGCCATTTGCTCACTTGAAGCAGAGCATACACATGGGCCTCCAGAGCTGACTGTTCTCAGTGCATATTAACATCTTGGTAATTTTAAACCCTGAAAAACCACTGAGAACTCCAGCAGATCTGGGATGAAGTCCAGTAGTATCTTAATCCTTTTTTTCTTCTCACCAGAATCCCAAAGATAATAATTAGATGTTATGTTTAAATAAACAGGAGTGCCGCTCTCAGTGCTCCTGACTACCTCTAAAAGCATTCATATGAGTTCATGATCTTAGAGCTTCCTAGCTGGAGAGGTATTCAAGAGGTCTAGCAGCAAGAGGACAGAGGTGAAACTAAAACACAAACTATTGCAAAGAAAACTGGAAGCATAAGTGATCCTAGTTAAAAAAATAATAGGGCAGTGTCATGGAGTTAACTAGATCAATCTATGCCCGTGACAGGGGGCAGTAGGCCCCTGCTCCCCCCCTCCCCCCACCCCACAAAATGGGAAGGAAGGGAGGAAAGAAAAAAAAAAACAGCAGCAACAATCTATGGAGGAAAACTTATTTTACTAACTATGATATTGGAATGCAAAATAACGCAATATAATACAATCTAATTGAAATTGAGACTGATAAATCAAATAAGATAGGAGAGAGAGTTCCTGAGACCGAGTCAAATCTGAAAAGCTTGGAACGGCCAGGAAAGCACCTCCAGCACCCACTGCCAGGCAGTAAGAGAGCGCCCCACCCGGAAGGGTCAGATCCCATGACTTCCGTCATGTACAGGGATGGGTACCTGGAGCTGGGGCATCAACACTTTAGTTCCAGTGCACTACGTGATGTTTTGATGTGGAATACTGAAAACCAAAAACCGTAAAACCATGACAAGCAGAGATCAATACAGGATAATTACGAAGCAGATAGCAGCAATTTTTCCCAGTGCACTTTCCCCAGTGCATTTTTCTCCTTTAGAGGGGGACAGGAACCAGGAGCTGGCTGTTCTGCAGAAGTCAACCTGTACAAAGGCTTGCATGCACTGGTGCAATTTGGGCAGCAAACACAAACGTAGAGATGATTTTGCATGGATTTAGATAGCTGAAGACTTTGGTGTCCAAATGTAAAAATTGCAGAAAATCCTCACACATGTGGTTTCTGTATTGGTGAGGGCATATTCATTCAACATTTGGACCTTTGTGTATATATATGTGTATGTAATATATATATATTCTAGCTGTTCCTGCTTAGCTATTCAAACAGGAGGAGATAAGAGAAGCAATTGAATACACCTCCAATTATATCTGTTCATAATTGTGTTTTGCACTTCAGTGAAACCCATCCAGAGGTTGAAAAAAGATTTATGAATTCTACAGAACTAAACTCCACAGTGTTTTCCCAATCAAAACAAATTATGTATACTACCTTTGACAAAAGGAGAAAATAAGATCCTATACAATAACAAAATATTAGCAGAACAGGCTGCTCACCATTTGCCGATGATACATTCATAACATACAACTTTGTGGATACAAACAGGAAAACCATCTCCTCTCCCTCTCCTCTTCATCTCTACCACCAGCACTCGTAGTCTCCGGTACGAATCAAAGCAATTAACACCATACCATTCACTCCATACGTTGAGCCATATGCTGGACATTTTGAGAAGCATGAATATGAGAGTTTGAAAGCTGGTGCTATCAATCCTATTTCATTCTAAGTGAGATGTGGGTACTTTACTTCATTTTACTTGCCAGAAATCTTGCAGGTACAAGCTCTGATTTACATTAACTGTTCATCTTTTCAGGTGCAAAAATATCCATGTAAACATGTTCACTGAGATAAAAGTTTAGCCAGTAGATGACATCTCTTAGGATAAGAACATGAACAATCGTGAAGATGATATTTTAGAGCAACATCTGTAAGGTGCTGAGTGCTGACTCTGATATTTACATTTACATATAATCATACCTGGCTCACTGTCCTGCAAGCATATTTTGAAAAGCTCCACTCTCTGTCTACTGATTTGGGCTCATTTATGCAAGAATAACTCCCTCTCTTCCTGTGCATGAGACTGTTTCATATAGGAGTGTTTGTGTGCACTGCCCAGCTGTATATGTTTGAATGCATTGCCAGACAGAGCCATTCCAATGAAATCATTTGACTGTTATTCAGAAGGCTGAAATTTCACCCACTTCATAATTTATTTTACTCTTCACGGAGCCAGTCCATCACTTACCCACTGGAATGTGTTGCCAGCTGTCACAGCATACTAATACTAGTTGGTTAGTGAAACTTCAAAGTCTGGTAAGCTGTCTCAGCAGGGGTGGGAGGAATTGGCTGATGAGTTTGGTGTTTCTTCACAACAGCTTGCTTACAAAGAATGTACAAATTCCTGTTTCCCATGCACCACAGCAGCCAAACAAGAGCAGAAAACCTGCCTGCTGTCCCTTACCTCTTTCAGATGGCACCCACAAGTCTCCCACAAGACTCTGTATCTGTATGAATCAAAAGACTGTATCTGTGTGAATGAGAGCAACTTAAAGCTCTCATGTCTCTGTACTGATATGGGTATTTTCTGCATTAAATATAATATCCTCATCTAACTTATAGGGGAAGGTCAGTTCCAAAAGAAGTGGGGAAGCACAGATGGGAAAGGCAAGAGGAATTGGCCAAGAGATTCTGAGTGTTGGGCACCTCAGTTTTCCAATAATTTCCAGAGCCCTGCTTGGCTCTTCGGACCCTGTCTCCCATTTCAGAGGTTACACACAGCATCCTTGTGTTATAGAGGAGCGTTTTTCATCACCATGTGCTAGATGGCTTGCAAAAATTGCTATGATGGTGCTGGCAGGTGTTCCTCTGTTCACGCATTTTGCTCACAGCAACAGAATGACTGGAAAGTTCATGTCACTAATATGTAGGCGTGAGGAGGTTATAGCAAAGTTCATATACCAAAGCCGAGAGAGATATGGGGGATATGCTTGTGGCCCCCATGCCTTTAGGAAGAGCAGTGCTTGGAGCTTCTGTGGCTCACTTACTCTGGCTCTTGTGTTGGAGATGGAGAGAGGAGGTAAATCTGAAGGGGCCGTGTCCTCTGAGGAACAGGGGGAAATCTTTATAAAGTCCTGGGTGTTCTGCCTATGCCAGGCACAGTGACATAAGTGCTTAAATGCTGTTCTGGGTTTTCCCATCATCTGCCTGCTGTTCCAGAGAGATGAGGTCAAAGTAAGGCATTCCTGCTCTGACTACTGAGCTTTTGATCTTAACCTCAACTGTATATGCATAAGGAAGCTGATAGAAAACTTTTGCCCTTCTTTTGTGATTTTCAGAAGATTAATGATAACTGGTCACCACCTCATTTATTTGCAAGAATAACTTAAAAGGATCACTGGTTTCATCAGAGGGGTTGGCAACAAGTTCTATGTTACACATAATCTCCACCAGCTGCAAGTGCAGCTATCTGACATACCTCAGTTATGTGACTATTTATTTGTCTTCTTCCTTTGCTCTTTTTCTTAGATATTAATATTTCTAAGTAATTTTACTGGGAGAGAGAAGAGAGAGAGAAAAGCAGCCCATTCTTCCTCCCTGCTACTTCCTGCTCTGTATACCTAAATCTGCTCATTTCCCCTTTGACCATCGCTTTCTGGTTGCTTTGTGCAATCCTCCCACTCAGTCCCTTCTGCAGTTTGACACAAAACTCATTTCCAGACTGCATTTTTGTAAATGTTCCCTCATGGTTAAACATAAATCTCTGGGCTGGTTGTGTTGTTTTTCTGTGAAATGTTAAGTACACCAATCTCCAGCTCTTGTCTGAGCCACAGAGGAGTGTCATCAAAGCATTATTTCAGATAGCTGAATTTCTTCATCTTTTATTAGCCTTGATTTATTTGTTTTCCTTTATATATGTTAACAAAAGCTGTGTTTACACTCTGTGTCTTTCAAGTTGGCTGTGGTGCTTTTATTTTGGGAAGGAAGGATGGAAGGAAGGAAGGAGGCATCCCTTCCTCTTAGAATAGGGGCTGTGCTAGCTTGGGGGCAGCTGTATTTCTGAAAACCTGACTTCATTTCTGAAAAACAGAGTATTTAATGGATTGGCTAATACAGGCAGAGGCTCGTTCCAGTGATAAAACTCTTTTAAAGGCTGTTTTGAAATGTGATGTCTATTTTTAATATCACTGCACACCTGTGTCCTTGAGGCTTGTTATTGTCCAGGAGGAGGGAAACAAGGAGCAGAGCAGGGGGTATGGACCCATCTGAGGGAGAAGGAATGCCCATCACTGAGGCCAGCTGAACAGTTTTCTTCCCTTTCTTTGAAGAAAAATATTACTTTTGCTAAATTTGAAGTAAATTTATTTCTTTCTTTACAAGTTATGAATTTCTCTATTCTATTTAAAATCACTTTGATGTGACTTGTTTTTTTGAGACAGTTATGTCTTGGCCAGTGGAGTACGCATGAGAGAGATGTCTTCAGTGGCTTCAGAGCTGTTCCTGCTCATCTTTGTCTCTTGATGTTAACAGAAGGTAGGAGAAAGTGAAGGTTATGAGGACTGACAGATGGTATCACTTCACTTCCTTCTTAGTGCCTTAAACAATGGCAAACCTCCAACACAGCAAAAGAACACTGAGAAGGAAAGTTCCTGCATTTCCCAGGAATTTCAGATCCAAAACCTACAGCAAGTGTTCTTGCCAAACCCAGCTACCTGTTCTTCTGCTCACCCATAGCAGTCTTGCAAGAGGCACGTGAGTTCAGTCCACAAGTTCATCCTTACAGTGGATATTAAGACCACCACATTTACATTTTAAAAACCCCAGTAATCAACCAAACATTCGTACCTCAAGTAGATGTGGCATAAAGCTATGCATAAGTCACACCCTCCTCAACACTAAAAAATAATGAAGTAAAATAAAAAAATGTTGAGAGAGAGAAAAAGCATTCAAATCACCTAGTTATTTGATTTAATTTGATTAATTTTGTCAACCTTTGCTAAGTATCTTTGAGGTGTACATCTGTAAAATATTCATTACACAGAAGCACACATTCACCATGCAAATGATCTGATGACTAAGATGGACCAACTCTTTGTTCCAGCAGGGCAATTCATACTGTTGTATCTGCTACAACAATACAGATTTGCACTGTTGTGTCTACTGAACTATTGCACGCCCATTGGATTGGATACAAAATAGTATTTTTCAAAACACTTGACAAATGCTGTAATTTATTTTTACTATGCCCCACAAGTCATAATTACATTCCAATTTTATGGAAGAATATGCTCTATATCCTTTTGATTCTCTCAAACATAATCTGTTCAGTATCAGGCATTCAATTCTGCATTGGTAAATAGCCATTTGGCTGATACAGTCCTGAGAATGTCTGGATAAATGTCTGGATATTTTCAGCTTGAAATTGCTCTGAGCCATTTGCAGCCCAGTCAGAAAGACTTCAGTCTGCTCCCAGATACTCTGAGTCACCAGAACACAGTAAGAACAAAAGGAATAAGTGCCCTATCAGATACATCTATTAAGTCATGGGGCAGTGGTCTGGGTGATCCTTCAAAAAAACAGAAAAACTACAGTGCAACTAAAGCCATACCAGAGTGAAATCATCACTGAAGGATTCAGCTTCCCTTTCATCTGCTCCCATAGTGTATACAGAGCAACCTTCAAAAGTGTTTTTCAGAAATGTTTGGAGTTTTAATATAAAGCCTAATATAAAGTGCCTAGTATAAAGTGCCTAGTACTTCTTTGATACATCCTCTAGAAAGGGCTCACAATCATTTGTTTGTTCCCTTTGCATGGGATGCCTCTTGGAGGTTGATAGCACGTGGATTTTGGATGTTTTCTTTTTCTTTTCCTTTAACCTTGAGATTATCCCTTATGAACACATGGTATTTCAGATCTCATTGATTAGCTGCTGGCAAGCACTTAGCTATGTGGCCATGAATGGCTAGTCAATAAGAGCGAACTGCATTGCATCTTACCACTCTGAAATGTCATTTCTTTTGACATTTGCATGTCACCTTTTAAAAATCACGCACAGCCGGAGTCTTGTGAGTGTGTTGATTTTTTTCCTCACTGCTGGGTTTGAGTGGGAGAATTTACTACTCAGCTGAGTTCTCCATGCAGTCATGGCCATTTAGGAACTTCATCTCTGAAAGACAGCTCATTCTCTGCTGAATGTCCTGAGCCCCTTCAGACAGGCAGGGACCAGTCTCCTGGTGACCTTGCTCTCCTTCCCTCCACCTGGGCTGCGGTCCCAGTGCTCAATTTATTGATTGTTCATTACACTTTTAGACAGAGAAAAAGCATTTTGCTTTTCCAAGGCTTCCTGTAGCTCTAGTAAAGTCCTATTCAAACTCCTCAATCCTCCCTTCAGAGGAGACATCTAAATAAAAATGATGACAATGCTCAATGGAGGATATATAATCATTAAAATTTATTCTTTGTGCATGTAAAGATATTACAGTGACTTCCTCTTCTTCACTTCTTATTGATTGAAAGTGGCATAAAATTTATTTTACAATGTAGTTTTCATTTATTCTTAGCTGGAAACAATTTGAAGGAGACAATAAAGCATGAGAAGTGTGTTAATTAATGAGACAATGGGAAGAGTGATTCAACACAGAGAAGGACCTGGAAGTAATTTTCCATATTTTACACATAGTTAACAATTCCCTCAGGAATTTGTGAAGAGTCCACAAGTAACATGTTTTTAGTCATTTACATATCTCCTGTATGGATTATTTACATAATCTGTCCCTACAGTTTTTCCTTCTCTCATAACATACAGTACAAGAAAGACAGGGAGCTGTTGGAGAGGGTCCAGAAGAGGGCCATGAAGATCATCAGAGGACTGGAGCACCTCCCCTATGAGGAAAGGTTGAGGGAGCTGGGCTTGTTCAGCTTAGAGAAAAGAACACTGCAGGGTGACCTCATTGCAACCTTTCAGTACCTAAAGGGAGCCTACAAACAGGAGGGGAATCAACTCTCTGAAAGGGTAGATAACAGCAGGACAAGGGGAAATGGTTTTAAGTTGAGGGAGGGGAGGTTTAGGTTGGATGTGAGGGGGAAGTTCTTTACAGAGGGATTGTTGAGGTGCTGGAGCAGGCTGCCCAGAGAGGTTGTAGATGCCCTGTTCCTGGAGGTGTTCAAGGCCAGATTGGATGGGGCCCTGGGTAGCCTGCTCTAGTATTAAATGGGGAGGTTGGTGCCCCTATGTGTGGCAGGGGGGGTTGGAGATTCATGATCCTTGAGGTCCCTTCCAACCCTGGCCATTCTGTGATTCTGGGAACATGTTTTGTACTTGCTGGCATGTCATGTCTGGCTGTAATTATTTGATTACCATGTTGCATTAAGCAAGGCAAATGCTTCACTGTTTTTGTCTAATGCTGGTGTGTGAGGTATAAGTGCTGGCATTTCCAATCAAATTCACAGATCTCCTTAGATTTTCAAAGATATTTCTTGGTCCAGTACTGAAAAGAGAGAGGATTTGGAAGTAAGGAGGTAACCGCAGAATGAAACTATTAAGTGTTAAAACCTTACAGGAGTCACAGCTTGCTCCATTTTTCAATGAGGAGTTTTTGATGAGTTTTTATTTAGAGACAACTACGTTCTATATGCATTATGACTTCCTTTAAGATGTACACACTTAATACTTCTCAGTACCATGTTTGTGTTAGAAAACATTCCCTGAGCTACAACAGTAGTGGCAGTGAATGGAACACAGTCTCCTGCAGAGCCCTTCGCATGTCACCAGCAATCTGACCAAGAGGAATCCAGCAAGCTTTGGGCAAATGTGTGTTCTATTATGTTTCATTATTTGGGTTTGGGTATGTGAGCTTGTAATTAACATCCCATTCTTGCAAAGATTTATAAAAATGCTTAGCTCTACCCTGTGAGTAATCCCATTAGTATCCCGTTATTCTGCAGCACAGGGGGAGTCTTCCAAAAAAAGGTTGTCACAGTGTGCATGCAGTAATGGAAATGGTGTTTCAGAATGAATTATGTCAGCAGTAAAAAATAAAATAAAAATACATGGTGAAAAAACACTGGAGAAATTCCCTCTGAATTTGAATTGTTATACTTAAATTTTGTTCCCATCAATAGGGTAGCCTCCAGGGAATGTCACAAAGCCTTAAAATTCTGAGTTCTGCACTTGACCATGATAGACAGGTAGTCATCTATAGTCTTAGGTTAGGCTGCTCTATACTCTATGGATATGACAGGGGAAAATATTACTTAAAGCCTTATATCCTCCAATTTTTGATTAAGGAAGATGAAAAAGTACTCCAGAGTCAGGTGTTGTCCTGACTTACACTTTCAGTGATCTTACCAGCTTTGGCAGGGCTCTCTGAGGTGTAAGCCAGGAGCGGTTTTGCCTCCTATGCGTTAGTCCTAGCCCTGTGGACAAAAGCCAATGCGTTGCTGGGACTGTATCTATTGCACCAGCAAAAGTATTTGATGGGAGGACAGTGCATGAACAGCTGTGAGCCCCTGCTGTGTGCCTCTTGGAAAGTATGAAAGTTGTAAGAATGCCATGGCCCCCAAAAAACTGTTGGAAAGACTGTCTCCAAGTCTTTTCTCTCCATCAACTTGTGCATCCAAAACACTAGAAAAAGACCAATTCTTCATACTGAATGAAAGCTGGAATGCTACTGCAAGTCTCTGATGTGTGTTCAGAAACAGAACAAGGCAGAAAAGACAGGGGATGTATTAAAAAGATGGGAACAGTTTTAGCACTTTCAACTTTAATGTTTGTTTTTGTAGTCACTTGCTGAAGAATTCCTGCCTCTGAAAGCATAAAGGAGTGATCTCTGCCTTGATGAAAAGAAAGCAAGCTCCTTAACTTCATGTTGAAACTGTACCAGAGGCAAGCACGGGTTGGGTTTCCACAGCCCTGTTTGGTGCTGGTCACTGTAGCTTTCTCAGTCTGGGCAACCTCAGTACCTTTTGTCTAGAATTTTGCTTTGTGATAAAAACAAGTGCTGAAATCAGTCGATCTTATGCCTAAACCACATCCTTGTGTATCTGGGCATTTATGCCACAGTGTTAAAAACAGGAAGGGCATCTTGATCTTTTCCTCTTCTATTGCACTCTCCCTGCTCAGCAGCCATGGATACTGAGGCAGATTATTTTTTGGTAAGATAATTTCAGTTCTGTGCCTCTTGCTGCTTGCAGTGAACACTTACATGTTGTTAAAACACTATTGAACAAGAGCAAGTCTTATGTTGTTAGCAATTTGTCATCTCATCCAAACGAACAGTCCAGCCTTTCATATCCATTATAGTCTCTCTGCTGTGTAGCTGAGCTGTACTGCACAATTCACTGTTCAGTGTTTAACATAACCAGACATTTTTCTCTTTCTCATCTTTCTCCTATCAATCTCAATGACATTTTCTTTTCTTTCAATGATGTTGACAGAAAAAATACTATCCCTCCCTCTGCCCTTTCAGCAATCCAGCCTCTCCTTTTCCTGTGCTTTCCTTCACCAAGAGAGATACTTAAGCTCCCTCTCTGGATTTTCCATTACTCTATTTTGTGTGTGTGTGTGTCACTGTGCATCCTTCTGAATTATCAAAAGCTTATCTGCTATACATTTATCGCAGTCTGAGTGGGAAGTTTTTCTCCAATTTGACTTTTACACTAGGTTAACCGTGAACTTATCAGTGAAACTACTGGTTTGTTTGAATTCAAACAACTGTTTGCTTTCTGATGCTAATGCATAACTTTGAAATAACTGCTGAGGATTATTGCTAAATGTCATCACAACAAAAAAGAGAAATACAGGCTTGAAATAATTAATGTGGTTGGCAATGACACTACCTAACACAAGAAAGAAATTAGGAATTCATTGGTTTACTAAGAGGTTTGTTGCTCATTATACATGAGAAAGTACACATGTTTTTCTGTCTTTTACAGTGGGCATACATGAGTAAAACAAGAAAATCAAAACAAGACAGCTTTCTGCTAACAATGAAAAAGTGTTCTCTTGTCATTCAATCTGTACCAAAAAAAACCAAACAACAATCATTACATGGAACTGAAGAATGTGCCATTTAAACTGGAGAAGTAATTTACAAAATTACATGTGCTGGATGTTTATATATGTGTGAATTGATCCATAATCTGCTGAAATCCTTGCAAATGCTCCCATTGATTCCAGCTGGATAACGTCCTGCTTTTAGTTTTCTTAAAGTATTGATAAACATGCTTCTCTTGGGATCAGGGCAAGAAAGAATATAGCTACATTTTTCTTCATCTTGCACTTTGTGAAAGTCTAGATCTCAAAGTCAATAAAGCCCCTGGGGATTTTAAGGTTTAGGAGTGAGGCTTCATGCTGTCTTCAGTTAGAGTATCCTTCTACTTCCATGTATCATCCTTCCTCTTCATTTCATTCCCCTACCTATGTAACACCAAAATATTCCACTACCATTTTGATAGTCTTCAAACTTCAATGCCTTCTAGTTTTGATTAAACTAAGAATAGATCATTTAGCTGCAGATTATTTGGCATTGCTCCTCTCATCCTCTGGTAGTCTGAAAATACATTTGTTCTTATAAAAAGTCCTTCCTTTATCTTGTAGATAACAAAAATATTAGTGCAGACATTATATCCTAATGGGGAGTTTTTTATTCAATAAATGTCACACACAAAGAACAAAATCAACAGATGAAAATTAAACGCATTTTAAGTACAAATTAATTTGTTTGTGAGCACACATGGAAGTGCAAATCTACATACATACTGAGGAATCTGTGTATGTTCAAATACATATGTGCATGGTAACCACCTTTCTTTCTTTAAGGAGTCAGGCTCTTTAGAAGGATGATGTTGTGAAACAAGATATACCTTTGCAGAATGCTTGGCTCACCGTGTTTGGCTGTGTGGGTATTTCTCATCTCCAGTCTGAACAGTGGCTACTTATAAGAGGAAATGACATCACTCTTTATCAATAAAAATCAAATGACATTGAAAGTTACTGTGGAAAAATAGTAAGAAAGTGATATTTGTAACTGGGAAAGGAAACTCTGAACTGTGAGTTGTCAGTCTTGGTTGTGCCTACAGTATAAAATAAGGATGTTGTGAAGACATTTGGTCATTTTTTAGAACTACCATTTAAAGACAATTAGAAAAGCAACAGGCATAGAAAGAGAGGAGTTCAAATAAATTGCTGCAGGCAGGGTTGGCTACAGTTTGAGAGTTTATGTAATTGTTTCCTGTTAATGCTTGCAGTTCAGCAATTTGAATAACGCTCCGTGACATTTCAAATGTCCTCCTTCTGAGAAATTCACTTGAGTCAAGTTTATGGATAGGGATATGAATGCAGCTGCAGGAAAATATACTATGAGGCTGAGTCTTTAAACATCTAAGTGAGTTGACACCAAAAACAAATGCACAAATTAAAGGGAGTGAGATTGTACACTGGCTTCTGGCAAACTGAGTTTTTTTTCTGTTTCCAGCAAAGTGACAAGTCAGATACCTACAAAGACAAAGTAAAGCTAAGTGGGGAAAGTAAGAGTTTTCTGCTGGCAGATTAATCACGGAAAATAATAACTAACTGCCTATTTATGTTACTGATCTATCTGGGAGGTGAAGGCAAGGACATGTTACCTCCCATGTCCCCAGTTCTTACAAAAATAAATAATTGTAAAGCATTTGACTGCATGCTCTGCAGTCTCACTGACTCCAGTGGCATGACCTGTAGAGAATAAAACTGAGGACGTGCACAAGTCTTTGGATTAAGTTTAAATGTACAACAATCTTGCTTTCAAATGTTTGGTAATATCCCTGCTAGCAAATGTGCCTGTGCCCTCCAGTACAGCACGCCTTTTTTCCATGCTGTTTATATTAACTGTTGCTAAATTTCTTGAAGTTCTTCCCCAACATTGTGTGGGTTTCCTCCTGGGAATTTCAGATAGAGCAGAATGCACATTTCTGCTGGTCCCACCTCTGTGGGTAGCCTGCCCTGTACTGCCATGCTTTGCCAGCGAGCAGCTTTTGGGAAATACTCATCTGCAACATTGGAAGGTGTGTTTACTGAAGCACAATTAAATGAAGGGACTCACAGAGATCAACAAATAACATTGTGTCTGTCCTGCTGTGTAGTTTAGTTCATTGGCGTGTCCCTTTATTTGCCATGTTTCAGTGGAAAATGAGAAAGGAAGGAGGATGTTTAATGGGGAAGCAACATTTGCAAGGATTGAATGATACCTTTGTGAGTTGCTGTGACCTTTGAAAAACAGAATAAATGTTCAACTGCAAATGGAGCCAGCCTGCCATGTATGTAGGACTTGCATCAGGACAAATCTCTTTGAAAACAGTAAACGACAGAAGGCCACCTGACTACATGTATATATGAATGCATGCAGCTTATTTTAAGCAATTCTGTGCCTTTATGAATGTATTTGACTTTTAAATCTGTGTATCACAGACCCTCAGAATTTGATTTAGGTGAGACTTGAACCTTGATGTGAGATTATTTCCTGGGCTCAGACTGCCTGCAATCACTAGCACAGTCCCACCAACTGGGTGAACCATCACAAGCAGGAGACATTTTTTTGCCTGCATTTTGTACTTAAGACCATCTCATGGCAGAATAAATTGCCTCAATCCCATGGCCTTCCATTGAGCTGGAACAACCACCTGTGAGTTGTCCCTGATATTTTTCTTATTACAGATATTCATCGTGTATCAGAAATCTTTCTGTGTCAAACATCCAGCAAAGATTTCTTCAGCAAATGGCCTTCTGAGAAAAAAAGTCTTTTTTCTTCAAAATGCATTTGAAAAAGTGCCATCAGTGGTGTGGAGGCTTGCCAGCGTGACTCCCATTTACAAGAAAGGTTGTAAGGAGGATCCGGGGAACTACAGGCCTGTTAGCCTGACCTCGGTTCCAGGGAAGGTTATGGAACAGATTGTCTTGAGGGAGATCATGCGGCATGTGCGGGATGGCCAGGGGATCAGGCCTAGCCAGCATGGGTTCATGAAAGGCAGGTCCTGTTTGACCAACCTGATCTCCTTTTATGATATAGTGACCCATCTGCTGGATGAGGGAAAGGCTGTTGATGTGGTCTACCTAGACTTCAGCAAAGCCTTTGACGCTGTCTCCCATGGTATTCTCCTGCAGAAGTTGGCAGCCCATGGCTTGGACAGGTACATTCTTGGATGGGTAAGGAACTGGCTGGAGGGCCGGGCTCAGAGAGTGGTGGTGAATGGAGTTAAATCCAGCTGGCAACCGGTCACGAGTGGTGTTCCCCAGGGGTCGGTACTGGGGCCTGTCCTCTTCAATATCTTTATTGATGACTTGGATGAGGGCATTGAGTGCACCCTCAATAAGTTCGCAGACGACACCAAATTGGCTGGGAGTGTGGATCTGCCTGGGGGTAGCGAGGCCCTGCAGAGGGATCTGGACAGGCTGGAGAGCTGGGCTGAAGCCAGGGGGATGAGGTTCAACAAGACCAAATGCCGAATCCTGCACTTTGGCCACAACAACCCCAGGCAGCGCTATAGGCTTGGGGCGGAGTGGCTGGAGGACTGTGTGGAGGAAACAGACCTGGGGGTGTTGATTGATGCTCGGCTGAACATGAGCCGACAGTGTTCCCGGGTGGCCAAGAAGGCTAACGGCATCCTGGCTTGCATCAAAAACAGTGTTACTAGCAGGAATAGGGAGGTAATTGTCCCCCTGTACTCTGCACTGGTGAGGCCGCACCTCGAGTACTGTGTTCAGTTTTGGGCCCCTCACTGCAAGAAAGACATTGAGGCCCTGGAACGTGTTCAGAGGAGGGCTACGAAGCTGGTGAGGGGCCTGGAGCACAGGCCTTATGAGGAGCGGCTGAAGGAGCTGGGATTGTTCAGCCTGGAGAAGAGGAGGCTCAGGGGAGACCTTATAGCACTCTATAACTTCCTGAAGGGAGGTTGTGGTGAGCTAGGGGTCAGCCTTTTCTCTCGTGTACACAGTGATAGAACTGGAGGCAATGGTTTCAAACTGCGCCAGGGGAGATTCAGGCTGGACATTAGGAAATACTACTTCTCGGAAAGGGTGGTCAGGCATTGGAATGCACTGCCCAAGGAGGTGGTGGAGTCACCGAACATGGATGTGTTCAAGAGACGTTTGGATGTTGTGTTGAGGGATAGGATTTAGCTGGGGAGTATTGGTGATGGTTGGACTGGATGATCTTTTAGGTCTTTTCCAACCTTGATGATTCTGTGATTCTGTGATAAGAAGGTGTGAAACATTTGCATGTATTCACCTATGCTATACCTTTTACAAGGTAGTCAGAAAAAAAAAAGAGCTATTTGCAAATGCTTGAAATTCAGCTAAGCTATGCCACAGATCCTGTCAGTTGTCTGCCACAAGGTTAAAGGTAAGTTCATCTCCAGTGTAGACATTAGTGTCGTACATATTTATGACCAAAAAAGTCAAGATACAACAGCTGTTAATGAATATGTTAATTATATCTGAAGGATGGTGGCTAATGTGTGTTCTTCCCCAAGATTATCAGTATTTCTATTACTTAAAGAAAGAAAACCAATATTAAGTTAGGGTCCTTGATTTTCGGACTGAATGAAGTAGCTGTATAGTCTTCTATCTCATGTGTCTTTCTTCACCTCATCTTCCTCTGTCCTCCTGTCTTTCCTCATTAGAAAAAAATAAAACACACATATTAAGACCATATAGTTTCAACATAAATGTTTCCCTGTGTATTTCTCACAACAGTTAATGTCATCTTTTTCTGTATAGCCAGGAAGGGCAGAATGTCACTGAATCTGTTCTTAAATGATGGGTAACTGAATATAGAATATAAGAGAGTGAGAAGAGATTTGCCAGGGGAATTGAGTCTGTGGATCTGTGAAAGAGACTTCTTGCATAAAAAATAATGGGAACTTTAGTATTGGTTTTCAAAAGATATATTATGTGAGGTAGTAAATTCCTGAGAGAAGGAATACTTGTGGCTTTTTTTAGTGGACAGAGACTGTATATCCCATAATCTTCACCTGTAAGTTCAGAAGGGCATATGCCATGCTCTTTTTGTGTACATGGAAAGCCTCAGTTTTATTGGATGCCTGCTGGCAAGCAGTGCTGTTTGGGTTAACTTCTGCTAAGCTCTGCACAGCAAAGGCTCTCTTAAGTGATAGCAGTTACCCAAAATGCTGCTTTAGAAGTACAAAAATGAAGCCCTATTTCTCACTACATGCACTTGTGGGGTTTTTCACCTACCAGATCCCTTATTGGTTTGTCTTTTTGTTTGTTTGTTTGTTTGTTGTTTGTTTGTTTGTTTTTGTTGTTATTACCTTGCCTACTACCTCTTTAATTCAAACTGAAAAAAAATAGAAAGTATTTACTTTATGAGAAATATAGGAACATAGTATGGTCAGATGTTAAATAAATGTGTTGATCCTCTGTTGGGTCCACCAGAAAACAAATGTTAGTACAACTTAGCAGTAGGAGATGTCATGTTCAACACTCAAGATCTAGGTGACAGCCAGCAGCCCAGAGTTGCACTGCTGTTGTTGAGTTGGTAATCTCCAAATGGTGATACGGGAGAGCATTTTTCATCATACAAGGGAGGTGATATCTCCCACCATGCCTCTGTGCTAAGGGAGACTAGGAAATGCATTGGCTTCTTATCAGATCCTGCTTCCTGATAGGTGAAAATGCTAATAAGAATGCTGAAAACCAAACTCAGGTGTATTCTGACAAAACATGCATGCCATGCACTTTCAACATGTCTTCAACACCCATATAGAAGGAAGGCATATGGACACTGGAGAAATTGCTTTCATCCAGTAGCAATTATCCTCCTCCGGTCATTGTAGAGATGCAGACTCTGTGGCACTCTTGTTTGCATCCTGCTTCCTTCATTATCCTTAATGATAAAAGACATCTCAGAATGACACAGGCAGTCAGAAACCAGAGATGTGATTTTCTGAATGCTCCAGTCATCAAACATGCATGAGCATTAGGCAAAAACATGGTGCAGAAGGAGAAGTTAGGGCAAAGTTATTAAAGCTGTTCTCATCATCTCGTGTACGTCTGGGAAATGCTGATTGAGAAATCATCTTTGATGTCATAACAATTAAATTGAGGAATAAAATTAGAAAGTGTACTACACAAAGTGCTTTTTACAGCATCCTTGGCTAGTAAAGCACCTCACAGTGCAAAAAAAAATTGTACTGATCTAATGCAAATGTGTAATGCACTGTGTGCAGAGAATACAGACAATTTGAATTGTTAATGTTCTCTTTCAGAGGACAAGAAAATTAAAAAAAATGGAAGTGGTAAGTCTTCTCTGCATGCATCTTTTCACTCTGCCATTTTATAATTAATGTTTTTGTCACCTACTCTAAGCTTTCATTATGTTTTTTGTTCTATACAGTGCCAGTAACTATGCAGTCTCACTGCAAGGTAAAAGAAAGTCAAGAAAAATGGTGACTGTATTACTAGGCAATCTATTACTGATTTTGTTCAGCCTTGAACGCTGATTGTTTGAAATGTCAGCATCAGGAGAAACGTACCCACTCGCTTATGTATGTAAAACTTTTATTTAGAATGTAGCTTTGTTTTTTTTCCTGACAGATTTCATATGTACACACTTTTAATCACATAATACAAATTCAATACTGCAATTATCTCTGTGACTTTTACAGAGTTCTCCCATATACTGAAGAGGGAGAATAAATAGCAAGCCAGAAGTAATTATATAGAGAGAGTTCCATCAAGGTTTTCTGGTGATGTTATAAACTAATAGAATGAACATCGAGTTACCAGATACCTGAGTCAAAATTATAGACCCATGGTTCAAATGAAACCTTGTAAAAATTAATATGTGAATGTAAAATTAATGGCATTCATTTTAAAAATTGTGCAAAGGAGCATGTTCTTAAAATGTGCCTGACTGCCTCGCAAAACCAATTTGATGCTCTTTGATTTGGAGACACATTTGTAAGTACTTTCAGCAGTTTAACATTCTGTAGGGTTGCTAGCCCTCTAATCCATACTCTTCAAATTATTTTTGGCCAGGCTGAGTTAAAGCCTATAATCACAGGGCACCAACTGTTCTTGTGGTTGCAACGCAAGTGCAAAAAAGAGATTGCATATGCCCATAGGATGCAGAAAAAGTGTCATTTAAAACCACATGTATAGATGAGCTTTTGGGATATTTTCAGCTTTTCTCAAACACAGTCAAGAAATGAAATAGAGACTGGACTAAGAAGGAATATGGCCCTGAGAGAGGCAGATGGGGCTGTGCCAAGATTTCCCCAGGGGAATTTCTGAGCTGCTGTAGCCTGGCCATGCCTGACAAAAGATAGCGAAGCTAAGAGGTGTCCCTTAGAGGCCACATTAGAGTTGATGCAGGTGCTTTCTTTCTCAGCTGTCTGCTCACACAACAGCCACGTGCAAAATATCTGTTTATCCTCAGGTAACCTCTGAACGCCATCCCTCTTTGAAACTTAATTCAGTCCAAAGTGATGATTGGAGTTTTCTTGCTACCCCAATGGATAAAAATCAGCGAGGAAGGAAAGACTAACAATTTGCCACGTTGAAGCCAAAAAAAACCTTTCATCCCTTAGCATGATGCATTGAAAGTGACAACCATTCCTCACATTAGCATCTGCAGACTATAATTATCCATGTAATCTAACAGCTGGGGTAGAGGTTTTGTGACGCTTTGGGCTGCAGGATGCTTTGGAAGGCTGAAGAGTGCTTACTAATAATAGGACCTAGAAGTTCTATGGCTCTCCTTGTGTCAAGGCCCCTTCTCTCTCGCCCTGAGCTGATGGCAGGGCACTGAGAGGCCAGTGCTGAAGCCCTCTACAACTGCCCTTTTCCTTCTGCTGTCTGATATCCTGCCGTTCTCCAGGCAATTTGGCCGCCTGTTTTTTTTTTTTGTTGTTGTTGTTGTCTGAGAGGCCTTTTCCTCTTCATGCTGTGAAGGGAAGCCTGCTTTGTCCTTTTTGGCATTTCCAGCCCCAGGATCTGCAGCTGGGACTGGGCAGCGGGAAGGAGGTGAGGAAAGCAAGCCAGGACCTGAGCCTGCAGGGAGAAAAGAGAGAGGCTGGCTTCACAGCTTTGCAGACACAGTGCTGTCTGAGAGAGAAAAGGGCTTGTCAGCCCCCTGCCTGGACCATAAGGGCCAGAACAGTTCCTGGGTTTAATTTATTTTACCCATTAGCTGCCTGCGGTAGCTTAAGCAGACCTGCAGCTACAAAAGAGAAGTCCACAGAGTTATTGCCCCTTAAATAATCTTTCCCTGTCATGTGTTTACAAACAGTTCTTGCTGTCATTGACACGGCTATCACACCGAATTCAAGGTTTTCCTGTGTGGAGGGTTAAAACAGGAAGGAATTCAAAAGCTCCTGAACGTTTTCCATGCTGAGGCAGTATGCATGGCTGGCATGTCCAAAGGCTTTAACCCCTTGTAAAGTCTTAGTCTAACGAGTGCGGAGACACAAACTTGTTGAAAGCCATGCTTGTTGAAATATCCAGAGTTTGCATCACTTGCCTCATCCATGGGCTGCATGGCAGGTTGAGAGGGTTTAAGGAGAACACCAAAGGACAGCAATGTAGTAGGGAAACAGAATAACAAGATTTATTAATGAATGTCAGAAACAACTGTCCCCATTAATGGCAGCAAAGACACACCCCTTACTACTTCCCACAGATACAAGACAGTGGGATGTCCCTGTTCATTGCAAGGGTGTTGGACTAGATGACCTTTAAAGGTTCCTTCCGACTCTAAAGATTCTGTGATTCTATGATAATTTTAATTCCCTGAGATTTAACTTTAACCACTCAACAAGCACCAGATCTGGTCAGTTTGCTGAGCATGCCCATGTGCTGTGTGTCAGCAGACTGGTGGTGGGAGGGTCTCTCAGATGGCAGAGTAATGTGGGAAGTGTGATGAAGGAGGGGCATCTTTGCCCTAACCGAGCCTTCCTGTCTTCCTTCAGATTAGCTGTGGCGTATCAATACCATGTTAGAAATCTGAGTCTCAAAATGGAGCCCAAGATGTTTTTTTTTGAGTGAGAGGCATAGCAAATGTAGCCCTGACAACTATACAGGGGGTGATAATATAAGGAACAGACAGAGCTGAGGGTGCCAGCTGGTTATACCTTTAAGGGAAATACATACCACACATTCTGGTGCTGGGATCTGCTGTCTGCCCAGTTCTTTCAGTTTCTGATGCAGCAAGAGGTGGCAGGCTTCCCCAGCTTCCTACTTTCTCAGCTGACACAGAAGACAGGGACAGCTTTCCCTGAAAATAAGCACCAGCGGTAACATACATCTATTATGTCTGCTATTGAGTCACAAACATCTTTTGTATAGAAACAACTGGGAAGTGGAGAGCACTGTTCAAAAGATGCTTTCTCTCCTTGGACTGGCTATATGGTGCCTGGGCTATTTTGGGGATGACAGTTACTCTTTGTCCTTAGTTCTGCTTGCTATGGCCAAGGCTGAGAAGGAGATTTGTCTCATGGAGAGCTGAGCAGTGAGTCAGCACTGAAGTCAAGGAATGACCCTGGGAGCATTGCATCCTAGTTTCCTTTCCTCAACCCTACATAGTATCCCAGAGAATTTTGAAGTCAGAGGTGCAACATAAAACCCTGGGAAAATTAATAAGCAATTTCTGCCATGGCCAATTTTTTACAGTACTGAAACTGCCAACTGAGACTTCAGGAGACAAGGGCATATTCCAACTGAACAAGATATCAGTTAAATTAATTTCTCCCCCCAACTGCTGCACATGCCTAGTTCCAAGATATTTTACCAAGAAAACAAGAACCAGATCACATGAGTGTTTTCCATCTAGATTTTGTCTAAGCTAGAGACATTAAAGAAATCTTTAGGGAAAATAAAGAGATGAGGAAAATTGGCTCACTCTTCACTTTTTGCTTTAATAGAAGGGTTTGCAAGGAAATGAAACTTCAGGCTATATTTCTTAATCCTGAGGCCCATAGCAAGCTGTCACTCTGCGTTTTCCCATGGAATTAGGTAAACAGAGTATACTTGGCCTTTAATAAATGAGAAAATGTACACATGAAAGAGCACTTGATCAGAAGTGACAAGAGAAAGAGCAGAATGATCCAGAGGAACAAATAAAGCTGTGAAATTTTATAATAATATTCCCTAAAGATATTACAAATTCTTTTCTTGCTGTTGTAAGGTTCCCTGAATACGTACTTCCAGAGCTTGAATTGTGTTCCATCAGTGTTTCTACTGCTCTTTATCAAGACAAGGAAACCACCTCAAATTACAACTGGAAGTCACTTTAAGAAGTTGTTCTCTCATGTTTCTTTCAAGGTGAGTATAAATTTATGTTCTGAGAAGTCTAATTAATGTTAACTGCCTGTGGAGAAATGATGGGCTTGCTTGTTTCAGTTGTCCCTAGGGATATGCCCTTCCCAACTGAATTAAGTTGCCACTGTTTCACTAATGTGCATCTGATGCTTAATGAATTGGGGTGTTATTACCCTTGGGTAGAGGTGGAATAAATTTGAGTCCAAGGCCTTTCCATTCATTTTGCTAATTATTCTCTGCATTCATTGCACACAGAAGAAATGATGACAGGCTCCCTGTTGTGCAGGATTTGGACACTTCGCACTTGAAACATAAATTGAACTGATTATCTCTACAACATTATTGTCACATTTGTGAGTTTTTGTGTCAGGAAAACAATCAGCTGTGAACTGCTCTATTTCCAGTCTGTCATCCCTCTGGGGATGGGAAGGAAAACCCTTTCTTTGTATGCTTTTCTTCAGTTTCATATCTAGATCATATTGGCACACAGTCTTAATTTAGAGGTAGATTCTCCTCTCTTTTCTTCAAATGTGTAAACAGACATCACTCTGAAACTTCAGAAATCCTCAGATCATGTTTCTAAAAATTAGCTCTGTTTGCATGTTCCCATGCTTACTGGTTAAAAGCAAGAGGCAAAATGCTGAGATGTTGTAAGCACCTTCTCTTGGCACAACCTGCTGGGGAGCCCAGAGCAGGAAATCTCTTGAAATAGTTGGTTTCTCATATGTATTATTATCTGCTAAGAGACCTCAAGGCATTTGAGTTCATGGCGTATTCTCCTACAGGCACAGTCTGGAATGTTTTGATCTTCTCCTCTTTTAACTTGACTGTTCTTGGTCACAGGGAAGAGAAAATCTTTACTGTTGGGATGCTTGTGTCCAGGAGACAGATTGCTGTCCCATGAGGATATATTCAGCTGCTGATCCAGTTGCACTACACATGCATTTCTTCATATTTCTGTAGCGCTGTCCCTTCTCCATTAGGATAGGGCCTTTGGAAAAGTCAGTACTGCCCCAAATACGAGATCAAGAGTTAACAGTCACCTCTTCAGCCTGTATTTTTCCAGAAATGTCCCAGATTTGTGTATGTGCATCTATGTCTGTACAAGCAGACTGAAAACATACAATATACATGCACACCTACATGTTACAGGTAATAAAAGCAAGCTGCTGAGATGCACTAAATTCTGGTGTTATAAGACAACAACTTAGAGAAATTTGTGGTTGTCATAAAACTTGAAATATTTATGATAAATATTTATATTTTGAAGAAAGATTTCAGAACGTTCAGATTAAAAGGGTATTTTTTTGTCAAAAATCTCCCAAAGATAACAAAAAGGAAACTTGTGAGTCTGGTATAGAACTGAACAAACTGGAGGCATCTCATACATGAACTTTGAATTGGATCTTACTTATCTTTCTTGGATATGAGAAATAAACAAATGGTTTGTTTTATTAAGTGTTTTGTCTGGCTGATGGCTGCAGCGCTAGCATACGAAAGAGACTATGTAAACCAGGGAATTAGATTTATTCTTCAGCTGTGCTCTAGAAACGAAGACAATGTTGAAAGCGGTAACATCTGTGTTGTGTGGCAAAGACAGCATAAAAGATGGCTGTAAACTTCACAAACTACAAAAACTAGGGAAGTGTTAAACATTTGCATTCCCATTTTGTGATAATATGACTGTGTTCTTGAAAGAAATAAACTATAATTCCAGAATTTAGAAATAAGGCATAATTCCAAAGCCTCCTAGAATCTCATAACCTTGGCCAGTATTAACCAAGACATGGACTTCAGGGTAATTATTCCTGGAAAACTTTGGAAAGCAGAGCATACATGCAAATCATTTTTAAAATAGCGGCTTCTAATCCTGGAGTTGAAGAGCTTACTTTGGTAAATTAGGACTGAATCTTAGGATTCAGATTTAGGATTAGCAAATTTGGAGGTAATTTGGAGAATAAATCTTAATGGGATTCACATGCTCTTAGTACTGGCCCATGTGTGTTTCCACCAGAACATAGCTCTCTCTTGACAGACATGCACCAGACATGTGCAATCTGCTTTTGGGTTGAAGGGGCATTGACAATCATGAGAAGACAGGCTGGCCACAGGAGCCTGGGGCTTTTTCTTAGAAAATCTTTTTGCTGCAAAAGCAATTTTGTTGCCTAAGTGCAAGCTGTTTATTGTTGTTTTGTGCTGGATGTTAGAAAGATGCAGCCAAATATGTGGACATGGGGATGTGTCATGCCCACTCACCAATTTGCAGTCTTAGAACCAAAGTGTCTCTATGTGAAACAGCCACAGTCCTCAGGGTGTAACCACGTAGCAAATTTTGAGAAACTGTTTCTTAAAACAGTCACTATACTTCATTTTTGAAGTAAGAAATACTAAGGCAACTTCCTGAGCTGAGACTGAAACTGCAGAATGTTCTTTGTACGTCCGCTGAATGCCTTCCAAATTGTTGCTACTCCAAAAAAAAAAATGAAAATAGAAATCACATAGAGCTGTTCTTCTATGAAAATTATTACAGCTTCTCAATCCAGACACACTGTTGGCCTGCTTAGACTGTATTTATTCAAAGCCACCATAATAAATGTATTGTTCATGAAATAGGCTACATACACTAGCCACTGAGATTAAACCATTCATAGTAACAGTGTCCAGCAAACAAGTACATAATAATTTTATTGATAAAACCACACTCAATTACCTTGCACACCACAGTTACACTGTACTTAGCACTTGACAAGTTATAGTTTGATGACTTCTTCCTATGAAAAAGACTGTAGAAGTAACTGTAAAAAAAAGCACTGCAGTGCAGTGCTGTCATTGAGCAGACAAGCTAGTTAGCTAGCTATATTCTGTAGGACTTTTGTATCATGGGATTTATATCTTCTGTGGACCAGCTGCTAAAACATTCTTCATTGGGATGTTACCAAAATCTTCCTGAGGGGCAAAGTAATACAACAGTCAAACAGGTTCAAGGAAGAGGAGGAAAGTTTTCCCAGCAGGATTCACTTCAGAGTTGAGGGTTGTGCAGTGGTGAGCACATTTACAAGGGAAGTGGTATTACCTCCATCAGGCATACAAATATTGTTCTCTCATGCACTTTTGCATAATTTCACCAGGTTGTTGTGCTAGTCAGGGACATGAGACATTCCCTACCATGTCTCCCAACATATATGTTGATTTATATTCTCTCGTGGACTCTCATATTTGATAAGATGCCTCTTATAAATGATTAAGAACTGGAAATGCTTCTCCTTGTCTCAGTAGGTCATTGTCAGCAGTGAGCAAGACCAGAGCTTGTGGGGATACTTGGCAGCTTGTTCAAAACTACATGTTTACATCAGATACAAAGATTTGAATTGCAGTATTAAAAGCAACATTTGACTGGAGTGCCTGGTGTTGGAATCACTGATAAAAGCAAGAGTGTTGCCTGTTTATTTTCCCGTTGAGAACATTTTGTGGGCTTTCTTTCTCTGTTGATACTTATGAATGTGTTGCTCCTTTGAACAAAGAACACAGGCCTGGGACTCTTCATTAGAGATGAATGATATACAGTATGCAGATGCTTTGCATGACATTTCTTGGCTGAGAAAGGTTCAGTACTCTTGGAAGAAGCCCTGCATGCAAAATGCCAAAGCTATCCCAGTACTCAAATGAGGAATCCAAACTTAAAGGAATTTTAGATAGTTCATTCACCTTTAATTAGTTTGTATCCACTAAAGACATAATATGCTGTAACTCACTGACTGAACATGAAAGGCAACAAATTGGTTAATTGAGAGAAAGCAATCCAGTGCTTAATCTGTCTTCAGGAGACAAGGAATCTGCTTCTCAAGGAGAGTTGCACCCAGAGGGGCTGAAGGGTTATCTCCAGTCTGACCCTGTGCACCCTCTAGCAACAAAAGCAGCAAACAGCCCATTGTGCTGCAAGGATCCTGCCGTGAGCCAACTCTGGTGTGTTTCCTTTGCCTTCCCATGCCCACCCAAGGTGCACACCTATTTCCTACATGTTTGAAAGACCCTGGGTCCAAGCAGCAGATGTTCTTGTTCTCTTGCTAAAGTCCTTCCTCTCTCAAAGCCCTTTTTTGTACCTCATTCTCCATCCCACTCCACCATTTGCAGAAGCTGGGAAGGGAGAAATACGATTGAGCAAAGTGATTGTATCCAGCCTGCATGGTACTGGAGCAGCTGTCGTTTTCCTGGGCTCTGAGGATTTCTCCATACATCCTGCTTCCAGCTGTTTAGCTGTCAGGGCCGCTCAAATGCTGATGCCATGTACTCAAATTTCTGTGGAGGAAGCTCTCTCCACAGCTTATTCTGCTAATGACATGTATATCCCTCAGTTCAGGAGGTCTGGTGAGACTTATCTTTGCTTTTGAGGCACCACGCAGATATCCAAGATGGAGACTTTCTTTTGATTTTAAAGGAAAAGGTCAATTTTTAATATTTTTTTTCTTTTTTTTTAATTCTTAAAAAAAGAAAATCATGAAAACCTTTTGTTAACTTCACCAGCTAATGCAACTAATCCAGTGAGAGAAAAAAAAACCACAACATATTGCTAGTTTTATTCCTCTTCTTGATAGATTTCTAAGAATTTGAATGCTTGTACTGAATGCTAGCCAATTGCTTTCCTTTGAATCTAAAATGATTGAAATAGCAACCGTGACCTTCAGCTAACTCAGAGTAGCATCGCCAACCTTTAGCCAAGTCTGCTCTATAGCTCTTCTTTAGCAAAAGGGAACTGTAACTATTGCAAGAACAGTGCTCACATGTCATTTTTCTTTTCAGCTTTACTGCGAGAAATATCACAGTTATGTTTCAAACATCTGCAATCATTCCTGCGAGTCTTGTGATGCTGAAATGCTCAGCAGTTTTCCAAGTCAAGTCTGCAAATTCTGGAAACCTTAAAACTCCTTATAAAATTAGTTTACTAAGGCTTAACTTGCATTTATGCCTACCTCCAAGCTTCTTCAGCTTATCCTAAGAACAGAGTATCATCTTTGCGAGTTAACATCCTTGAATGCTGAACAAACTTGCTTTCGTTGTGACTGACAAAACATAAATTTCTTTAGGTTATGTAATGGAGACAGCGGTAGACACAATTTTTCCCATAAGGAAGACGTGGCTTGAAAATTCCTTATTAGTATAATGTTTCTGCCCAATATGATATTAGATTTCTTGAACACTGAATGAAATCATCTTAGTCAAATGGGAAATAAAAGAGGCCTAGACCAGGTCCACTACATTATAGAAAAGTTGTGTTATACTACTCTGGAGCAAAAAGATATGACAGTTCAAATGGTTTTGAGTTTGGGTTTGGAATTGCATTGGACAGACACTTGATTATTTTGTGGGTGGGTTTTTTTGTTTTGCTTTGTTTTGTTTTGTTTTGTTTTTTTCCATTTCCTCATTCTGATGCCTAATTGTACAAGCTTCTTTGTCCACATGCTTTTGCCTCACTTGGAAAGGAAAATAATTTGGGTTTGTTTATACCTGTGTGTTCCTAGCAACTTTTGGCAGTGCATGCCACTACCCTTCATCAGTGTGACGAATACTGAGAGCAGTGTGTATGCTTAAAATTCTTTGCAGTGTTTCAGACATTAACATAAACCAGCAAGTAGGGCTGTCTGCTGCTCTGAGAACATGCAGCACTTTGCATGGTTACTTGTGCACATACAAAGTCAGAACCCAGCTGAAAACAAGTCCAAGTATCATTATGCCCGCTTCATGCACGCAAAGTACATTTTAACAGCCATTGTGTTAGTTACTACGTATGTCTAGCAGCTGGAAGTGAGAGACTGGGAAACAAACTGTATGGAAGAGCCATAAGGGAGTGATTGAGGAATACTTTCTATGTGAACAGCAGAAATAAAACTACAAGTAGAAACCACAGTGACTCTAACACTAACTCTATCTCAGCACCACACAGAGTCCCCATTAGCTATCCTCTGTGCTTGGCTTTCCTTTCACTTCTGACTTTTGATGACAATAAGAGATCAATTGCTGTACAGCTGTTCATCTCACTGGGATTCTAATATAGACTAGATTCCAAAGGGGCCTCATGAAAGCAGTTTATATTACAATATTAGGTCCCATACAGATTGGTTTATTTTGTTTCTTCTCCTATGGAAATAAGCATCATGTAAGGATGGAAACAATTTAGTTTTTGTCTTGTTCCCAGACATTATTAGATAGTGTTCTTGCTGGGAGATGTCAGAGATAGAGCTTCCAAAGATCAATAACATTTTTATATGCTTTGTGAAAGTAAGTGATGAAGTTAAGAAAGAAGTCTAATTTGGTGTAACATCAAGTATTAGACTTGATGATTCATTCACAGTTCCAGACTGCATTTTCTTAGACCTTTAAGTCACTTCACCACAAGACTCAAATCTGTAGGATAAGTATTCAGATTAATTCCCTTCAGTGCACAGATAAGCAAGTTCAGAACCAATGTAGAGCTGAAGTATATTACAGAAATCTTTTCTGAAAGATTTCTTATTAGTCAGTTTCTTTTGTATGGTAAAATATATATGCAGACATGTTAGTAACAAAAACAAAGGTTTTACTACCACTGAGTTCCTGGTAAAGTAGAAGAGTAAACTAGTAAAAAGGTTGAAACTTATTTCATTGTATATCATCAACAGAATTTTTATTAAGATGGCAGGACAGTCAGAAAACAGCCTCTTGTAAGATAATATTTATGAAAGCTATAATCATGTAGGTGATACCTAATCATACAAGATTACCTAGTCTGGCCAGGAATTGAATGAGGTCAGTGAAAAACAACTGAATTATCACAGTTGGAAGTAATTTTGGATTAAGCCATCATGTGTTGATTTGGTCTAAATTAAATAGAATTGAATTATAACAGGTTTGGGATTTCAGATAGAAAAAAACTGAGAAAGTAAGGGCACAGGTCAGTGAAAATAGTTGGAGTGGAAAAAAATATTCAATTTAATTATCTTAAGTACAGGAATACTATCAGGACTTATTTTTGGGAGGGAAAAAAAAAATCCAAGTAGAAGTTTGAGATTACATAACACAAGCAAAGAAAATACAACATTATAGAAATACAAATTACAGAATTCTGTATTGAAATGTATATGATTATTTTTGCAGAATTACAGAATCACCAAGGTTGGAAAAGACCTTAAAGATCATCCAGTCCAACCATCCACCTAAAATCCAAACGTTCCTTGAACACCTCCAGGGTCGGTGACTCCACCACCTCCCTGGGCAGCCCATTCCAGTGCCTGACCACTCTTTCAGAGTAGTATTTCCTAACGTCCAGCCTAAATCTTGCCTGGCACAGCTTGAAGCCATTCCCTTTAGTCCTATCACTAGTTACATGAGAGAAGAGGCCAACCCCCAGCTCACTACAACCTCCCTTCAAGTAGTTACAGATAGCAATAAGGTCTCCCCTGAGCCTCCTCTTCTCCAGTCTGAACAATCCCAGCTCCTTCAGCTGCTCCTCATAAGACCTGTGCTCCAGACTCCTCACCAGCCTTGTTGCCTTTCTTTGAACCCGCTCCAGGACCTCAATGTCTTTCTTGTAGTGAAGAGCCCAAAGCTGCACACAGTACTTGAGGTGCAGCCTCACCAGAGCTGAGTACAGGGGGACAATCACTTCCCTGTTCCTGGCAACACCATTTCTGATGCAAGCCAATATGCCATTGGCCTTCTTGGCCACCCGGGCACACTGCTGGCTCATGTTCAGCCAAGTATCAATCAATACCCCCAATTTTATGTGCTATATTACATTAATTATATTTAATATTGATATGTAATAAAGTAAAAATATATAACATTAGTAGTAGTCATTGAGAGAGCATAGAGAACATTCACCCTCTAAAAATGATTTACTATTGGCTTATTCAGATAGACTTCAGAAACTTGTCAACAGACACATTCTGTGTACTTGGGAGTAATAACTCACTAGATGGTGTTAACATGAAAATAAAAAGGAGAAGTGCTGTCAGCAGATGATTGCTCTAGACCAGGAATAACGTAACCAAGTATCTTAGCCCAGCTGATATCCTGGGCTAACTAATTACTGAAATTGCAGAAGGAAAAGAACCCAGTTCCACGTAAAGTAGCTCTCAATACATGTATAACTGGACTGCCACAAGTCCATGGGGCCGGATGAGATCCACCCGAGAGTGCTGAGGGAACTGGCGGGGGTGGTAGCCAAGCCGCTTTCCATCATCTACCAGTGCTCCTTGTTGACTGGTGAGGTCCCGGAAGACTGGAGGCTTGCCAACGTGACTCCCATTTACAAGAAAGGTTGTAAGGAGGATCCGGGGAACTACAGGCCTGTTAGCCTGACCTCGGTTCCAGGGAAGGTTATGGAACAGATTGTCTTGAGGGAGATCATGCGGCATGTGCGGGATGGCCAGGGGATCAGGCCTAGCCAGCATGGGTTCATGAAAGGCAGGTCCTGTTTGACCAACCTGATCTCCTTTTATGATATAGTGACCCATCTGCTGGATGAGGGAAAGGCTGTTGATGTGGTCTACCTAGACTTCAGCAAAGCCTTTGACGCTGTCTCCCATGGTATTCTCCTGCAGAAGCTGGCAGCCCATGGCTTGGACAGGTACATTCTTGGATGGGTAAGGAACTGGCTGGAGGGCCGGGCTCAGAGAGTGGTGGTGAATGGAGTTAAATCCAGCTGGCGACCGGTCACGAGTGGTGTTCCCCAAGGGTCGGTGCTGGGGCCTGTCCTCTTCAATATCTTTATTGATGACTTGGATGAGGGCATTGAGTGCACCCTCAATAAGTTCGCAGACGACACCAAATTGGCTGGGAGTGTGGATCTGCCTGGGGGTAGCGAGGCCCTGCAGAGGGATCTGGACAGGCTGGAGAGCTGGGCTGAAGCCAGGGGGATGAGGTTCAACAAGACCAAATGCCGAATCCTGCACTTTGGCCACAACAACCCCAGGCAGCGCTATAGGCTTGGGGCGGAGTGGCTGGAGGACTGTGTGGAGGAAACAGACCTGGGGGTGTTGATTGATGCTCGGCTGAACATGAGCTGACAGTGTGCCCGGGTGGCCAAGAAGGCTAACGGCATCCTGGCTTGCATCAAAAACAGTGTTACTAGCAGGAATAGGGAGGTAATTGTCCCCCTGTACTCTGCACTGGTGAGGCCGCACCTCGAGTATTGTGTTCAGTTTTGGGCCCCTCACTGCAAGAAAGACATTGAGGCCCTGGAACGTGTTCAGAGGAGGGCTACGAAGCTGGTGAGGGGCCTGGAGCACAGGCCTTATGAGGAGCGGCTGAAGGAGCTGGGATTGTTCAGCCTGGAGAAGAGGAGGCTCAGGGGAGACCTTATAGCACTCTATAACTTCCTGAAGGGAGGTTGTGGTGAGCTAGGGGTCAGCCTTTTCTCTCGTGTAGACAGTGATAGAACTAGAGGCAATGGTTTCAAACTGCGCCAGGGGAGATTCAGGCTGGACATTAGGAAATATTACTTCTCGGAAAGGGTGGTCAGGCATTGGAATGCACTGCCCAAGGAGGTGGTGGAGTCACCGAACATGGATGTGTTCAAGAGACGTTTGGATGTTGTGTTGAGGGATAGGATTTAGCTGGGGAGTATTGGTGATGGTTGGACTGGATGATCTTTTAGGTCTTTTCCAGCCTTGATGATTCTGTGATTCTGTGATTCTGTGATATCAAAGATTGCATACTTTATTTCCCTCCAAACTTTTTTTCCTTAGCAGTAAACAAAAAGAGACTATGTTCCAGCCCCACATTTTGAGGTGAGCCTATTTCCTTCTTAGTGAGCACTGTTGAGTCACCTGGTGATCTCACCCGATTTCAATGATGCAATAATGTGGAGTTCATAAGGAACAGCAGTGAAGCTGGATAGGATTCTTTTTGTGGAGGGAGGCATTTCAATATCTGAAGAGAGTGGGGCTACTGGATAGATGATGGAGTAGGTGAGTTTGGTTGGGTGACAGCTTTTAATCTTTTTATTTTTAAGTTTTTTGAAGTAATTAGTAGTGGCTTAATGTTTTCTTGTTTGGTTGTTGTGTAGTGGTTTGGAAAATGCTAAGATCAGTTGAACTAATTGTGTGAAGCATTTCACAAATGAAAATTGGAGTCCCTTTTAGGGAGTTGAAGCATCTTAAATCATAAAACTAAGATTTAAACTTTATCCTTTATTGAATTTCCAATATGCTTTGAAAATAGCTCCATGTTTGTGTAGAACAAAATTATTTTTCTAGGTGTAGAAACTATTGAAGCTTGCTCTGTAGCCCTTTCACAGTTAAAGCTGTGACTTCAGTTTTTTGACTGAAGGCTGTTTTCAACTACTTTTGGTATTCACATCTCAGTTTAAAAAGGGTCCTAACTGATGTGTTTGGGTGGAATGAATTTGATAAAGTAGATGGATAGATATGGAGTTCTTGAAGTGCAGTTATAGAAAGGAATTTTATCAGTTGGCTCTAAAGCATCTAACTTGTAAAACTACATGTACAAGGCTATCTCATGTAAGTGCTGATACCCCTGTAAGGTGTGATATTATGCAGCGGTGATGTGGGGAGGTAGCTTTCTGTGCCCAGATGGTTAGTGTAGTGTTCTTGTATGGATCTTGATGTCATAAATGATAAACTGTTCCTGTGCTCTGGGAGTGCTACAAGGTCCGGAGGTGTGGGAGGAGCAAGGAGAACTGCTGAGGTGCAAGGGAAGCTCCTAGAGAGCAGTGAGTCTCTTTCCTCATACGAAACTATGTGGGCAGTCTACTATACCGCTGCAGGGTGGGCTGAATCCTTGAGAGGAGGGGAAAGCAAAATTAGTTGTCTCTCTTCCATTACAGGCGACATAGGTTACACCTTCACATAAAAGTTTAAAGTAGATAGCACCACTGAGCACATCAGCCTCTGAATTCAAGCAACTGTGGTGTTGCTGACCAGCTTCTTCCAAGCTGTGTTCCTTACTTTTCTCTCTCCCCACCTCTGTTGCCTCACAAGAGGATAAGCAATGTGATGTTTACCTGCAGGGTGAATAGTAGTAGAGGTGAATTAACAAGTTTCTGGTGAGTATTTGAACATAGAAAAATTTTGTGCCAGTATATTGTCTTATAATATTTGTAATTGTTTCCTCAGGAAATGGCTCTCTAAGTAGGAAACCTGTAAGTGTATGCAAGTGTAGAGGTGATATCAAAGCTGGCTGGTACCTTGTCTCATGTGCAGCAGTGTCTGAGTTTCTCAAAGGAAAGCCACAACTCTGTGAAAGGCTATGGCTCTGCACTAAAATGCCTGCAAAAAGGAGGGGAAGAGGGGATAGGAAGATGCTGATGCTGTTTGTAATTCATACAAGTTCTAAGCTTCTTTGTGTGGAAAGAGGTGGCTGTCCAGCATGCATCCTAGATCTGACAAAATCCTAACCAGGCTCATAAGACACAACTATTCTATAACTTCAAATAAAAAAAAAAAAATCTGATGGTGAAACAGAAGAAGGAGAGACTGATGGAATTAATAAATTGATCTTTCCAGGGTAATCATAGCTGGAAAGGAGTATATATCACATAGACAAAGGGTAAGGTGTTAACTTCTCGCAACTCAAACTGGATACTGAAGTCACTAGGACAAACACCTTGGTAAAAAGCAGAAAGTACATGCAAAGCTGTTAACACTTGTACTTTATATGGTGCATACTCACACCAATACAAGTGGAGAAAAAAAAGGCGTAATAAGCAGATTTTTGATCTGATTCCCCATGAGGATGAAGAAATCCAATCTCTTTGTTCAGATCCTTGTATAGCCATCCATACTTCCTAAATAGCTGAAACATGACAACAGATGGATCAAGAGAAATTGAATATATTGGAAAACTGCATAAACTCACAGGCATGAGATTTAGTCTAATGAATGCAAGATCAGCTTGTAATGCAGATGAGAATACTGATTATACTGTGATTACCATGCTTGAGTATTTCAGTGCACATGCCTGCTTCCAGCTGAAGTCTGAAATAGTTTTCTATCCATTTTGTAAGGGGTGCCCATGTTTTATTTATTCAGAAGAGTGGTTAGAATCCTACTGTTATATATAATAAGAGTGGGAATGGGAATAGAGATGTAAATGTCTTGATTCAGTTCAGAGCCATTCATATTCCTTCCATTCTGAAATAGGAAGGCAGTGAAGAGGGGTGGGGTTGCTTACTGGTGGAGCCCTGTCTTGTGTGTTGTTGAACAGATCAGCTTGTGCAGAAGATAGCTTGCTCTACACCTTTGGCCTGGCTGCACCCTTGCTTGGTGGGAGGAGGATGCACAGTTCAATTAAATGCAGAGGCTGTAATCCAAGCTCCTTGTATCTGCTATGTGTGCTTTTATGGAGCTGGTTCCCACTGCTGTTAGCACCCTTGATTGGCCTGGGTGTGTCGTCTTTTCTGCAGGAAAACCACTTAGGCTGTGAATAATTTACTTATTTCTACTCTGTAGAGAAATGGTTTTAACTGCCATGTTGAATCTCTAAGGTGCAAGGCTTGGGAGGTCTGATGTAGCTTGTTTTGACCTTGTGTGGAAAGCAGCAAGCTTTGTTGGCACGGGTGCCATGTGCTAAATACTCTGCATTGCTGCAGTGACAGAGGTGTGTTCTGATGTCTTTATGTTGCTGTGATATCTGAAAGCCATGGGCCATTAGTCAGGTGACAGTTTGTGCCTAGATACTGTTGTGATTGATGCCCTATAAATACCTGAGAGGAAAGAGGTGAGAGGGGGAGGGATAAGCAGATAGAAATGACCTTATCCCAGGAGTTGGCACACCCAGGAGTGTATTTGACATAAAAGTTAAGGAGACTAAAAATTAATTTCTAATTGACTGAGAACTCAGCACAATAAAAAGAGGAACTAAAGTAGAAGCTCCCTTTCTTGAATTGTGACATCAATATATTAAGTAGCTGATTAAAATCGGCAGGATGCATACTATCCTTGGGCATGTGGAATACTTAGAACATACAAAGGGAAAAGCCTGCCTGAGGCTTAAAGTGTTATGTTAGGATCCAGGATTTGATCACCTTCTCCCTGAGGTTGTTTTATATGACTAGTCAAGTCACTTATCCTCTGTTTCCCTTTTTAAACATAGGTAATTTTCCACACTCAGTTATCAGGTAAAAGGTAATGTTGCTTTTCATAGTGAAAGTGCATTGGCTACTATAATAAATTCAAGTACTATGTCTAGTAGAAGATTCTTGCTAAGTAATTATCTGTGATAGAAGGAGAAAACAACATTTGTCCCTCTCATGTTTGCTTTGCACAAGACATTTAGTACCAGTTATGACCAGATCTCAAAAAAAAGGTCACTTTGGATCAGATATGCAAGAACAGTGTTTCTGCTGGTTTCCTTTGTGCTGGAAAGCCCTCTGTAAGGGAAGGGTCTGGGGTTGAGCAGACTCCAAGTGCATCTCCTTAAAATAACTCTATCAGTCTGAGATGGGAAACTTGAAACAGGTTTTGAGGAAACTGTATACAATTGTTTAGGGCATTTAGGATGAGACCTTTTGAAATAAGTGCTGCCCAACTCAAGCAGTGAGTGAAGTATGAGGCAAGGGCCAAGTCCAAGTCCTCTTGGAAAGGAGTGGTTGTAAATCACTGCTTATTTTACTTTGCCACTTTCAGACCATCTTTTTGTGGGGCGTAGACTATTTTTTCTGTTAGTAGAAGATGCTTCTGCAGAACATGTCAGTGATTCATAAAAGCCAAATATCATTGTCATGTCTACAACTTCTCGTGTGTCTAAAGAGAGGCTGATGCTTTGTAGTAAACCTTTATTCTTTATTTTTCTGGTTTTGTTGCCAAAATATGCAGTGTTGGTGATGGTTTGCTCTCTGTTATTGAGCAGCTGGGGATAGTTGTGTAGGGGAACTGTTTGTTCAGGGCTTGAACTGGTGATTGAGCACCTGGTGTGAAGGGCTGTGACTGGCTGAGGGAGCACAGGCAAATTGTTTGCACCTGTGCTCTCAGGGATCAGAAGACCCAGGTTGGAGTCACCCTGGGCTCATATGAGTGCCCACCATCAAAGAGAGCATCTCTTGCATCTAGGCTACTTTCTGAAGAGTGCTGCAGAACCAGAGAGCCCTTTCTCCAGTTGGGTGAGTTCCATTCTTATTTTTGTACAAGACTACTGGCCTACCTGCAGATACTTTGCCTGGCATTGCTGAGAACCTATCTGAAGCAATTTTGCTTTTTTGTGAGCAGAATAACTGGCAAGCTAAATTCTATTCTGCTCTTGACTGCTTTGAATGTTGCTGCTTGATGTTCAAGTGACCTGATCGGTTTCAGGTGTGATGTAGAGAAGAGAAAGGGCTCATGTTTCTGAAATTATTACAGTATATAAAATAGATTAGCATATAATTTGCAGCACTGTACTGGGAGCTGTCTTCTACTATCTGATATTTGATTGCTATAAATTGATGTAAATCGATGTGATCAGTGTAAATTGATGCACTGAATCTTGTGGTAGATGCCTTCCACTAAGCTTTGCTTTTTGTTTTTCTGATCAATTCTACAGTAAATGAATGTGTTTTTCTCTAACATGTCTACACCACAAACTCAAAATGGGCTCTCACTCCAGATTAAGTAAATTAGTCAAAAGCTTAGCAAGAATATGGTCACAGTATTGGTTTGGGTTTTTTTGGTGTCTCTTTTCCCCAAGCTATTATATCTTTCTGTATCGCGTAGGCTGCAGAGTAGATTTTTACCTGGTTTGAAAGGTATCTGTTTGAGTTTGTCAGCTGCATGTCACAATTGCGTTCCATTTTTGTCTCTATTAGCTGTCTTACAATACAGTTACTTCTCAGGCAAAGTGTCTTACTGTTGTATCTTGTATTTATGCATTTCTTTTTCTTTGCTAATTTGATGTTTGATAAGTCATTTTTGGCAAACACATTCTGTCAGTTTCTTACTAATGTTTGACCAAGTGCTTTCAGATAATCTGTTTTTTTTTATGTTAGTAGTTGAGGAACTACTGTACTGAAATAGCTGTGTCAATTTCGAGGAAGGAGTAAATTGATCTCATCTCTAGCCAAGGTCAGGATTTCATGTGACTTCAATCTCAGTAGATGGTCACTTAGATTGCATTATGGACCACTTAGCACTGCCTCTTGGAGAAAGAAAAATCAAAACCCTTACAGTACAGCTACTTTCAGTTAAGAAAGTTACTAGATTTTTGAAGGGGACAGAGTGCTAATCCTGTCACAAACAAGAGGATAATCTGTTTATAATATTCTGCAATTAGTTAACTTAGTTAATTAGCCAAAAAAGCAGATGAGGGTACTCAGCTTCTGAGACAGACAGGTGTGTTCCTTAATGCTACAAAGCATTGCAGTAATTTCTTTGAAATTCTGCTTTTTCTTGAGAGCTGGGTATAAAGATATGTGCTTTCTTTAGTCTTCTTTGTATAAGGAGAGTAGGGGATCATGTCAAGGATAAGGTCTATTACCCATGTTGCCTTGGCTCATTGTTGTTGGAAAATAATGTAGCTTTTGTTCTGTACTGTTCACCTTTTGTGGAAGCCTCTACTACATCTTTGCTTCTGGAAGCCTCCCTTCCTCTGTTACCAAGAACTGGGTGCCACTGACAGGCTTTCTCCAAAGAAGAAATAATTTAGGCAATGCTGTCAGGGGTCATGTTATAAAAAGCCATCTGTGCTCTTCATAGGTATCTTATGACTTTAGCAGATAGTTTTTTTTTGTGTCCTGTCCTGTGAATGCTCTTTGGTAGTCTCAATATGGCAGGTGGCTATTACTTTTCTAATGATTAAGCACATTTTTGTACAAATGGGCAAATGATTCATTGCTCTTCAAAGAAAGCCAGTAGCTTTCTTTGCTATGAATGCATCAAAGTGCTGTAAAGAAGCATGAGGGAAGTCAGAAGTCTCATGGAATAAATGTGATAGCTGAGCTTTTCTCAGGTGATGTTCACCCTGACTGTTTCTAGGCCAGGCAAGAGATAACTGAGGGATCTATGCTGTGAATGTGGATTGGGTGGGGTATCTAGGACAGTCCTCGGCTCAGATTCATGCTAATATAGCTGCAGCTAAAGTAGTCTATTTTCAGGACTGAAATTCCTCAATACATCTACAGAAATGTTCCTTATTGTGAAATATGAGATTTGGAATCAGTTCTACTGTCCAAAACCCAGAGGAGAATAAATGATGAAGCAACCATATCTTCTTATAAATTTAATTCTAGCAAGTATTGGCTTGGCTCCATGTGAACTTGCCAGGAATTTTGCAGGGTAATTGTCTGTCTATCTTAAAACCACCAACCAAACCCAGACTGAACTTTCCTCATGTAAAAGACATGTACTAGTGATCAAAGGGAAAATTTTAAATACATTTATGTTTTGCTTGTATTGAGTAGTACTAACCATGTAGACTGTCGTTACATGGAGGAGGGAAATAAAGTGCAGACCTTGATGTGCTCTTATTAGATAATAACCTGCATTGGATCATGTTGTATATGGATTTCCTTGTCTTTCTAGTGAGTTTCAGTGTGTAATAGCATAGTGGAAGAAATAAGCTGCAGAGGGGTGACTACTGTGATCAGTCTCTCAACTCACTTTTCCTGGGTGCTGTCCTTACTCAGCAAAACTTCAGGTTCCCCGAATCTCCTGTTGGAAGTTGATTGCTTCAAGAGCCCATAAGCAAGCTGAAAAGCTTTCAAAATTAATACTAGATGAAGACTCCACATCTGTCTCTGCTCTGCACCTGTCTGACAGAGAACGGATATTCCTTCTTTCCTTGCATTTCTACTCCTTTCTCTATACATGCCAAATCTGTTCTGATGGATGTAACTGGGGGTAGCTGCAGTGAGTGAACTTGCATGCTTCATGAAGTGCTCTTTTTTTTTTGTTTTACTCTCAGCAACCTTGTCTCTGAATTTCAGCAGCCATCAGTGGTATTTTAAACACAATAACATTTGTGGAAATTTGTATAGGCAGAATGGGGAGAAAACATGCAATAATGAGTAAGACGCCTTGTGACGGTAGAAATTTAGTTTTTTAGCTGTCCTTCAGCAGTCTGAAACTTTGCATGTATATGGTCCATTGCTAATGCTATTGATGCAATCAGCTTCATCAGATCCCAAGAGCCAGAGAACAATTTAACATGTCATGAACTGCTGGAATTTTAAATAACATAATATTTATCTGTTGGCCTCCAAGATACCATCAGTTTTAAAAGTAGTAAGATGATATTGCATCAGCTCTAAAAACGCATTGCATAATTTAATTTCATGACTAGAAACTAAAGCAGTAGGTATGTGACTATTTTTATTTGCTAATTGTCTAACACCCTTTTGCAATTGTGCACTTTGCTCCATTTTGGTAACAGAATGATTAATGAACTTGTTAGCTCCAGATTTAAGTTTGTCTGTAGGCAGAATGCTCAAGTTGACACTGAACTGGTTCTGAAAGTGAAAGCAACCAGTAGGCAATACAGAGTAAAGTGGTCCTAAACACACATTCAATTAATGCTTGTTTTTTTCTGTTGTCTTGTAAATTGGGTGAATCTGAATTACTACATATCTCTGTGCAAATGGAGCAGTAACCAATGTGTTTTGTGTGCTGAGTGATGCCTTACAGCTAGGAAAAGATAGCTTAGTTAAGGCTGCCTGTGCATGGCATTCCTTGTGTTTAGTGTTTTGACAGCTTGCAAGAAGGAGCTGTAGTTCCTCATCAGATCAAACATCACGGCAGAGTATCAGTTTCCTTCAGTGTAAAATGTAATTTCTTCTTGGTCTCTACCATTTAAAACACATCTATTCCTTAGCACTTTAAATAATGGCATCATTTCTTTGCTTATGAGGACTGGCTTTTATTAAGTCTAGTTGGTGACTTGTATGTTCTGTAATAAAGAAGACTAAAATCTGTCACACACCTGGACTGTCAGCAGTATTAACTAACCCACAGCTCTGTGTATGTGACATCTGTTTCACTGTTGTCACAAAATCACCTTGGTGGATGGGGGCACTGAAGCAGATGGACTGTGCTTACATGTTTTGTTCTGGCAGTTTAGGCATGATAGAGGTAACTCCTTGAAGTATCACTAAAACCAACCAGTGCAGTGGGGGCAAATATCTTCAGTCATCACTGCACCTGATAGCATGCTTCTAGAAAGGGGAAAAAACTGCATATCACACACCTGAGCTTCATCATATTCTCAGTTACATTCTAGCCTTGGCACGGGTCTTCAATATCCATTGGCTGGCAGTCCCTTCCTTGTGAAGTGTATCTGTCCTGCAGCCTGGATAAATTCTGTGCTGAGAGTGGTCTCCATAGGCTGTTATAGAAATGGGCAAAAATGTCAGACAAACTTTATTATTGTATGTATTCAATTCCTCAAAGCTTTAAAGTTTGAATTGTCAGTTTCAAACCCAGCTGGCTTTCATGCTTTTTTTGTAAGACAGTTCTGCCAAAATACTAACAATGGTCTCAACTGTTGGTTTGGCACAGCTGTGTTCACAGTGGTCTTCACGAAACAACTGCAATATTTAAAAAAATGCACAAGAAACTTGAGCCTGTTAAATACTTTTGGGCAACTGAAAAGATTTTACTTTTTTTCAATTTCTCAACAGTGGGAATTCCCAGTCTTCAGTGACTGTTTCTCTTATTACTGTTTTTTTTTTTAAATAACACAAAGCAGCAAAAACAGTCAATCCTATTTTAGTAGTTTTAATAATTATTATTTTGGTCAACCCTATAGTTTCATGGAAGCTACAAATGAGTTTCTTATAATACTGCTTGTTCATTCAAGTAGGAAGCAATCTGATCCTGTTTAGCCAAACTGAATTTGCTAACTTGAACTCTAAAGAAAAAAAGATCAAATTGCACAAAGTAGGGGTTCTCACACCCAGCCAAAATGTATTTGCCCCCAGTGTTTCCTCTCCTTGACACTATTGTTGTCCTTCTAGAAGCTCCAGGCCTCTCATCTGGGAATCATTTGAATTATGTCTTTAGTCATCCCAGCATCATTGAAATGACTATGAATTGATCTTTTCCAAGCTTGGAGGGCTATGAGCTTTATCTTCCAAGTGTTTAGAGAGTACTTATCAAGATGGAGCAAGCCCTGCAATGCTACTTATTATGTAGATACCAAAGGACTGAATGAGGCAGATATCTAGATACTGAAAGAAGTCCTGTGACCACCAGCTTCTGAAAGGATTTTAGCCTCCAGAACAAGGTGATATTTAGGAAGGAATAAGATTATTGCGTGGCCTACATTGTTCTGTTTTTCTAGATCTTCCACATTTCTTAGCTGGTTAGAGGCTATCTTTATGGAAAATTTAGCTGTAGTTGGTTCTGTTTTACTTCTCAGTATGTTACAGAAATGTCCACAGCAAGTAGACTAAGTTCTTAATTGGCAATCCAGCGGTTACTTCAATTCTGTTTCATTTGACACATTCTCAGTATGCTTTCCATTGGAAGAGGGGTGGCCAGCAGGGACAGGGAGGTTGATTGTCCCCCTCTACTCAGCTCTTGTGAGGCCCCCATCTGGAGTACTGTGTCCAGGTCTGGAGCCCCCAATATAAGATAGCTGTTGGAGAGGATCCAGAGGAAAACCACAAAGATGATCATGGGACTGGAACACCTCCCCTTTGAAGACAGGCTGAGAGAGCTGGGCTTGTTCAGCTTAGAGAAAAGAACACTGCGGGGTGACCTCATTGCAGCCTTTCAGTACCTAAAGGGAGCCTACAAACAGGAGGGGAATCAACTCTTTGAAAGGATTGATAACATCAGGACAAGGGGAAATGGTTTTAAGTTGAGGGAGGGGAGGTTTAGGTTGGATGTGAGGGGGAAGTTCTTTACAGAGAGATTGTTGAGGTGCTGGAACAGGCTGCTCAGAGAGGTTGTGGATGCCCTGTTCCTGGAGGTGTTCAAGGGCAGATTGGATGGGGCCCTGGGCAGCCTGGTCTAGTATTAAATGGGGAGGTTGGTGGCCCTGCATGTGGCAGTGGGTTGGAGATTCATGATCCTTGAGGTCCCTTCCAACCCTGGCCATTCTGTGAGTGAAACCATGCTAGATTATTCCTGCCGAATGAGGTGCTGTGCTACATTCAATTTCTCAGCTTGAAGATTCTTTCGTAAGTATTTTGTTTCTAGTCTACTCCTCAAGTAGTCATCTTGCTTCTGACAGCCCCTTGAGTCTTTTGGCTACTTGTGCTGACTATACTGACTGGGCTTCATCTCCTATGCAAATAGGGGAAAATGCCATTAGTTTCCTGGGCATACCTTGCCCTAGCTAATTAGGCCTATTCTGTATACTGGAGGATGCCTGTTAATTGGTCACTTGTAATCAGTGGCTGTCAGGGGAGTGCTTGGTAATAGTATTAGCTATAACTAGAACCTTATCCCACATTTGGGGGTTTCTTCTGTAACTGCAGCAACAGACTGACAAGTTATTTAAAAGATAAATACTTGAAACAAATGCATGGAAAGGTCAGCTGAAAGAATTTGAGCTGTAAAGCTACCACTTCAGGGAATAGAGAGAAAATGACCTCCTTTGCTGTGGTGGTTGTGCTGAAATATTGCCAAGCCTTGAAATATTCACGTGATTGGTTGGCTGCCAAAAATTTGTTATTCATGAAATGCGGAGAGTATACAAGCTTGTAGAGCTATTAGAGATCCTAATGAACTGCAATAGAGACTTGCTTTGCGAAAGGCAGAGGAAGTGGCTTGTTCTTCCAACTCCTTTGTTTTAGTGGAGATCTGCAAGAGTGGGAAAAGAGGACTTAAAGAGGCTTTATTTGAGTTGAGGGACTGGGTGACATTGTTCATGTACACAGAAAGGTATTTGTCATGCAGGCAAGCCCTTCTCTCCAACTCACTAGACAATGTTGCTAGATTTTGCCTGAGTATGTGTGTACTAGTAGTGGTCCCTTCTTCAGACCAGACTGCTCAGTTTTGGATTAGTGATCAGTGCAGCCCTCCCTTCCCTGAATTCCCCCTCTCCAGACTTTGCACATCTGACAAAGATGGCAAAGCTCTTGATTAGATGGAGAATCATGTCCTGCTGCTTTGTCACTCGTTTTTGGCTTATTCAGCTAAGTAGCTTACTGCTTTACTTGTAATTGCAAGGCAGGCACCATTAACAAGGTACTTGCTTTCTCAAAATGAGGCTCTGCTCCATGTGTTACCATTCACATACTTTCTGATCACCAGAGCCAAAAGGTTTCTTTTATCATTGGCTTTCTGTCCTTTTTTTGTTTTGCCTTTCTTTCAAAGCATTTACAACTTAACTCTGATTTATTTTTTTCCTCTCCCTTTGCCGTTAAATTGAGAACTGCAGGTGAACTCCTAGCCAAATGTTCAAACTATTCAGATCTCGCTGTGAAAAGTCTTTGCCTGAATTTCTCCGTGTTCTAGCCATTAAGCTAATGCTAAAAAAGAATCTGGAAAGTGGTCTGATATTTATGGCTGAAGACTTGGCAAAATTTCTGAGGGGGAAACCAAATGGCAGCTTGAGGGCTGTGCTTTACAAAAATGCTAACAGATGATAGTTTTTGTTCATTGTCTTTCCCCCTCCTTGCTTGAGAGAAAGGTCAGGGCTCTTCAGTTTCTCACACCTTGGATACATATCACTATCGCAAGGATTAAATGTTGTTCTTGGGGTGCTGCATACTTCTCATGTAATTTAATAGTTTTTAGGATAATCCTTGCTATAAAGGTTGGAAGGGAATATAAAACACATGTAATAAGAGTTTATTGAACTGTGCAAGTAGAACAATGTATCCCAAAAAAAAGTAGAATCTGCACAAGGTTTTCACTGAAGGAACATCAATCTGTAAACATCAAATAAACTGGAAAAAGCTTGACTTTTGAAAATACATTGAAAATATTTTGGTGACCTTTCCCGTGAGCTCTGTGCTGTGCAATACTGTGTAATGCCTGCTTTAGTGTGTCAGAGGATAAAGGCTATTTTCTTATGGTATGCTAATGCTGTATTTGAACATGCTGTATTTAATAAAACATTATCTACTTACAAAGCTATTAGCTGCTCTGTATTGTTGCAAGGTAGTAAAACTGCAGCATGATAGTGCAATTTCAGTTTCTTGAGCAGAGATTTTCTGCATTTACAAACTGTCCTGGATAATACTTGAGACTATTCTGGATTCTGAATGGCAAGGACTTCAGTTTAAGTTCTGGGGACATGCATACGCATAGTTTTTTCAGTCTGCTGGGAAAGATGCTGTATGTTTGTGATGGCAACTTGGGCAGGTCGTGGCTACCTGCACTTGCTCTGTGAAGACAGAGCAGAAGCCCCTCTGATACACAAAAGGAATAACTTATCTTCACCTCTTGGCTTTTTTTTTTCTTTTGCTGGTTTTCCAACACAAGCTAGTTGGAAGCTGCATGTTCGCGGCTGCGTGTCTTGCTGCTCTCTCCATCGGCTCGGGTCTCGGTCTCTGCAGGGCGTTTGCCGGGCTCCAGCTGACCCCTGGTGGTAATTGTGCAACAGACCGGAGCCGGTGGGTCCTCCCGAGGCTTGGAGTGAAGCTTCATCTCCTTGATGTGTGCTTTGTCCTACTTCAGCAGACTCGTACAGAAGGTGGGAAAGATGTGTATATATCATATGCATATTACAGTGATATGGATGATCCTGCTGTACATGTGCAACTAGTTTACTCTGTCCTTAGAAGGGTGCAGAAATCTGTCTGAGGCAGTTGCTCTTTGTCTGTCCCAATGACAAGAAACTATTTAGGAAAAATCTCTGGATGGATGGAGTCACTGTCCTTGGAGGTGTTCCAGAAACAGGGTGTATAGCACTAAGGGAATATGGGTTAGTGGGGAAATATGGGTTGTAGGTGGATATTGCACTAGATGATTTCAGAGGTCTCTTCCAGACTTAATGATTCTATGACATGTACCCCTTGGTTGCTTGCATCAAGAGCCTCTCTGCATCAAGAGTAATGTTGAGAGAAATCAAATATTCTGGGAGGTGTACATGAGCCAGAAAGAAAAGAGAAGAGATGACAATGATGGTGGGAAATAATCCCACTTCTGTAACTATTTCTATGGCAAATATAATTCAGTAAATACCCTCTAGCAAATCTTTGAAAGGGGACTTTCATCTGCAGTGGTAATTACTCTGTTCTAAAATCTCTTATGTTTCTGAGGTGTGTTTATTTAAAGCCATGAGGAAAAAGTTAGTTCCAAACTTTTTAATGTTACTCCAGTTAATAGGTGTGTGTGAAAAGTATGCAGCCATAAAAGAGCAATAAAGGCATCTGTGTGCAGCATGCATACTTCAGGGCTGTATTGTCCTGGGACTAGTCTAAGATGATCTTGAAGCCAAATCTCAGGTCCAAGCAAAACTGAAAGCCCAGAACTTCTGTCTGGCAGCTGGGTGGTGTTATGAAGTCAGCTGTATTTAATTGCATGCTGTAGTTATATGTAACCATGACAGCCATTCCCAACAACAATAAATTATTCCACATAGAGGTCTGGGAGCCAATTATCCTGTATGTTAAAGTCATACAGTATAAGGGCTTCAGAAGAGGGAAAAGTCAGACCTCAGTAGCTATGGAGAAAGCAGCCACCTCCTGTTGCTGGGGAGAGTTGGCCTAAAGCTCAGGTTTCTCGTTTGAGGAGATTAGTTCGTTCTGCCACACACACACACAGGCTCCCAAGATCTTCAGCTGGAGTTACCTGCACATAAAAGAGTGACTAATGTGGCAAAAGATTTAAGTATTTAAGTCTCTTTAACATAATCTCCATTAATTTTTATGGATTAAGGAATTCTGTGTTAATGCAGTCACAGAGGCTTTTGAACTTCTGGTTTGCTAATTGGTGGATAGAAAATAATTCCTTTTGTATGTCCAGATAACTGTGGACTGTTAGCAAATTAAGGAATTAGTGAGAACTCTGCTGAAGGCTTTATTTATTGTCCTCTTGATAAACATGTAGTAAGCACTGAAGAATTGGGAAAAATACCTAGAAATGGTTGATAGACTTTCAATGTGCAAACTGCCAAATCATCTAAGCTAAAAAGGTCAGAAAGGATGCTGTCAGGGGTAAACCTGCACTCTGTCCTGAAAATAATTAATCTTTAGAGCAGTCAGTTAGAAGGATGCAGAGAACAAGAACGCAAACATTGAAGTTACAGTCCTATTGCAGCAACAAAATTAAAAAAAAAAAAAAGCAAATCATCTTGCAACTCTGGATATTTCAGGATTGCTCTGTAGAGATTTGTTTCATCTGCAAGTTTCTCCTGGTCAGAAGCTGGGGATGAAGACACTTGTTTGTGTGGAAGGTGCATGTATGCAGTGTAGGGAGGGCTACAGTAAGGAAGGCAGCCCTATTGCAAATGGGTATGAGTGAGATGGTGAACTTCTTTTTAAAAGGTGCTGGAACATCGTGTGCCCTAAGTTCAATATGTTTGAATAAGGAATCTAAATGCTGTGCCTGCAGGGAAGCAGGATGTTGCTCAATAACTTCTGGGGAGTTCAGTGAGTGGGAGGGGGCACAAATCCCTCTCCATCCCATGTAATTTAATTAAGCTCTGAGGTGAGGAATTGATGTCTGAAATTCCCCCTTATCATTGCTGTGTTACTTTCATTTGCTGCTGCCAACAGCAGCATAGGACAAACACTGAACCAGCAGCTGGCAATCCCCAATACATATGCTTTTATTGGTACGAAAATAGTGTCTAGAAATCAATGCTTTCCAGGATCAGAGATGTTTACTTCCTGAGATTTAAGATAGCACGCTTGTTTTTAACCACACGTTCCTTGTGCTTCTTTGCCTCTCCAGTTAAAACTATTTCAATCATTCCAGCCCTTGACTCTGCTTTACTGAAACTTCATAAATTAGGTAAGCATGTGTTCTAAGGAAATCACAGTATCCAGAAAGTATAAGTAAACACTGATGTATGTTTCCTGTTTGTTCTAAGGTGAACTATGTATGAAAGGTAGCAACCATGTCGCAGTGTGAAAGATGCCTGGTAGACTTCCAACAGCAAATTAACACAGCAAGAGCAGGATTTTGCTCAGCCTAATCTCTTGCATTGAAATGGCTCAGCTGCATCAGTTGAGTGCTCTGCCTATGATGTTGCAGGCACAGCCAGCAAATGTGTTGCTGTCATGCTCCTAGAGCACAGGCTCTGTGCATTGCTTTGATCTTAATGGGTAACACCTCAGGGAGAAAAAAGGGACCCTACTCAGTGCTGCAGCAATTATCTTCAAAATTTCCCTTTCTGGGAAACTGTCTGTCCTTCAGCATTATCTAAACATCCTGCTTGCAATAGCTAGCTTATAAAATATATATATATATTGTCCTACTACTCTCTCCATTCTTCCCTCTTCCTTCCTTCCTTTACATATATACACATTCCAAAGTAGGAAAGATTCTAAGACTGCTTCCTGTGTTCATGCATACTTTAGCAGGGATCTGCAGGACTTGTGAACAATTTCTCATCTCTGCTCTGGAATAAAGATATCACATGAAAATTATTGAAAGTTGTCAACCATGTTGCAGTATCTCTTGGACACTTGGCTATAGGATGATGGTGATTCTGGGAGCCTAGGCGCAGTGTACTGTGGACATGCAGCTGATGATCCCAGGGAAGCAGAGTGATGCTGAGGAGACACCAGCAGTAGCTGTAACCCCTATAATCAATTACACCAAGGAACTGAATTTTTGTTTTGATGCTGTTTATGGATGTTAAGTCTGATTAATTTATCTAGTTCTTGCTTTAACTGTCTGGCTTCTTAATCTGTCCATTCTGTAATAGAGCACCATGATTTCTGCTTTATTCCATTGTTCTGATGTTGGAAGTTATGTAGAAATAAGTAAAATAACAACGTGATGTGACACCCTAGTATGAAATCACACAATCTACTGGTAGCTTACAAAAATAAAAAACATGCCCAAAGGGACAGAGATGCAGGGTGCAAGGGCTTCTCTGCATCCTTCCATCCTATCACAGGACCAATGTTTATACTGTTCCTCTGAGGGAACAACTGTATCAAGCAAAGAGGAGTCACAGAACAGAGGGCAGCTGGCTGCTGTTAAATTGCTAATGCAAAGTATGCACCCTTGTCTGCAAGGAAATTTCAGTAAACATGTACATTTCTGACCTTATTTTTTGAGTGGGGAGTGTGCTTCCACTTAAAGCTGCCTTCACTCCCACATTTTTCAGACTTTTCTTTTTTCCTGTTCTGTTGCTAAATGGCTTTCTTCCATACATTTCTTGTTCCATGAATTCCCAAGTTAATACTTAAACACTAAGCAGCCCAATAACCAGGCACCTTGCATTATTAATTACAAAGCTTTATTTTTGTTATAATACTTTTCAAATGCACAACTTCAGCTTAGGGTTGACCTCTACAAAGTCAGCCAAAAAATGTTAATAGGGTTAGCAGACTTGCCTCCATTGTCTGCAACTGGCTTTGGATGAGCCTTGGAGTGGGTGGGAGGTTAACACTGCATCAACAGCAAGCTAGTATGACTTCCCCCTAATGCAGTGCTCTTTCAGTATATCTCACTAATATTAATTTTCAAAGCATATTGGATGAATGGCTGCTTTGATAGGCATTATTCCCAAAATGTGGAATGTGAAAAACAGTTAATTCTTATCTGAGAAATACTGAAGGACTTGACATAATGCTGCTAATGAATCTCCAGGCAAAACAACTTTCACACTGAAAAATGTGAGTAACCTGACTGGAATTTGGAGAAAAGACATAGGTATGGTCAGGAAGATTGGAAGGACTTTCTGAGACAGAGTATTATGCTTTAGCTGAGTGATAGCTAAGGAAAGACGTGACTGCTGCACAAACAGTGGAACAAGATAAAGGAAGAAGGCTTCTCTCTGTAGGAAGACCAAGTCAAGAAAACAAAAGACCAATGCTTTTCTGATGTCTATTTTTCAGGGTTTTTTTTTGTGACAGGTGTAAGGGTGAGGTAGAAGTATTTATCTGGGACTTGTGCAATTTTCTGGGATTAAGATCCTTAGAAGTAGTTAATAAAATGTAAAGCTACATTGTAGCTATGCAAAATATAGTAATATTTGTCATGCTCTGAAATGAATGCGTTATGTAGAAAAATCATACTGAAAAGATGGTGGCTTAGTCTCCGGAAGGTATCTCTGGAAGGTATAAGCCCTCATGCCTCCGTATAATTAACTTAAGAAATTATTTTCTTTTAGCTATTATGTGGACTCCACTGTTTTCTTGTGGAGAGAAAACTGATAAGCCTTGGGTTTTATCTGACACCTTCACTCCAAGAGGATATGAGCTGAAAGCTGTGGGGTCTGTGTTGGTATTAGAAGTGTGGGACTCTCCTTAGAAATGGTGAGCAACTGCTAGATGTCACTGAAGAGAAGGAAGTAATTCAGACTGTGGCCATCTAAAGGAGTATTTACCACTGAACTATCACGTTGTGAGACCCTAATTTATGTGTTTTGGCTATTTCACTGACACACAGTTTTTATAAACCTATTTCCTGTATTTTTCTGAGTTCTGCTCATGAATATCATTGGGATTCTGCTTTCATTAGGAACAGAATTTTTTTTATCACTGACACCAGTGCATCAGTGTAAGATCAAAGAACAAAAGGTTAAAAGGCAAGAGGAAAGGAAAAAAGAAAAACCTGAAACATATATTTTGCTTATTTTGCTGGAATTCTAAGTTCACAAATTATGGTAAAAGAAATAGATTTTTATTTATGTAAATGAGATCATGCTTTACTAAGCCTGCATGGTTCCTTGTAATGGCTTCTTGATGGTGTGATGTGAGCTGTACACACAAAAATTCAGATGGAAGCTTGATTATCTATAGAGACACTGGGGAGAGAATCATGTTGAGGTCTCTTCCACATCTTGCTCCCAAAGACTCTGGGACCACAGGAGGACTTACATTAAATAAGAAATGGAAAATATCAATTTATGCAAGGTTAAATACTACTGCTTCACCTAGTACCGCAGTGCTTGCAGTGAAGATGAATTCAGGCTGCATATCAACAAATAAAATCGCCAGGCCGTTCTTCCAGGAGTTACAACTCAACTGCAAATGCATTGCTTATATCTGGAACTTGGCAAATGAATCTTAAATCCTGTGGAAATTAGTTAATATAAATTCCTAACACTAGAATTGCTTGGCAGTCTCTTTCCCCTCTGGCCATCCACTAAGTAATTACATAAACAAAGGCCCAAAGCACAGTGGTTCCAGATGTTTGTTTGCACTCAAATGGGATGGAAAAGACTTGTGATTTTTAAGTGATTTTAGAGAATTTTTCTGGGAAACGTTTTCATTCAGAACTTATTAGTGTTTGAACATTCATGCCAGCAAGCTGTAGCTGCAGCAATGCTGCTTTAAATACTGTATAGTTTCCACTCCTGAATTCCAGCTTCAGCTGCTCAGAACTCTGTGAAGCGAGTCTGAACTTGCTTGACTGTTGCATTGCAGCCTTGAAAAACACCCAGGTGTGCAAGGCAGGCCTACCATTGCTTGCTCACACTAGGATTTGTGGTGGGAAGTCAAGAAAGTGGTCTCAGTGAAAGATGGGATACAAATATTTATATTTGACACTTGCCACCAAAACACCTCAGTTTTGTCACCTACATTTTGTTGTTGCAAGTAGATCTCACTTGTATGCCAGCTCTGCCCTAAAATAAAACTAAGAATGTAAATAAGGTATACTAACTAAGCTTCTACCTCCTTGAAGAGTTGTCTTAGTTCTTGTCCCTTTTATTTACAGGTTTTTGATCATTTACTTTTTATTTTCACTTAACTCTCCGTCCTTTACTGCAGTGAAAACTAATTCTCCCATGCAAGATAAAGTTAAGAGAATTGTGTATTTTTTTTTCTGTCAGAACTAAAGCAGCCAAAAAGTGGATGTTAACATGGAACCTGAGGGGCAGGTGGGTTATGCTAAAGACTGTCCTCAGTTGGGACTGTGCTGTGTCCTTACTAGGCAGGCATCCATCCCATGAGTTGAATATCTGTTTGCAGCTGTTGTGCTCCTGAAACCCACATTCAGTTTCATCACTGGGCCTAATAAGTGCTCATATGCAGATAGATGTCCCCAGTCCTTGCTTCTAGTGCCGCCCCCCCCCCCCCCCCCCAAACGCAAAGATGCGTTTGTTACTTTTGCTCAGGGAGAAATCTGTACTAGGCTTCCCCACTTCATCTTCTTAAATCTCATTACCAGAGGTATCAGGCAATTAACATACTGTGGGATCCCACCCACTGCTTAGTGTGTTGCTTAATTATGGCAGTATCCCCTCTTGATGTATGCTTTAGGAGAACTTGAGCCTCTGAAAATCTGGCTAACTGAATCTCTTTTGGTTAGTGCGAACTGTGTTACGGTGTAGTTTTTAAAACCTGCTATGTGGAAGAATAGACAAGAACAGTCCTCAGGAATTTGCAGGAATGCCTGTTGGTGTTTATATCTGAGCCAGAGCTAACTGCTTTACAATCATAAAAGCTTTAGTAGAGAAGGAATAATAATAATAAAAATAAATAATAAATAAAAGCTTTAGTAGAGAAGGAATGCATTTTCATGGAGATTTGTAAATAAAGGTGAGTTCTCTATTGCATCAGTATTAAAATTCAGTACATTTGGTTGCATGTTGATGACAGAGGAGGGTGCGTAAAGCTCTTTTCTTTGGCAGGCAATGGCCAAAGATTGTGTCAATCATGGAACGGTTTTCTCTGACAAAACTGCAGTTTTTTAGTGCATTATTATCCATTTTGTAATTGATGGCCTTTTGGCTTATTCATTGTTTTGTAGTAAGTCTCTATTCATCTCTTCTTAGCCTGGGTAAAGACCATCAATTACAAAATGGATAATAATGCACTAATGTCTGGATTTAAAATAGCCATTTATTTAAATTTATTCCGTAAAGCAGTGTTTTGTACTATAAGAAAAACTCTTAATATTGCTTGAGCACAGAACTGCACAGAAGAACTGCTGATTTCATAAAATATGTAATGACATTTAAAAAGTTAAACCACTAAAGTTTTACACACACACACACGCTCAAGTATGAAGATACCGGTATAAAAATTCTAGACCAGGAAGACGCTGAGTTGCCTCCTGGACCTTTTAATTTCTTTTCAAAAGTAAAATCCCAGGGGCACAGCTCCTCCTGCAGCAGAGGAGCCTTCACAGCCAGAGCCAGGACGTGGATGCCACCTGGTGGAGTGTGGAAGCTGGGAACATGGAGAGGTAGTGCCTTGATTCAGCACATTACTACACAGCCCTGAATTATTTTCATGTTAATTCTCCTAGATGCACTCTGACCTAAAGGCACTGATTTCCTTATACATTCTGTATAGGTAAAACTACACGAGATTTTGGATAGCTACTATAGGTGGCTCTAGCACTTAAGGGAGTAATAATAAATCACTATGAAGTCTGGCATATATTTCACATCAATCAATGAACTCTGCCTCTACATACATAAATGGCAACATTTAATGTTCTGAATAAAAAAAAAAACAGATATTTCAAACGAAATATGGGATTTATTCACTTTACACACTGCATTGTGTGTTGTTGGTCTTTTTTTTCCTTACGCTACCCTTTCAAAGGATTATGCTGTAGTTTAATAGTTTCTGGTTCTTTTATTTACTGTTCTCTTGGCAAAGTTGTTTAAAGAGAGGGAGAACAGAGTCTTTGAGTCATGTAAAATATTCCAGAATAATGGAGAAATTCACTTTCAGCCATGTAGAAAGGCTGCAGACTCTAGTGCAGAAAGATCATTCACCAGGTGTTGGGAGATGGCTACCCAAAGTACGGACTCATCTATAGGTATGGCTGCCTTCCTAGAAGAAGGAAAGGAAAATGAGGTATTTTTCACCAGCAAAGAGTAAAATAGGAGAAAAATAAGGTGCACGGAAGAAGAAATTAACTCCTGCAGCTAAGTTAGGCAATGCCTGCTTGACTAAAGATCAGATTATGACTCTTGTGTGCAAGTGTTTGTACTACTCCCAGAGATGGCTTTTAGACATCTCTAGTCCTTAAGCAAGATCAGGGTACTGCTTGCTGATGGAGGGACTCTTAGGATACAATCACAGCTACAATGCAAATAACTTGTACTAATTGCTAAGGAAAGTGGTGTTCTTCCAACCTCTTTGGAGCTATGACCTTCTCATCAGACCAGATGCAGGAAATGAGACTTGGCTGTAACAAATTGGCTCGGAAGCTGGCTCTACATTCCACTGCTTCTGGGTTCTGTAGAGGAGATTATGGGCCACTGTTCAGAGGTCATAATGGGATGTTGTCTCACTCTTATCAACCAGAAATCTCTACAAGGAGAGAGCTGTCCTCACCTTGGGGTAACTATGGCACGTGCTGTGGGACCACCAGGGCTGTCCCAGAACACATGCTTGCCCTGTGCTCCTGAACTTTCTCTGGAGGTGTCGGTTGTCTGATGTCAAAGCAATGATGTGGTTCTGAAAACTAGACTGTAGCACTATGGCAGGGCAGTGGTAGTAGGACCCAGCTTGCTCTCCTGTCCAGCTCATGAAATCTGACCAATGTTCTTGATGCATGGGGTCCCTACGGTCTTTCCTTTTTTTTTTTAATGTCTGGAAATATTATATTAAAGGTCATACTATTATGAAGTGCTTTTTCTTATGTTTTCTAAATTTGTCAAGAGTTTGCCCCCCAAAACTATGATCCTGGACAGCATAACTAGTTAATTTCAGTGGCATGGAGGTTTGTGTTCATCAAATGCAAGAATTTACTTGTAAAGCTGTGGAAAACTTTCTTATGATTCTTCCTACCATTTGTTAGGGCTTACAAGAGGCTTTACAGTCCAAGTGGTGTTTTCTATTCAGATATCAAAGTAAATTGCAGGTAATTGAGACTGTGTTTTAGTACAGCACATGGCTCTGTCTTCTACTCCCACCTACATCTGTTATTCCTGCTGTTCTCCCTTGCCAGGCCAGCACATGGGCAGAAACATGTACCAAACCTGAAGTGCACGGGTGACAATGACCCTGGCAGTATTAGGCTGTGTCAGCTACTGTTCACTATCAAAAATCCTGGTGAGGGTCCTATAGTTAAAATAACAAAAACAGACAACGACACCACCTTGCTACTGATGCCTGTCATTCCTAGACTAAACTGGGAGCACAGCAGTCTTCTACTGGATCTAGAAATGAAGAAACAGAAAGATTTGTGATTTGCAGAGATTGCTGGCATCAGCAATCATTTTGGTTAAGAATGTTTTACAAAGCTTTGTTGTTTTTTTGCGGAAGCCATCACTACCTCTTCAGTGTTTTGTGGGGTCATAGACTTACGGGGGGTTCTTCAGCGTGGAGTCTCACTTGGCTGGTGTTCCCACAGAAGTGTGGATTCTAATAACGCGTAATGTACCCGGCTGCAGTTGGACTTTCTAGTCAGACAATGAAGAGTTAAATGCTTGTCGTTAAATCAGAGTGCCGCTAGAGGGCACAGACGTTCTCCAGTTTTTGTAATAGGCATTGCAACTGCCACCATAACAGCAAGAAACGGTGTGTCATTAAGAACGCAGTGCCATCTGCCTCTTCAATTAATTTGGCACAGCAGTCATTTTGAAATACAAAAACATTCTATGGCTTGCTCCGAAAGTAATGCCTCCTGTTTATTTCCATGAAAACTGTAACAGCTACAATGAGCACAATCGCACTGTTTGATAAGGCAAATTCTCAGCTAGAAAACACTCATTTTTTTTCAGTGTAGTCTCCAGTGTTGAACAAGAGCCTGCATGCTGTGCTAGTTTCTTTCCTTTTTTTAAAAAAAAAAAACAAAAAACTCTGCATCAGTGGAGGTGGCCCGCTATCACCATTGCTAAAACAAACCTCCCTCTGCCTCACTGTGCCTGCATCCACTGTTTCGTCTCCATGAAGATTAAGCAAACATGAATGAATGTCAATGGGTGCCATTGTTTCTTCATGGAAGAATTTGATGACGCACCTTAGCTCAATAAGCTCTTCCATGTCAGACTGCCTCTCTGCTGATATCTGTCATGTGGCAACAATGTGTAGTGGAATATTGGTGGGAGGGTTCAGCATCTACTGCCGTATCATCAACATGTGCTTCCAGTGTCATGGGCCACCATAATACAATAGGTGGCATTGCTTTTGGAGCAGCCCTTGTATATATCAGGTCTAAATAGGAAGACATCAAAGTGAGTTTGAGTGAAAAAGAGAAAACTTTTTTGTTCAGCAGCTCAGACTGCCAAAGATTTTTTTTTCCTCTCCAAATAATATGGGAGCAGAAATTTGGACAAGGGATAGTTGGATAAAAGCTGTGTGCTGTAAGCACCTTCTGACAGCTGCTTTGCCTAGAGAATGGCTCTGCTGAAAGGACAAAGAGCAGAAGATAACCTGCTGGGAAAAAGCTGAGGATGCAAGATGGTGGTTTCACTTGAAGGGGTTATCTTCTGATAGATGACCTCATCATAACAACATGACCTTCCTCTGAGTTATCTGCAGGTTAACTTTGGCATGATCCTTTGTCTTTATTTTGTAGTACACTGCATCAATCACTAATGAGTCAAGGAACATGGATGCTTTCACAGAGATATATAAGCTACAGGAGTTTTACCTTGGATGACAACAGATTTCATTGAAAGAAGTGTTGAGCTTCGGTTAAGTTCTTAAGTGACAGGACATTCTAGATATTGGTATAGAATTTTGCATGACAAACAAAGCAAGCACTTTTATTTCTCTCCACTCTTGAATTTCTTTGTCTTCTAAACTTTCCATGCTCAAGGGTTCATGGAGTCTGAATCTGACTTTCCTATAGCTGAAGCCCTTCCTTAACAGAGGTTGTGGTTTCTAATGGCCAAAAAAGATTGCCAGTTAGAAGTTGTTTGTATTGGTTCTCACACTTTGGCATAACTACTTGGCTGATTTTCAGTAATCTAATCCTCCACTTGGTTTGCTCCTGGGAAGCAGTGGAAGCTATTGAAACTGACTTTTTTTTTTTGTGGATATGACAAAGAAGATTTCATAGATCAATCTCTAGTGAAGGATTTGACTGAAACTAGTGATGTTTCTTCATTTACTTCTTCCTTCTTCAAAAGAGATTTGAGGAAAGAAATAAAAGTTATTAATTTAGCCATTAAGACGGGTTGACATCCATGCCTGCATATGGTCTTCCTAAGATGTGTCACTTAATTCCTTTATTGATAGATCCAAAGCCTTATATGATCAGAATTTTTCTCTAAAGAATAGGATGCTTGTTTCTTAATGTTGCCTTTCATTAATATATGTGTGTATATATACACACACACATATATATATACATTTTTATATACAAATGTATAGCTGTATTTTAGTAAAGATTTTCATGGCCAGTCTGCATCCCCAAGCATTTGTTTTCTAGCTCCACTTAAACATCCCTAGGAGTTTGTGTTCTGCAAAGCTGACTCCATAATGCTGTGAGGTGATATTGTATGAGTTATTGAAGCTAGATAAAATGATTTGAGCTGTCTACAGAGCTGAATACCATAAAATACATTGTAGTCACATTTTCAAAACAGGGTTGCAAAGCCATACTAGTTGGTTGGCATCTATTATGATTAAAAAAACTTCACATTTTCAAAACAGGGTTGCAAAGCCATACTAGTTGGTTGGCATCTGTTATGATTAAAAAAACTTCTTGTAGCTACTTCGAAATAACTTTGAAGATGCAGAGAAGAGCCTAATTTCTGAGGATGTCAATCACTTTGATATCAAGTAACTTAATAAAAAAGCAGTATTAATTAGCGAAAAGAAAATAACCTTTATCTTCATTCTACCTCTATGCTGCAGTTCATGACCATTGACCACTGGAGGTGTGGGCCCTGGTAAGGTGTGTGGGTAAGTGCCAGCAGTTAGCAGCAGCTCAGACAAGCTGGTTTATACCATTGGCCTTTGAAATTACTTCTTGTGTTGAACACGGTATGAAAGCATTTATGGAAAAGGGAAGAAGAGATGGGACTTGAGTCCATCAGGCTTTCTGCAAGGACTACCTGTCTGTGTCATGGTGTTATGCCAAGGGGAAATGTTGCTGGGGGAGCCTCCATTTTGCCCAGTGTGTTTATCATGAGTGATATAAACAATCCCCTGCCTGTGTTGGGCACAACCAACTGCATTCAAACTTCTATTTTCACTGTAATTAGAGGCTTAGGCACTATCTCCTCCTCCCTTAAAGAGTTATTTGACATCCGTCTGAGAATCTAGGGGCAGCTATGCCCCCACCTTCAGTTGGGCTCTACAATTGCTGCTTGTTTCTCTCTAATGTTTCCTTGCTGGCTGCAAAACCAATGATGTGCATGCTATGCTGATGTAGCCAGCTTGTTTTCTCTTATTGCATATTTTTATCTGAGAAATAAGCAGCTATATAAGCTATATATATATATATATATATGAGCATATTAAACCCAGTTCCAAGAAATGTTATTAAAAAAATTATATTTTAATTATGCATTCACCTTTGAAGTTTTATGGTACTCACATGGCTTCTGCATGTTCTTAGGTATTTAGAAACGTCTTTTCCTTATGTAGTTCATCTATTTTTTTAGTAGATGACATTTAGGATAAAATAATATAATAGGGGAATGATTTTACGTGGAAAAAAACTTTCAACTTATTTCTTTAGTGCCAACTGTCCTGCCACACTCCTTAAGCTTTATCATTATTAATGCTATGTTTTTTACATTGCATGCTTCCAGCTATTTCAGATGTTGTTAAGAATGGTTAAGAATATTTTGGTCAAATACACAGGAGTTTAGACTAAAACTCCTAAGCCATTAAAAATGTTCTGTAATGCATTTGCAGAAGATAGTCACACCTCCATGCAACATGTGAGGAATCCTGCTGGTGGCTTTAGCTTTACAGGGCACATGCTTGCCCCTGTTCATGGCCTTCCCTTGTATTTCAGGGCAGGTCCTTTGCAGAGGTGGCAGTACATGTCACGGTAAATCCCACAGATGATAGGTTCATGGCTTGTGGAGGCACTGGCCTCCCTGCAGGCATTTTCTTGATTAAGTGCTGTGGCAGATTTAAGGCAGAATGGTTGCCAGTGGGAGGTAGCTGATTGCGCAGTTTCTAATTACAGGCTTACCACTATACAGGGTAACTTGTGTCACACATAAACCTGTCAGGATTCTTCCATGATACAAAATATAATGGAAAGTTGTGCTGACCAGCAGCAAAGGATTGAGATCGCTTACAATCATAGTTAGGTGAAATGCTGTCTCTAGCTCTCTTCTGCAGCTGGTACATGGCATGTACATGTTTAACAGGAAATTGTGCAGTGCTATAGATGCCAGAAAGCAAAATGACACCTCAAACTGTTTTCCAGCATAAGTGCAATGTTCACATTTTTCTGGTAGTGTCAATAAACACCATGTGCAGGAAAAGGCGTAAGAAAGGGCAGTTTCAGTTATCGCTGATTCTAAATTGAGTTTCTCTTGACACTAATAGTGTAGGGTCTCTAGGTTTAGCTGGAACAGCTTTATTTCTCTTAGAAATCGGATTTAATGAGACTAAAGTAATCACTGCTGACACAGTATGAAATTGAATGGCATACTTATTTGGATGAGAACATAATTTTATTTAAAAACTTGCAATTCTTTATGCATTGTGATAGATGCTTCAGGGCATGTACAGAGGAGACTGTACCCTATTCTAGATGTGAGAATAAGTACATGATCTCTGATGGACTTCCTAGAGCTTTTATTTCACCAGAATCTCAGTTTTTTATCGCTTTCTGCCTTTGCTTTGGCAAAAGTTTTCCATAGTGCCTTCTGATACTCAGCTTAGTCCTTGCAAAACTTTTGTATTTATTAGGAAAGGATGAAAAAAATGGAAATGTAGCTTCTCGTTTCTAGTATGGTTTCTCATATCATTTTTAATAAATAAGCATCTCACACTGATGTAAATCTGATAAAAGATTTCAAGCATCCTTACTTTAGCTGATCAAAGTATAATACAAGAAGAACTTCTCTCTTTGTACTATAGTATTTCAACATTCAATCTTGAAACTAAGCCAGAAATGAAAGAAAATAATTGACCACAGCATGGGAAATGAAAGAAAGTTCATTCAGAATTAATTCAATGTTCTGAGGGAGCACTGTGCTTGAACACTTGCAGGATGAAATGGCAGTATAGGGTTCTGATAGCATCAGAAGAAAAGTTGTGCTTATCTCATGGCTGTGCGGTTTTGTTTAATCCCTGGGAAGTTGTTTAGAGTCTGCGTCCAACTTTAGTAATAAGACAGAGAACTGTAAAAAGGGAAATGATTATGCTGTGCTTGTGAATGACATGAATCTATGTTGACGAGCTTTGTGAAATACCTTGAAGGGAAATAATGCTGTATGTTTCTATACTGTCTTAGTATCTCGTGTTTATAAAATCAGCTGGTTTTACTGAGTTCTTTAAATTATTAGTGTGGAGTTTTCAGAGCTCCAGTGTTTGGATATCATTTGTACACAGTATATAGTTTCCTAGAACAAAATTGCACAAGTCAGAAAAAGAAATGACAGCAACAAGAAAAATTTAAGCTTGTTATGCTTTGGGAGCACACAGCAGGTTTTTGGTTTTGATTTGATTTCTTGCATTAATTCCTTCTTATTTTCCTGATTCCAGGTCCAATAACAGCATTGTACTAGTGCTTAGAAGATTGTTACTTTTAAAATCCGTGCAGTTTTATACTTAGAGAAGGGGAAGTTTGAATTTTCAGGATGCTTGTTTGTTTCTTTTTTCTTGAAACTGTCAGTAAAATTTGATGAGATGAGTGTCTCAGAGAATTCACGGCTATATCTACACTTCAGCACTTCTACCAATGTACCTTTGGGGTATTCCAAGCAAAAGCTATCATCTATTAAAATGAAGGACCTTTGTATATGAGGGAGAAAAAAAAAATCTCCACAAAAATTGGTCGGTTTAGTTTTGATATGGTGTGAGTAGCTAAAACTCTGCTAATGATGGTATAGCTGCAATTACTTGTTTTGATGTCAGTCTGCAGGTGCTGGGGGTTCTTTCTGGCAAAAAAAAAAATCCTTTGATGTTAAAAATGGTGTTAAGATATCCACCTTTAATTCCCTCCTCCTTTTTTTTTTTGGTAATTTAGTGATCCATTGAAGCACACCACTTCACTGACAAGCTTCAGCCAGTAAGCAGCCACTCATTACTCTTGAGGCTTATGTTGCTTATTACTTTTTTTTTTGCCTTCCAATTTATTTGTTCAGCACAGTGGTTTTCACATCTCTGTGGATTTACACTCAGTTTCCATTAATGTCACGTTAGCAGATATTATTAAAGCTGTTGTGCTGTTAGTCACTGTCTAACAAAAGTGTCACATCAATGCAGAATGATAGAATATCAAGCACTCTTTTTACGAGGTGGAGTTATAAACCACCATATGCAGATCTCAGCATCAAAATCTGACTTGAAGTGGCTTTATTTTGGGAAGAGAGTGATAAGGGTTTAGCTCTTCAAGCCCACAACTTTGACCATCCATCCCTAATTCAGAAGATGCACATTCTCTTGGCCAGGGGGCAGGTATCTTCTGTGTTCCCGCAAAGGAGTGAGGATGATGAGGATGCCAGGGTTCCCACACTAGTGGTGAGGAGCGTCTCAATGACCTCTGGCTCACACAGCCGCTGTGTACCCTCGCGTTCCCTGCTCCAGCCGCTACCAAGTGATTTATGTGATCTGATTTGCTGCTGTCAGTTACTTCTGATTTGTGAACAACCTGGAATGAGCCTCAGGGAGAGGGTGGGAAGGTGGCAGAGGGATGCTTGAAAGAAAAGTTACATACCTCCACACTCTGAAAGGCTAAACATATAATCTTCTGTAGTAGCTCTATAATTTTTCCCCTGCCTGGTCATCTGGTAGGAAGAAAAACTGTTAACTGATGACAGCCTTGAAACAAGCAGTTGGAGAGGCTTTTTCTTTTTTTTTTTTTTTCCCCTCCTTCTATCTGCAGGTAGGAGTTATAGGAAAGGAGGGCATAAGGAAAGGAGCAGTTTGCGTTTCTGGCATGTGGAAGTAGTCACTGCTGGCAAAAGACAGATGGAAATGTTATGTGAAGAGAACTGCCCTTAATAGAAGCAAAACAACAGCATTTAGTTTTACATGAACTTGAAAATAAACAGGTAATTTACTGTCTTCTTCCTGATGACACAATTGAAATGTTTATAAGCTTTGCCAAGCTATTCTGCTGGGACTTCTCAGGTCCCAGAAACACTGCTCCTGAAAGCAGTCCCTGAGGAGAGACCTACTTGCCTTGCTTCTCAAGGATAGCTCTCAGGGCATCCTAGGTGCTCTGTGCTTCTCTCATCTTGCTACTTGCAAATGGGAGCCTTGCCTGCATCCCTCACAGCATCTTTGACAAAACCTTTCAGGCATCCATGCTATGTCAAGGCTGATAATTTTTGGGGGGGGGGCTCTTTCTGACCCTTAGCACTATCTGAAGGGCAGATTTTGTAGGAAAAAAGGGTGGGAGCCATGAAGGCAGTCTTGAGAACAAGACCACCAACTGGCATTTTCAACTCCCATATGCCCTGTCTACACCTTTATAAGAGCTCAACATAGCATGCTGTTGACGTACCTACATGGTCCACAAAAACATGGATTGTGTTGTGTAGTGCTAGAAAATAAGACTTGAACCCAAATGTCCAAGCCAGAGCTTCATAGCAAATACGAGACAGGTTAGGTTTTCTTATCTCCTACAGAAGGCTGTTCTTCCTGTATCTGCGATGTGAAGTGTGAGCATTTGTTACAACACAATACTAATAGAACAGAATAAGTAGTTATCTTTCATTAATGAAGAATGAAGGAAATGTTTTGTAATGTGTTACTATTTTTAGTCATGTTAGTCCCATGAGAATTAGACAGAGCTGTTTATTATCCATTCTGTTTTTATAACTGTTGCTTCCAGCTCAAGCTGAGGGATATAAGATGCCAGGTAGGTTTTTTTTTTCCTTTTTTTTCTTTGAACTTCGGCTTGAAGCAGCTGTAAATAACATTTTAAAAGTCAGTATTGCTCCTCAGAAGTTTACACATCACTGGCAGTGTTAATAAGCCAGCCAAAATAATCAGTTTTCACCAGGAATGTCACTGGGAAGACCAGAGCATGTTAGCATGTTAGATGAGAATCCTCAAAGTTCATCTTACAGACCAAAATGGACGCTGACATGCACAAGGACTGAAAAAGTTTGATATTGGAATCAGCTCTGAATTGGAGAAATATGGAGCAAATCTCTAGCATCAGCTAGAGATTAATTTTGGTAATGAGTGGCATTTAAAAACTCGGCCTACCCACGTCCTTCCTTTTTTTTTTTTTTTTTCTTGGGACACAGAGAGGAAGGAACAACAAGACTCCATGCCACGTCTTTCTAGCTCATGCTTAAAGTCCAATGAAGCATGAACAGCACCCAGTCCAGCCCTATGTTTGTATAGGGCTGTATAGGTCATGCTGCCATTGTCTTCTTTCTCTGGGAGATGGAGGAGATGCCCAGGGAAAAGCCCTGGCGCAGATGGCATAAATACCACAGCAATGTCCCTGCTGATAAGCCTGTGCAAATGCAAGTGTTTGTGGGAGTCCTATCTGTCAACTGCTTAAAAGCTGAGGTTAGAATTTAATTCAAAAATAATGCTATAATTTTTATTTTTATTTTTATTTTTATTTATTTTTTTGCAAGGTGTTTGCCACATCTATTACTGGTAGGTGTAGTATTGTTTGATACAAGCTTTTCCAGAGCAGTTGTTTCCTATAGGAAAAACTCGCTCAACTATGGCTGCAGCAAACAGCCCATCAGGTTTTGTGATCTCTCCATACAACAGTGAGTTATCAAATATAAAACATGGGGAGAAAAAAATGACCGAAGTCCACCGGGTGTTTCCAGGCAAGAGAGTAGAAAATCCCTTCTTTCTGTCCGGAGTTCATTTGAGGTGGAAGCAAAGTTATAATTATCTAAGCATCTTTAAGGGGATGAGTGAGCAAGGTTCTTTAGAAGCAGTATGAATGTTAAACATACACATTTACACAGTTCATAGAATGGTTGGAAGGGACTCCAAGGATTGTATTGTTTCAAGCCTCCTGCCGTAGGCATGGCCACCAGCCTCTGTAGAGTTCAGGTGTTGCCTTCTGTCAGTTTCTGTGTATTCTTTGTAACTTAATTGGCATAAATAGAGTTCACAATTACTTTAAACAAAAGTGCTTGTAAAATTTTTATCTGGTACATTATTTTGCACTTTCCTTCAGACAGAAAGCCCTATAGGCAGAGCTGTAACTTCAGTGAGAAATACTATACCTGGTGTCTTGTTGTGCAGCAGTTTCACTGCCAAGGTAGCAGCCGAAGTTATAAGAACCTCTACTAAAAGTCATGTTGGGTTATTATAGTGATAGCCAGCATTCAGACTGGTTGAAACTTACTTCTTATTCTGACAGTTGGTAGTATAAGTAAATATTTTATGGAATGGCCCAGTGGGATCTAGGAGAATTTATGAGATACTATGTGCCATAAAACTAGTTCACTAATTCATAAATAGCCCTCTGAGCAAACAGGAGAGAGGGAGGGAAATCTTGACTGAAACCTGGAAGAAAATTGTAAAGCCCTCCTGGCAGTGTGTCCCATGCTGCAGCTGGGCATGGCAGCCGTGCCAATCTCAGATGCTACATGCAGACCTCATAGTGGCACCATCCCCTTGTCTTGAGCACCCAGCACTCATTGGGATGGATTGCATGCTCTCTGCTGCAGAAGGCAATGCAGTGGCTGTGGCTGCTTCCCTGGCTCTACATACACTTGGCTGAGCCAATTCTAAGAAGTACAGATCTAGTTTGAAACCAAACCCAATTTTCCCTGAGGTCAACTTTGTTATTTATGAAGCAGATCAAGTCTCAAGAGCACTTTCCAGAAGACATTTAAGACCTACCCTCTCTCCTGAGGGACTGGGGCTGTGCATGTTCCCCATTGCAGAGCCTTCAACTTGATTGCATGAGTACAGCCACTGACACCAGCATAAAGTGCCTGCAGGATGAAAGCTTAACTTGAGGCACTCTGCAGTAAGAGGTAGGGGGGAAAAATGCTAGGAAAGCGATAAAAAGACCCATGTGCTTTTTCTGCTATTGCTGGAATTGTGGCCTGCACTTATTGCAGTTCATCTAAGAGAAGACAAGGTTTTGATACGTTTCTGGTATTTTTCTTTTATTATTTTTTGACTGTTTTTTTCTAACAGTTGGTGATTAGAGGTGCGGAAGAAGCTCCAGTAGGCAAGAATCAAGCATCTAAAATGGGGCCAGTTCCTTTCTCCCACCCTTCTGTTTACTTCCCGCCAGTGATGGCAACACTTCAGAAGGGAAAGTTTGTATCCAATCAGTCCCCTTCCACTTTCAGGATTTCCTTTTCACAGCCAGCCAAGTTTTATGCTCTCTGTTGCATACTCTTTGTGAAGAGGAAGATGTGTGGCAAGGTTCAAAAGCCCAGGGCAGAGTTGGTGCTTCCCCTGGTGCCTTCCTCCCTCTGCTAACCTTGGAGCAGCTCAGGTCAAAAGCAAGAGAGGAGAGGCAGGGGGTTAATTTGGTTTATTGTTTAGTGTAGGTTGCCTAATTTTAGGTGAATGGCCATTTGTTAATTAGCTGATGCACATTTGATACTGTAATTTGAATTGCAGGAGACACTGGTGCCAAGATTGGTATCATAAAGTGAAATAAGGTAAATAAAAAGGGTTAAAAAAAGTCAGCCAGTCCAATTAAAATTGTGGCTGTCTGGAGCCATGGAAAAATGAAGCATAAACAGAGCTGCAAGATTTGCAGGGTGGAGCTGGCATGGCAACAAGGTGTACAGGTATATACCTGTCTCTCTGATTTGGCCCAAACAACCCACAACGTGCTTCTTTCTGGGATCCGAGAACAAAAATCAGGCTATCACCGCTGAGCTGAGGGAGAAGAAAACTCACATAGTACCTGTTCTAACAGTCCCCAGTTTCCCAAACAGCACCCAACTGAAGACTTCTAGCTTCTGTGCTTATCAGTTCATTATCATGCTGGCAATTAGTGATCCACTTTACCCCTTGCAAGCTCACATCACTGCTGAGCTAACCTGACAAGATAAACTCAGTGCTTAAAATTCCATTTCCAGTAATAGAAATGTACCCTGTCCTGTCATCTTTTAAGCAGCCTTTTCTTTTCCTTTTTTTTTTTTTTTGGTTATACAAAATACCACCATATTAGATTAAGCCTGGAAGGCATACATTTAAAAGGAGAAACCTGTATTTCTGAGCAGTATGACAGTTTTGAATTTTGACATTGTAACATTTTCAAAATAACTGTTTTCTAATGGTCTTACTTTACTTTTTGACTTTAACACTCAGATTTTTTTCTTGTCCTTCACAATTTACCTTTTTCCTCACCCTTTACTACATTTTGTGCAATGAAAGCTGGAATAGGTAAAAATACTTACATACATGTTTCATTATAAGCTTGTACATGGTCACGTGGGGGTATTAAGATATTGCCTAAGTACTTCATTGAGTCATAGCCAAGATCTTTGTTCTTCAGGTTGCGTATTAGGAAAAATCTTTTCTCAGAGTGGTGATGAGATGCATAGGCTGCCCAGGAGGTGGTGGAGCTACCGTCCTTGGAGGTGTTTGAGAGCCATGGATATGTAGCACTGAGGGACATGGGCAGTGGGCATTGTGAAGGTGGGTTGAGGATTGGATTGTGGATGATCTTAGTTGTCTTCTCCAACCTTAATGATTTTATGATTTGGTATTAGTGCATGGACAGGATGTTTCACTTAGCCTGTAGCTCTTCAAAACTATTTAGATCCCACATTGTTATGGCGAAGTCAGGTTTGTTCATTGGCAGCATTTTATTCCGGGACAATTTTAGAAAATAATTCCAAAGAAATCTTCCTTGAACCTGTTGACATTTCAGCAGCATTCTGATCCCTGGGTGGCAGCATTGATTCAGCTGGAAATAAACCTGTGATACAGAGCTGGGAATTGTCACACACCCTAAGCATGCCTCAGCCTGCTTGCAGTTGAGGGAGCTTAGTGAGTGTCCCAGTGCCATTGGCAGCCCAACAGTTGCTTTTCTGGGGGCCAGTGGTGTTCTAAAGCACAGGCATCCATCATGCAATCCTGTAGTTTTCACTCTCTGAGAGCTCTACAGCACTGTCAAAGCTAACAACTGTCAATCCATTCTCAAAACAGGTCTCTTCCCTGTGATACTTCTATTGCTTTTCTGTATATTCACTGGGAAAATTAATGCTCATGAAAAACATTGTATTATATTCTCTTCCTCCTCATTTGAATTTGCTGTATGAACCAAGACAGCAAATACAAAAAATGCTCTTAGAAAAAGTCTTTCCTGTAGGTTGGCTGTGGGCTTTTTTTTTTTTTTTTTAATGATTTTAAGAGGGCAGTCTGCCAAAGGGTGTCCACTATAAGCTTTTGTAGATGGCAGTTTTTCTACATAGAGCTGAGTTGACAGCTTTCCTCCTGGGATAATCACAATCTTCATTCTTCTGGGACAAAATTGCTTCTGACAGTATAAAACCCGGGACATCTTTGATGTGAGATCTGACTCAAACACATGAATGGTGAGACTACAGAGTCATCCCATTCAAGAGAAAAGATTGGTGGTGGATGTGGGATCAGAGGTGCCAGCTGAATTAATCACACTGGTAAAATGTGAGGAAGTATCAGTCCATAAAGCTGCCTAATAAATCTGAGTACACAGCACTTGAAGGAAAGTGCCTTTGGACACTAAGCTGGGTGTTAGACCAGGGATGGGCTCTCTGTGCATGTAGTCCTGTCTTGTTGGTATATGCATGATGCGCCACATTAAATATTTTGAATGAGCATTTTTCAGAAAGCCCATCTGAACTTCTGGCACTTGTTGACATAGTGCAATACCCAGGGGCATGTTGTTCTTCCTCTCTGTCTTCCCTCATTTGAGATGAGGACCTTAGGAGCTGCTGTCTAATGGTGAAGGGAACAGAGGCTTTGCTCTGTTCCCTTCACCTCTGCCTAGGGCTGACCTATGGATGGCAGTGTGGGAGAGCCAAGCATTAATGAATGGAATACCTCTCTTATGAGAACAGGCTGAGAAAGCTGGGGCTGTTCAACCTGGAAAAGAAAAGGCTCTGGGGAGACTTGAGAATGGGCTTTCAGTATATAAAGGGAGGCTGTAATAAAAAAAAGGGGACAGACTCTTTAGCAGTGCTGCTGTGATAGGACAAGGGGAAATGGTTTCAGACTAAAGGAGGGGAGATATAGATTGGGTATAAGGAAGAAGTTTTTTTTACAGTAAGAGTGGTGAGACACAGGAGCAGGTTACCCAGAGAGATGGTGGATGCCATCCCTCTGGGCAACCCTGGGGATGTTTGAAGGCAGGCTGGATGGCACGTGATGTAGCTATTGGTCTTCCTGTTCACTACAGATGAGTTGGACTAGAAGACCTTTAAGGGTCTCTTCCAACTCAAATGATTCTAGGACTCTAGAATCCTAGATAGCAGCATAGCAGTCCCAGAGCAGGGCGTGAAGTTGAGGAAGGAACCCACAGGATGTAGCTCACAGTGCAGGACACCTTTTTTATCCTCTCTGTAGGCGCTGTGTATATGAGGGCCGTGCAGCTCTCCTGTCCGTGGATGGAACTGCAGGTTTGTTTCTGCAGTGCTCAGCTGGTTGTATGAAAATGAAGGTGCAGTTGAACTAGATGCACACTATGGCAAATAGCACAGCAGTGTTAGTGGCTTACATTAACTTTGTCATATATTTGAACATCGTATGTTTTAAAGACTTGGGGAATAGAACTGAACCCTTCAAGCCAGAAGTCTAAAAGAGAAGGGACGTTGCTGAGACTGTGAGCAAAGAGCAATACGCAGCAGAAGCGGGGCTTACTAGCAAACCCTTCCTCCGCCGAGCCGTGTGCAGGAGGCAGGTGACAGCAGGTGGCACCAGGTGGCACTCGCGCCCCGCCGATGGCCGCTGTAAGGCCCTGCCGAGCGTCGCCAGCTTTCCCCCTTCCTCCTCCTCTGAGTGGTGGAACGAGAGGGGCAGCTTCACAGCCAGGCTGGGCCTGCAGCTGGGCGGCTGTGTCCCTCCTTCCTGCTCGCCCTGCAGCTGCAATGAGGTATCTGAACGCTTGCAAGCTCTGAGATCTCCGGATTTTTTGCATCCTGTTTTCTTTTTGCATTCACATTTTTTTTTTCACGCTAACCTTGCATTTAAGCACCCTGCAAGACCTCTCTGAGAAAGTAATGGAGACAGGGGAAAAGCCAGCAGAAGTCACCCAAACTGATGGGGCATACACAGACTTCTCTCTTCCCTTCAATATTTCTGTAGCCAGTATTGGAGCACAACCAATTTCCCAAAGAATGGCTGCTTCTCAAGCATGCTCACTTTTTCATCCTTTGGCTTGCAGCAGCACAGTGTGTGTTCCTTGCTCTCCCAGCTCTAAGCACAAAGCAGCCCCTGTCTCCATGCTTCAGACCAGCATGCAAGATCCCTGTACAGCAAAACACTTAGCCTCATGCTTACCTTTAATTATGTACTTAAACCAAGGACTTGTGAACCTGTGTAATGTTCTTATTCTGGTCTCATGTTGGACAGCACAGGTCTTAACAAGATGCTTAAAGTTAAATAGGTGCTCAGTGGTTTTCTGGATCAGGACCTGAGGAGAAGATTGCTCCTCCTGATATTTAAAATTAGATGGCATTTAGTTTAAAAGTCAGGATGTTTCCCCAAAGTCTCATCAATTGCCATAAATAGATCTGGGAAGCAATGCCCTTGCTCACCCAGGCCACTTTGATCAGGCTCCTATTGACTTCTGTGGATTTACCTCGTCAGACCTGAGGTCCCTGCAGAGCAGCGGGGAGGACAGAGGCAGCTGAGATCACACTGTTTTTACCTGGCCCCCAGAACTGTGCTGATGAGAACCAGCAATGAAAGCTCACCAGCTTCATGTCCCATGGGTGGGAGGAAGCTGCAGGAGAACAGGAGTGGCAGTACTGAGCTCTGCCTGGTGCAGGAAAATCACGTACTTACTGCCTCTCTTTAACCTACATGTCCCAGATGCAGTTGTACAGTGCTGAAGGTGGCTTAAAGATGGCCCTCTTGTACACACAGACGGAATGTGCTGTGTGTAGCTCTGCTATGCATTGTGTTTGCTCCTGGAATTAGGTGAGACTGACTTAGTGCACACAAGCCCTATAACGAGACAGTGAAGACAGTGACTTTTGTGTGAGAAGTGCAGAGAGTTGACTGCTGCCTGCATGATGTGAGTCTGTAGCTGTGCTCTGGCACAAAAACAGCTTTGGAAGAGCTTTTAGTTGTTTTATTTTTCTTTTAAAGAGGTAAATGGCTAAATCAACAAATAAACTGAATTAGAACATACCCATAAATTTGTACAGATTTACATGCCTCTAGATGGTAATATATCCACTTACTATGGGGGAGGGTGAGGGAAGATAAAAATTCAGTTTGTTTTGGTTGTAAGTGTCTGAGTGGGGTACTAAAATCATCTTAAAACATGTGAATTACAGCTCAGTGAGGAATTCACCCACAATTGTGCTCAAATGCTAGCTTTTTTTCTCCATGCAAAACATCTGTCATCAGAAAGGGGAAACCATCTCATTTAATTTGCATTCCAGGTTACTAAGGAATTCTTTAGTTTGTTGCAGTAAGCCCGTGCAGTGTTTTGCTTAGCTACAGAAGCCAGAGGCAGATTGTATAATTCCCACTTCCTGGTTATATGACATACATCAGTGAAGGGCAGAACTTGGATAGATGCTAGCAAATGTGAATTTTAAAGAACTGTTGCTGAAGTTGTGAGTGTGAAAATACAGTATCTCTGAAGACCAACCTGTTGCCACCTCTTGTCTGATATTCTCTTGAAGGACACCTTCATTTACACCTCTGGCTCATTGTATAAGGCTGAGATGTAGCTACATTTTTATTAACAGGAATATGTTTGCAGGGTTTTAAGTTGTAATCAGTGCCTAAAGCAGTCTGTTTCTTATCTTCATCTTTCAGCTTTGAGGGACTGAAGGTGAGCAGAAGCTCCTATCTAGGACCAATCATAGAACTGTTTGTGTTGTTTAAAGCTCTTCTAGTCCAACACACCTGCAAGGAACAGGGACACCTACAGCTACATCAGGTGCTCAGAGTCCCATCCAACCCCTGGAGACCTTGAATGTCTCCAGGGTTGCACCGTCTCTGGGTGCAACCACACTTATTATTAAAAAAACACAAAAAAATAAAACAACCCAACTTTATCTCAAGTCTGAATCTCCCATTTGAAACCAATTCCCTTTGTCCTGTCACAACGGACCCTGCTAATGAGTCTGTCACCTCCCTTCTTATAACCCCCCTTTAGATACTAAAAGGCTGCTCTCAGGTATCCCTAGAGCCTTCTTTTCTTCAGACTAAACAATTCCAGATCTCACAAACCTGTTCTTGTAGGAGAGGTGTTCCATCCTTTGGATCATTTTGGTGTCCCTCCACTAGGAGCGCTCCATGAGGTCCATGTCTCTTCTGTACTGAAGACTCCACATCTGGACACAGTACTCCAGCTGAGGGTCTCATCAGTGCAGAGCAGAGGGGCAGGATCACCTCCCTTGACCTGCTTCTTTTGATGCAGCTGAGGATATTGTTGGTTTTCTGGGCTGTGAGGGCTCATTGCTGGATCACGTTCAGCTTGCCATCCACCAGTACTGCCAGGTTCTTCTTGGCAGGGCTGTGTTCTGTTGTTACGTTCCCCAGCTTGTACTCATAGTGGAGATTGCTATGCTCTGGGTACAACATCTTATGCCTGACTTTGTTGAACCTCATATGGTTTACCTGAGCCCCCTGCTAGATCCAGTCTAGGTTTCTCTGGATGGCATCCTATCCCTTGAGCAGGTTGACACCCTAGGACATTCTTCATCTTTTTGTCTGTGTTGCCTTCTGTTGAAAAAATATCTTCCCTTTTTCTCCCACAGCCTATGAAAGCCAAAGCCATTTCCAGTTTCCTCTTCATCCCAGGCATCCTTATCATAGCACATATCAGACATCTGGGCATAACCTTTGTCTGGGTGTAGATGGTAGTTGCAGAGCAAATCCTCCCCTTGTTTCTCCATCTGTATCCAGCAAGAAGGAAGCAGTTAACTTCTCTTTAGCTTCTCCTTCTTTCTCTCTTTACCTCTGCCAAACTAAGCTCTGCCTGCTGAACTCTCCCATCAGCGGTTTGCAGGGAGCACTGAGCCTTACCACCTCTCTCCGACTGCCTTGTCCCCTCATATGTCTGCTTGAGGCTAAACACTGAGAAGGCAGAGACCTCTTTCCATGCAAGTGAAATAATTTGGTCCCTTAAAAGCTCGTCTGTTTTGCTATTGAAAATGCTTTATGATTGAGTTCATAATTCCTTTTTTACCACTCCAAGTTTAATTAGCAGAGCGTTGGTTGTCAGATACTCATAGAAAACATACGCCTGCTCAGGGATTACAGATACAAGCTGAACTCTGATCTGTCAGATGGATGTTGCTTGGAGATGTCATACCTCCATTTTTCATTATGTGGAAATGAGAATCAGACATAAAACCATACATACTTTTGCATCTCTGTCCTTTTACAAAAATAGTACTGTGTCTGGCAGCGCAGCCAGTGTAGTGTTAAGAGATAGGCCTGTGCCGGAAGCCCACATCCAAACAACTCTCAGCTCTGAAAATGCTCAGTGCTGGGTTTGAATCCAAAGTTTGTGGCTTAGGCCTATCTCCATAAAGAATGAGAGGGAGAAATTAAACACCCTTATCCTTTGGCCGACCAAGATATTATATTTTGTAATCATAACAAAAAGCAGCGGGGCCAGACTACATCTTGGCTGTTCTTTATCTCTGTCTATAGTATGAAAGACAAAAATCAGATGGGATGAGTAAAGCTCAGACTGTAAGTCAAATGCAGATACCTTTTGAGGGAGAAGCTCCTCACAACTCATGGCTCTGTAAAATGGGAGAGGTGCACAGCTGGTCCCATTCTTTGGCATCATGGGTTAAGGATCAGCCAGACAGCTTCAGTATCAAAACAGTTGGTGCCATTTGTTCCCTCAGTTTTTCCCCTTATTTATAAGCCGTTTTGAAATTAAGCCTGTAGTTAAAATGTATGCAGAGGTATGATTACAGATGTGATACAGAACAACCTAACAACCTTTCCCAAAATGACACTTTACTGTCAGCTTTCTGTCAGCTGTGTCCTACCACTCTTTCACTTGATTCAGCTGAATGCCCTTTCACAAAAACACCAGTTCAGTAATCCTACATCGGGGTTTTGCTTGGAAAGTGACTTCCACTTTGGAGATCTGTGAACTTTCAGTCTTGCAAAAAGGTGTTAAACTTGCTTCTGAAGTCTTGAGGTAATGAAACACTCAGGCACAAAATTACCTACAATTACAGTACTTGACAACACCAGAAATGACTTAGGCAGATGGTTGTTATTACCTCAGGCCCCAGCAAGCTGTGCTGGCACTGTACAACTGAACATCTTCCAGAAGCTCATGCTGCTCTTCCAGCAGCTACCCTAATCCCCTCAGCACGCTCACTGCAGCTCCCCAGGGCTGACATTTCTAGACTTGCATGCAAGCGCAGAGACAGTGATCGGTATAGAATCACGTGAATTGGAAAGGTTTCTTAAAGGTCATTTAGCCCAATTCCCCTGCAAAGAATAGGAACACCTACAGCTACATCAGGTGCACAAAGCCCTATCCAGCCTGACCTTGAATGTCTCCAGGGATGGGACATCCATCATCTGTAAGGGCAACCTACTCCAGTGCCTCACCATTCTTTTATATGAAAAACATTCTTCCTTATATCCAACAGAAATATCCAGTCTAAATCTCCCTTATTCTAGTTTGAAACCAATTCCCTTTGTTCTGTCACAACAGACCCTGCTAATGAGTCCATCCTTCTTATAGCCCCCTTTTAGGTACTAAAAGGATGCTCTCAGGTATCCCCAGAGCCTTCTCTTCTTCAGACTGAACAATTCCAGATCTCATAAACCTGTTCTTGTAGGAGAGGTGTTCCATCCTTTGGATCATTTTGGTGTCCCTCCACTAGGAGCGCTCCATGAGGTCCATGTCTCTTCTGTACTGAAGACTCCACATTTGGACACAGTACTCCAGCTGAGGGTCTCATCAGTGCAGAGCAGAGGGGCAGAATCACCTCCCTTGACCTGCTGGCCATGCTTCTTTTGATGCAGCTGAGGATATTGTTGGCTTTCTGGGCTGTGAGGGCACATTGTTGGCTCCTAGGTCTTTCTTGGTAGGGCTGTGTTCTGTCGTTACATTCCCCAGCTTGTACTCCTGGTGGGGTTTGGCACAACTTGTTGGTTTGCCAGGGTTCTCTGATTCCTCCTTCAAGCACAGGAGCTTCACCATGCTAATGGCATGGTTTCCTTATGCAGGGCAAAAGTTTAAGGGATGAGGCAGTGATCCTGGTGTCTGCAGATATGTGGAGGTGCTCCTAAATTGTGTTACTGAAGATGTGCTCATCAGTTGGTGTTGCAGAGGAAAACAGGCTATTATGCTGCTGCTTTACAGTATCTTGGCCCTTGCTGTGGTCCGTCGAATCTTTTGATTTGGAGCTCCCAGATTTGCTGGAAAACACAGACTTTTAGTCTGATATGTTCCTGCAATGTGGGCTAAGCAACCTGTTGACATGGAGAAGATCAAGATGATTGTATTCAACAAATGTCAGTGTACGAGGCATTTGAGGTCTGCATGAGGAATGCCAGGAGCTGGTGTCGCAGGCTGCCCAAGCAACTGCAACTGGAGGGGGTTGGTCCCACTGGGACTAGCCCTGCTACCAGGCCCTACCACTGGAAGTAGAGGTTGCAGCCTGGCTGTAGGAAGAGGAGCTGTGATGAAGGCCACCCAAATCCATCCCGTCTTCAGACACACATGGTCCAGCTGTGACCCTGGTCAGGGCTGATACCTTCTTCCCCATCTCACCTGATTTTTCCCTGGTGGCTCTTGCACTGTGTCTAGGAGGAAGTTCTTTTTCTTTCATAATACTAGTAGCACTTGGTTTAAATTCGATATTCTTATTTCCATTGAGCACTTTTTTGGCAGTGCCTTCTTTGCCCTTCAGCTGTTTTAAATGTTTATTTCTCATTTTGCACATGTTTGACAAAGACTCCACTTACACAATTTCTCCTTGAATAATTCCCTTTCTCCCTAGAGCCAATAAAATAAAGAGATTATAAAATGAGACACTGCACTTCTGTGCTGAGTGTGTATATTGCCCACCTTGTTTTCCTACTCTAGAGAAGAGTACTGAGGTACAAAATCATTGGAGGAGTTGTGGTCCAGCCACCCAGATACCAGTTCTTGCATGCTGCTGTTTTTCCCTATGTAGGAACTCACATTTGAGGGAACTTCAGCAATGCATGTGAATTGTCGGAGTACAGCTCATGCTTTTGTTTTGTCCTGTTCTCCAAGGCTTTGAAGCATATTTTGAAGCTATTCCAAATACCTTCATAACACTGCTGTGTTGTTCACTCTAGCTGTTTGTTTTGTAGCCCTTCTGCTGAGGCTTTGTGGTATCTCGGACATGGGGCTGGTTGTACGGGCTTGGGGGCTTTGGGTGCTTGCCTAAACAGCATTGATGAGAACATAACAAGCATGGGGCACTGACATGGCAGGAATACTTTCCAGTGAATAATGAGGACGGGCATTAATGGGCTTGTGTATGTGGAGTGCTTAGTGATTTAGCAGAGAGAAGAAATGTCACAAGATTTAGCTGCTTTCAGACACGCAGTTGCTTTATGCATGGGTGTACATTTCTCTGAGAAAATTGTAAGCCTTCTAGTTAATTATCTCATTCAAATAAGTCAGTGGTGACTAAATGACCAACTATGTTCTTGAAGTTCTTTACTTATATTTAATTAATGAGAGAAATTAATAGATATAGAGCAGACCCCTGTGTATAGGAAAAAGAGTTGTAGCAGAGAAAAACTGTTTGGATATTCAGTGTAAAATTATCTCCAGATTTGTTCCAAGTTTAATATAGAATTAAAGTTGATAAGTGGCAGAAAAAAAGCACCATTACTTTAATTTTTTACTTGTTAGTGTTGATAACAAAGAAATATTGGAATAAACAGGCAGCCTTTGCCTCCATACTTGTAACACCCTTCTACACACACAGTGCTACTTCATATTGACCCTGTAAGGCAATTTGAAATTTAATGTCATAACAATAACACTACAACTCCTCACAACAGTGTCCAGAGTTTTCAAATGCAGTCTAGGAAGAAAGCTGCTTTCTTTTTAACTCCCAGCTTTACAAACTGTAGAGAGAGTCACAGCATAAGTGATGCATCTCAGGGATTTTCAGTTGATTACTGGGGCTGTATATATGGAACAGACTTAATTCACTTAAATTCTTTATAAAGCTGGCAAAATTGTTCTGATTTGGAATTGTAGCCTGAGCCAATAACTCACTTTACAATAAACAACTACTGCTTTTTATGCGTGCACGGATTTCTTGTCCATAACTGACTTAGATGCACTCACTGACTGCTTTTTCATTTGTCCTGAGCGGAAGTCTTCCTTTTGCCAGTCGTGTACTTGAAATTTGCAGCTGCAACAAATTGCAGCCCCAATTTGTTACATTACAAATGTGGGCTGAAATAGTGCCAGTGGCAAAAACTTCTCTGAATTTCACTGGACCAGATTTTCTACCATGGGATACATTCATTCTTCTGCCATTTATCTAATTGCTATGATGAGATTTGCAAAGGGCAAGCATAAAAGTCAACAATGCAGTCCGTAGTGAGCTGTTACCTGAAATTCACTTTCCATGAGTATTCTCACGAAGAAGGCTGCAGAACTGAAATGCACAGGGAAAATAAACATAAAGGGCCTGCAAACATCATTATGTCCAAACTTTTTTTGGAGTTCAAATTACCTTGCAAAGAAATATATATTTTTTCAGCTCTGCAAACTTCATACTGTGAAACTGCCCATGAAAAAAAAAAAAAAGGAAAATGAAAATGTGTAGGTGACATGACAGAGTTTGCCAGACACTCGAGCACACCTGAGAAAATGTGCTGTAAGTCAGTTTACTCCGAGCTCAGCCCCAGGAATGGTTGCACCTGGTTTGTCACTTGCAGCAACTCCATGGGGAAAGCTGTGTGTGGCTGTGTGGTTCCTGACCTGATTGCATCGTGGTGCGGTGCCTGCAGCCACCAGGAATTGGGTGCTGATGACTTTTGCAAACCCAGCAACACTCACTTGGTTTTCCTCAGTAAATATTCAGAACGTCTGCTTCTCTTGCTTCAAAATGCTTTGACTTTAAATGATTGCACCGGCCTCCCCCTATCCAGGAGGAAACTTGGCCTTTTGTTGCGCTCGGCTTTTGCATCTACTTTTATCTCGTCTTAAGTTTGAGTGCATTGAGCTGCTAGGCAGCTGTGCTGAATGGTAAAGAGACCATAAGCCTTGCATATATTTCAGTTTTAATGGTGCAATTCTTAATTAGGACATTTATCAACTGCAGAACAGAAGTGTTTATCCTGTGAAAAATAGTTTGCAGCTCAAACTTGTCTGGCAATTGCTCCCTTGGACTACCACATCCTTCCAATTTGCAACAAACATACTTGGCTCCGATTTAATGATTTCCTCTGTGAACTCTCACGTGGCAGACAGGAAAACAGGTCGTGTTCCTGGCTGGCTGTGCAGGTCTCTTCTCAAAGCTCCACTGCATTGAGGCAGCTCCAAATCACCCCTTGGGACTGTGGGAGAGGTGCAGTACCTGCAATGCTCCTTGCTAAGCTAGCAAACTCCTCTTCTAGATCAGAAGAAAGATATCCATGTGACCTGATCTAAATCAGACTTGAAATCACCTGCTGAATCAGTGCTCTGTCAGCAGCTCTTTACTTGTCTCTAATGCATGTACTCTGGTTTTGCCAAGCAGTAGTTGATCTGGGGACCTTGAGTAAAGGGCAAATCACTGGAGCAGAAAGCTGAAGTATACGCAGGTGTTTCCTTCTGTAAGTCCATGAGTCATAAAGTAGAGGTAGTCACAAGATGCTCTGGGCAACTCCTTTTATTAGAAATTGCACTCCAATGCCCATTTCCAGGAAGTAAACTTGCACGAAGAGTGAGCTTCAATAGCATTAGGAAATAGAACTTATTCTTTCATTGTTCTTCCACTATAAAAAATTTGAACAGAGACCTGTGCAAAATGAGACATTACATTTTTCGTCCCAAATTGAACAGTGTATACATGCTCTGAGGGGGGGAAAAAAATCACAAAGAAAAAATGTACAAAAAGCCTTGCAAAAGAATGCATAGCAAGGTTGAGTTCCAGCTGCACTGACATTAGCCTTCTAGTTCACAGCACTCCTTCAGAACCATCACAGTGTATCCAAATGTTCTTCATGGCCTTATAGGGTGGGTTTAACTCTTTTGTATGCTGAATTTCGGGGTTGTTGGGGCTTCTTTCAACCACCAATACAGAATTGCATGACAGCAGGAGTCATATAAATTGTCCATTCTATCGAAGGATGAGAGTGAATGGCCTCAAGTTGTACTAGAGGAGGTTCAGGTTGGATATTAGGAATAATTTATTCTCCAGAAGAATGGTGATGTACTGAAACAGGCTGTCCAGGGAGGTGGCATCAGTTACCATCTCTGGAGGTGTTCAGGAAATGTGGAGATGTAGCACTGAGGGACATGGTTTAGCAGGCAATAATAATGGTAGGTGGATGGTTGGATGAGATAACCTTAGAAGTGTCTTCTAACCTTAACAATTCTAATATCAGAGTGGTTCTTCCTGATTAAATAGTATTAAAAAAAAAATCTCAGTATTTCTTTGAAAAAAAAAAGAAGATAGCGTATGTTCTTGTTGAGAAGTCATATAGTTAAAAGACTGCGAGTCAGATAATTCATTTTTGGGTAGGGAAGATTCTCACACCTTTTTGCTGCCACTGAGTAGTAATAACGTTATTTGCCCTAAAGTCCTATAGGTGTGATGGGAGGTGCAGGAGCCCGCGCTTCTCAGATGGCAACTAGAAAGATGAAAGAGTCTCACTGCTAAAGCATGGCTCTTTAGCAGAAGTAGCCCATCTAATGCCCCTTGTCAGCTACAGATGTGGCACCCAGATGCAGTGCAGTGCCATAGCATCAGTTTTGTTTTATTTATTTATTTATTTTTGGTTGCTGCCCAAATTGGAAAGTAAATAGCATTTCATTTTGTTTGACCTGAAAGATATGCTTTTTTTCCCTCAAACAAAACAGAAAGACATTGCATCAGGTTAAAGAAAATGATAAATTTAACTCAAATTAGACAACTTATTTTCTGCTTTTTTATTGGTTTTTTTTTTTCTGTAGTTTTTATTCTTTAGGTGTGCTTTCTCTCAATGCAATTCAGATAAACTTCATAATGAACTGTCTAGAATGGAAAGGTGAAAAATTGTGGTTTCTTCACTTGAAGAAACAAAAAACAACCAAAAAAACTTGCCTTTTTCTCACTGAAGAATTTTAAAAGTTTAAATAATTTTTTGTATTCAATATTTCTTTGCTTCTGGAAACAAAGAATGTCTTTCAGTAGGCATTTGCTGTTGAAAAATTGCTGTTAGGAGAATTCAGAATCCTCGGACTTGAATCTGTCAGAAAAGCTTCAGATTTTAAAGTATAGGATTTATGACAGCATGAGAGACTTTCTTTCAGCAAGATCTTACATTGTTGTTTGTGGTAAACTGGCCTAAAATCATTACTTGTTATAAGTTTAATACTGCTGAGTTCATTTTCTTTACGTTTGAAAATCAGCAGGCCTAGCTTTGCTCTTTACTATTTCATGAATTTTCCACATGGCCTCAAAAGTTTTGTAACATTAGGCTGTGGTTTTCCTTCTTTCTTACTGAGACAGTTTTACTCAAATCATTTTTCTTCTGTGTATGCATAGCAGGTGGAAGATTGTTATTCAATTGAAATTCTAGCACATATATGAATTTAATGTTCAAATTGTCCATCATTCTCTTTCCAGTGCCTCACTGTGGCTCTGTAATTACTTTTCCTGTCAGCTCCAATGCTGCCTTGGATTTTCAGGAGTGGCATTTGCTCCTAACTATTTGCACACAGCTATCAACCATATTAAATACAACATCCCCACATTGACTTATCCGGTTGTACTTGTTGGAACAGTTCTATGGCATTTATTCAAGGGAGTAAGGAATTGCTTTTGCAATCATGGCTTGGCAAAGAGTAAACTTGAAAAGGATGCCCAGACGAGAATGAATCTGTCAGATAAATTTTCTTCTTGCTCTTAAGGCTGAATTTATTTTGTCAGCTTCTTGAGGAAGTGGAACATACAGATGTTTGATACTTAGCTGGAAAGTGAAATTCATTTATGTTCCTGAGATTAAAAAAACAAAACAAAACAAAACAAAAAACAACAAAAAACCAGTCTGCTTCACTTTTTACTATTCTCTGCTCTGCTGACCAAGCCTGGAGGACAGCAAGGCACCTCTTCATCCTGGTAAAGCCACCTAAGATTGGGTTTGAAGGTTGTCAGAAGCCAAAAGAGCATAAATATTTAATTGAAATAAAGTATTCAAGCTTTGTGAGAAACAACCCTTTCTGATATCCAAGACTAAATGACACGAGGATGAAAAAAAAATACATGACTTTCAACACCTGTTTAAATTAACTGGCTGCAATGTTCTTTGGTGATTCTTGAGGAAAAGTCCCATATTTCCTGGTGGTGCCTGCATTTAACTTCCCTGTCGTGGAGTGAAATCCGTCCTGGGGTATCTGCACCCCTAACTGCAGTTCATGCAAACTTTCTTCTGGCTGCTGCTGCAAAAGTGACTTTAGCCTTACTGAATCAGTAGAAATAGATACTTTCCCTCTCTTCCCTCAGGAAGCATGCTTACCGTACTTTCTCTGGGTTGTGTATGTCTAAGTCTTTTTTTCTCCCTGTCTCTCACATTATCTGTCACCTTCATCCTCTCTGTTGTTGTATTTCTCTAGGAATTATTAGCTTTCCAGAACAAGATTTAGATACTTTTTTCCACTTCTTGTAGGGTACCTCTTGTGCTTTTGGGAGCTTTGCAAATAATCAAGATTAATGCCGTCATGTTAACTTCTCTGCTGGAGCAACCGTGTTTACTTTGGGATGCTCCTTTGGGTATCTGCTAGATCTCTGTGAACTTTGTTGGGTTTTAGATACAGCTGAGCAACAGTGCTTCTCTTTGGCATTGGTGTATGTTAGCAAACCAGTGTGATTTCTGGAGGATGTTGGGGCTTTTAAGGGAACTAGTTCCTAGGTAGAATTGTTTCTGAGGGAGCAGGAAAATGAAGTTGAGTAAGCTTTCTGTAGGAAGAAAGTCTTGCTCAATGTTGATCTCCTTCAAACTTGTAGTGCAGCGTTCAGCCCCACTAGTTTCTGCCCACATCTCCAAAATTAAACATTTGTGTGCTTGCTGCACCAGGGCCCAAGTTGCTAGTTGAAAGTGATGTAGTAAATCATGACATTAGGAAAAATACATTATTCTGTACATATTTATCACTAATAATATGTGCTTAGAGACCAAGTAGGAAAGAAGAGATCATATTTCCTACCCCTTATCTGTGAAGGTCTTCACTAAGTTAAAATGACTAACATTTCCATATGGACTCCAGCTGCTGAATGCATAACTGAAATAAAGATATAGGACATAAATAACCAGCAAGATCATTTTCCAAAATGCAAACCATCAATATCCTAGATTGGTTATGGGATAGATCCTGCAAAGAACAAAAAGTAGCACAGGAAGTTTCAAAAATAGATGTAAGAAGCAGGTTTTCCTTATATTGCCTGCTGGTGATTTTCCAGAGGAGTGATAAGGCAGGGGTCCCCACAAGGTAGTCAAGGCTTCACGTCACTGTACCTTCAGCAAATCCTGAAGAACCCATCAAGTTCCAGGAGTGAAAGAAAGCTAAAAACCAGAACATGCACCACCCTCTCAAAGTCTTGATGGAAGAGCTCAGCAGCTTGCAACACACAGAGTTAAAGTCACATGGGAGCATGGTAGCTTTGCCAGGAATATTTTCTTATATCCTTTTGTGAAACCTAAATGCTTTCCAGATTCAGAGTCCTGCCCTTAGGACAGGAGACCTTTGAGTGTTTTTAACAAGTAAAGTTTCACAGCATTACCCACGCAAACAAAGTTTTAACTCAAATTAGGAGAAGGTACGGAGTTGCAATGGATTTATGGATATTTTATTTGAATCCTTTTTCAGTTATAGAATCTTTTTTTATTTCCATAGTTTATTGTTGCAGTATTGTGTAGTTTAGCACAGAATTGCATAAATTATTTTGATTTAAAGCTTTATTGTGATTCATCTAAAGTTATGATATTATAAATATGCTATGTCTTTCTCTGTATAACTCCTACATGGCATCCAAAGCTGTGCAAATTAAATTTGCACACTCAAATTTGATGAATGGTAAACTTCATTCTTTATGTTGTCCTTTTGAAAAACAAAGTGTTTGAATTACTTTATTCCTTTCCCAAACCTAAGGTTGTCTTATTTTTACAAAGTTTAAACAAAAACTTTCAGCTGCCTGAGTACTTGCCTATTGTTAGAATGAGAAACTCAATCCCATATCTACCTGGTAACTGATTTTTTAATTGTGACCACTGCATAAAGCACTTCTAATCTGCAAATAGCAGGACAATTTGTTTAGAAGTAAATGAGGAATGTAGTATTTGTCAGTGCTGCAAGGTTGTCTGCAAGTGACAAATGACTTCAGACAACAGTGATTATGCTGTAGAAGAGAATGCATACTGTGGTGAAAGAAAGTTGCATTTCCAAGGTCAATATTTTCCTGTATGCCCCATACAGAACTTGAGGAAATCTTTTGTGCACACCCTCTAATTTAAAATTTGAAAGAAATGTTGACTGAAAGAAATGTGTTTCTGTTGCACACTGCTTTCACATGTCAATCTCTTTTAGCAATGCAAAGTGTTACCTTGATTGTCAAGTTGATTTTAGACCCTTTTATCTTCAGTTAAATAAACCTCCACTGTGTGGTTTGAGTTTGACTGGTTTTATTAATTTACTTGGTCACTTGTTTGGAAACAAGATCAATACTTTACAGAAACAAGCTGACATACATGATTAACAAAGTTCTAGTGCCAAAAAATAGATTGCTAACTACTGAAATGGCATGTGGCTTTTTTGGAAGAAGGGATGTATGTGCCTTGGCTGTAAAACATGTTCTCCTGACATTTTTTTTTTGTTTTTAATCCAGAAGGATTAAAGATTACTTCATAACTGGCAGGTCCATGTCATGATTATCTTGAAGAAATCACCCTTTTGGTAACTGTGCCAAAGAACATTGTGCTAACGAAGCCTGGGTGGACAGATGGGGAGCAGTGAGAACCTCTGATCAGACAGCCAGGTGCCTTGGCATCCTATAGGCAAAAGTGGGAAAACTGTCACAACCAGTAGCTCAAGAAAGGTAGCTTTTTTTTTTTTTTTTTTTTTTTTAAACTCCCAGAGGTAGAAGAGCGAAGGCAGCATGATAAACTGAATTGCTGAATTCTGCTATGTGCTGAGTAAGGCCTTTCCTGTATAGTAATTAGAAAAACATGCACAGAATATATTTTTCTCAGTGAGATTAAGCGATCAGAATCAACGCATGCTTGGGACAGGCCTTCCTGCCACAGAAATCAGCCTGAGTTAGCCTTAAAAAACTGCAGTACAGCCATATCCTCACTCATTCCTGTGTTTTCATTGCACTGGGCACAGTGGCATTCTTGGAGTGAAACTCCTCAGGTTGGAGGCAATGTTCAGTTGCCGAATAAACCTTTTGCCTTAGAAAGCTGTCTCCCCTTCCCTCCAGGCATGATCTGTGCACCACCAGGTCCTGTCAATAACAGACCATAAAATCTGCTTTCAGGCCCAAAGAGAGATTGCCCCAGTGGTAATTACTTTATCAGAGCAGTTCAGGACACCAATCACAACTTCCAGCTTCAAAAAGGACCAGAATGCCCTGTATGACAGTCTCATGTGAAAATACATACTTACATATTTATACATAGATATAAATACATCAGTTCTGGTTATTTAGCTGCTAATTGGATTATTAGCAAGGGTTAATGTGTTAAATGAATCCATTGTGTAAGCATTTTGTTTTTCAGGAAGTTATATCAGAGATAATTAGGCCCCCACTCATTTCTCCCAGCTCTTCTATCTCATTAGAGACAGAAAATATCTCCCTGGCCCAATTAAGCAATCCAGCTGGGAAAAGCGTGAATTTTGGAGGCCATTCTTTTCTCAGACTTGGCTGTCTCCTTCTTAATTATTGTAAATTTATTAGTTACAGTAGTTTGTTTTGGAAGGTAAACAGAAACAAAACATTACGAAAAGTGATACAGTAGCACAGACCACAAGAATGTATAACTCTGTCTGTGGATTCCCATAAATGTCAATATTTTCATTAGATTAGCAGTGTTCCTACTGAAGTGGCCAGCACAGTTCCAGTAATTCATTTTTTTCTCTTCTGTTCTCCTCTGAATATGAGCTACTTCCTGCTGTTTGTTCGTCTAACCCAATATGGTGGATTGCTCAGAGTGTCTGAAATATTTTCACATTGAGATCAGGAAACAAAAAAATTACTTTCCCACAATCACAAGAAGCCACTCTAGGAAATGAAAGACTTTCCAAACAGCGTGTTTGTGGAAAGTAAGTCTTTCACTAGCACAGATTGATAGTGACAACTTAAATCCATCAAAATCCTGCCCATCACATCCGGTACACAGTAGAATTGCCAGTGTCTTATGCATCTTGATGCCAACTGTGCTGGATGTTTGCATCTGCACAAAGAGCAGGAAGGAAACTGCTCTACACAAAGCAGGAAGACTTAAAAATATGTTTTCTTGATGAAGAAAACCTCACTCTTAAAGAACAAGAAATAGTTACTAGGGAAATCAAGTTCTAGTTACAGAACAGAAATTCAAGATCTACCTGTTATTTCCAACACCTCCACTGAGAAGGTCTGGAAGATCTTCCATCTAATCACACACTAAGGTTATGTGTACTTAACAGCGTATCAGTGAGTCAAAGAATCTACACTGTCTTGGAGAAGGAAGGAATGACACTTGAATTACACTTTTTCACCTTATTTCTCTTTCCCATTTCTATGTTGTTTTTTTTTTTTAATGAAATATAGACATAGCAGGGGGAAAAAATGTCCTATTTTGTGATAACTGCCATTAAAAGGTTTGGAATAAATGTTTGGCAATAGCAACTGAACAAGAGCCATATTTTCTAGTAATATTGTGTTAGTAAGAGGTGATGAAGTAACTCTCAAACCTCTGCAGAGAGAGGGAATGAGTTCGTTTACTGAAATAGCTATTTTTCCCTTCAAGAAATAATCAGCTACAAACTCAGGAGTTCCAATATTGGTTCAATATGGCTTTAATATTTCTGGGAACCTGTGGATTGAAGTAACATTCAGAAACAGCTGAAATATGCATTATATAATGTCTTAATGTGTCAGGAATTAACTGGGTAGATAGACTGATCAAGTGATAGAAGAGTCATACACAAATCTCACTTAGACTTTACCCCTTGTCACTAGGTTTCAGCTGCTGCAGAAAATGATGCCATACATGTCTATCCTTGTGTTGGTTTTGTGTACCCTCTAATCAGTTTTTGATGTTGCACAGTCAGCTCTACACACCCCTTTCCTTTGTTACCCAGTGGCATCCCTAACATGGCAGATGTTTGCCTTCATTCTTGATGTGCCCCAGATGCCCCCATTTTATTTGCCAGGGGTACAGAGCTGTGGAGCTCTTTAGTAGCTACTGACATTTGTTAAAAACCCATCCCATTTTGTATTTTTATTCCATTTAGCATTTCAGAAACATTGTTTTCAGAACTTCAAAGTTGTCAGTTTGTGTGCCTCTGGGGAATGGCTAGGTTTCCTATCCAGATGTTCAAATGGAAATAACATTTAAGTTGAAGACTCATAGTTTGGTCTATAAGATACTTAATTGGCTTTCAAGTTGAAGATTTTCAACAACTAAATAATGTTTAAACTGGTATATAGGGCTGCCACCCTGCCAATTTGTGACCTTATTTCATTCTGGATATCCCCACTGGGTTGCATGCTTCTGTCAAGGTAAATTGACCTACAGGTATTCCTTTGCCCTCTAAAGTAATTCTTCAACTGGGAATTCCTGGGGTTCTCATTAGATTGACTTTAGAAAACTGATTATGAGTCTCTTAAAAATAATTTGTTGTGATTACATTATGAAATATTTTTACTTTTGTAACTATTTTGTAAATGCTATGCTGTAGTTTATCTTCCAAGATTTCTAGCCAGTCAGCACCTGGTGTGTTCCTAGCTCCCTTTCTCTTCTACCAGCTTAATGGAAAATATATGCAGCTACACTAGCTGCAATTCTTCCCTCTTGCTAAAAAGAGGCCAGTGGCATTAATAAGACATCAATCCAAAATATTCCAGTTAACTTGTAACTGCTGCTCCAAAAGTAATGTTTCCTATTACATTATGTTGGCCCCTGGCATCAGAGGCAGATGATGGCAGTATGGCAGCAGGGGTTGAGCCCTATTACCAATATTCTGTAACATTTTGTTGTTGTGTGACAGATGGCAGCACAGGGGTAGTATGACAAAATGGCATCTGACATGGAAGCGCATATGAAGCAAAGGAGTAGAATTGAATTCCTCCATGTGCAATTTCTCCAACTTATAAATAAAGTTAGGCAAGAAAAAGTGAGGGGCTAGGGGGACAGAAAGAGAAATAAATAAAGTAGATAAAGAAATCATTTATTTCTTGTAGTCAGATATGTTCTTACAAGTGAGCTTTTAAATCAGGCTGAATTTATTACTTGAGTACCCAGTACAACTGTTGTAATGTCTTGTCTGTAAAAAATGGGATTTCTCAAAAGCTATGGGTTTCAATGAAGTGGGAACAGGCTCTCATGAGCAAATCACCAAATTAATGGGATGGCCACTTATTTAACCTTGAATCCTCACCATAACTCTGTGTCTGCTGCTGTATGTCAGAGAAGAAACATTGGTGAGACTTCTTTCTAACCTTTCTCCCTTGGTCTGTCAATTGATAAGATTTGGTTTCCCATTCAAGCTATTGTTTTAGTTTACTGAACACTGGTGCTCCCAGAACACCATTACCTGGTCATACTGCTGCAGAGATATGTACAGGGATTGCATATGGCAAGGGATTATGTACAAAAACAAATCTGTGTGCTTTCCTTTTATTTTCAGGTCCTCTCCTTGTCAAAGTGCACAAAGAAATGAATAAGAGCTCCAGATCAGTTTTCATTATCATAAGCCTTGTTTCATTCATTTCTATTACTCAAATCTTTGGGTGAACACACAGTGCATTTTTCTTACTTGTCATCTTAATATAAACTTTCCCAGGAGCTTCAGATCATTTTTGTTGCTCCTTCTGGATGTTTGCAGTTGCTATGCAACTAAGATAAGGCAATCAAAACCAACCTATCCAGAATATTTTTTTACCTAGGTGTATGGGAGTATATATAGATGTGTACAATATAGGGATATGAAAGCCTTATATTCTGCATTATTTTGTTAAGGTGCACAAAATAAGTTATGCAGGCTCTTCACTGCAGTGTATTGAAAGCTCTACAACTGTTTATCTGTTCCTAGTAAGCTGGTGCTCTTGATTGTACACAGAAATACTGCTGTGAATCACTTTTCCAGGTTGTTACTGCTGGCATCCAAACCAGGTTTTGGTTTGGTATGGTGCTTTTATACATAGTCTGTGTACCTGAGAAGTTGCAATTGTGTTTTTCAGGTTGTCTGAATTTTGCTCTAATCCACATTAGTCTTCTTTGTCACAGTGACACTTGTTCTAGTCCAATACTGTCACAATGGTACCCTCAATGCCAGTAATATATTAAAGACAGTGAACATCAGTCTTGCTTAGAATCATAGAAAGGTTTAGCTTTGAAAGGACCTTTAAAGGACCTAATTCCAACCAGCTGCCGTGGACTGGTTGCCACCCACTGGATCAGGCTGCCCAAGGGCCCCATCCAGCCTGACCCTTGACACCTGCAGGGATGAGGCACCCTTAACTTCTCTAGGCAGCCTGTGCAGTGCCTCACCACATTCTTAGTAAAGGATTTCGTCCTAACATCTAACCTAATTCCCTCCTCTCTTAGTTTAAAAGCATGTTTTGTTCTATCACTATCAGACCATGTAAAATGTTGGTCCCTCGCCTGAAATCTCCCCAGAACCATCTCTAAACAAGCTTAATTCCCTCAGCCTTTCTTCATAGAAGAGGTGCTCCAGCCCTTTGATCATCTCTGTGGCCTTCCTCTGGACCTGCTCTATGTATCTGGTTGGAAAAAAATAATCCATGCCTTTCTTAGGTTGATAGGCATCATCCGCCCAGCTACCACTTGAAAAAGCATGTGTCAAGGGCAGAAAAACAGCATCATCTTCATCCCTAGCTTTGAGAAGGTGTAAGCGGGGATGCTGGGCAGTGATGGAGTCCCTCAGTTCTGCATTCCCTGGCTAGGCCTGTAGAGCTGAAGGTTCTGGAGAGAGCTCCGTGTCTGGTCTCCTGCCACGCTGAAGAGCCCCATGGCTCCCGGTGACTCATTAAAGCCCGAGCATGTGTGTGTTATGTGGTTGCCCAGGAAACAAGATAATAGAAGTAATTACCTCTGTGAATTCCCCTGTTGATATGCAGCATATAAGTCTGCATGTCATTGGGCAACCTGAGGCATGCACATTGCAGTCGTCTTTTCTGGAAACCAAAAATGTGTTTCCAGCATGAAAAGTGCATGCTCTCACAAGGGTTTTTATTGTTGCTTTTTTTCCCCGCTTCACTGGGCACGGTACTATTTCCAAGTCTGTCAGTTTTTGCCTTGGGTACTCTTCTGAGACTTGTGGCAGATACAGCAGCCACAGATCTGGTTCTCTCCTTACATTCAAATAAACATTCCTGTTCCAACTGGCAAAATCCTGTCTCTAGTTTCCACAGTACCTGCACGGGCAGGGCTCTTACTACTACCGTAGAGACACTGATGCTATCAGCTAAACATGCTCCAAGAGAACACAGAAAAAATGAAACAGAAAGCCCTACCCTGTTGATAAGAATAGCGGACGCTCAGAAAATGTCCAAATTAGCCAGTAATGGAGATCACTTCAGTAAAATGTCTGGGTCTCACCTCCACCAATTACACTGATACATGTTTCTGCTCACACACTTTTGGTGAGGCCTGCTCTCCTGAAGGCACGCAACTAGTGGCTCAAACCAGAACCAGGCAGTGCCACATTCCCCCTCTGCTCCTTGCTCCATCCGCATCCCATTGCATGTGGAAATTTTTGCTCTGGGTTTAGTGATAAGTCTGTGCTGCACACTTCTCTGGAACTTGGAGAATTCATTTCAGTCGTGACTTGAGGCAAATTTGAACACAGGCTTCGAGGAGCGTAAAAACAGTATAGACAGAGTTTAATGGGCCAGACTCCAAGCTCTGTAAATTTAACTATTCCCATATATCCACTGTAAGCTACAAGTTGATTAAAACACGTGTGAATTGATTCCTGTAGACTGACACTTCACGGGTGGCTTTAGGCTGAGAAATGATCTGGTTTTGCTTTATACAGTGCCCTATATCTCATATTTATGGCTTGGAAGTTGTCTTTGAAACTCTGTGGCTGCCAATCTGCAGAACCAGCTGATCTGGCAGTTTGGCAGAGAGGCAACAGACAGATCACCGCATTCCTTTTATCACTTGGAGGCTACAGAAAATGCAAACAATATGGCCTGCAAGAGAGAGTGTGTACCATCAGGAAAGCAGGTTTTCCTTGCTTTTTTGAATAAAATTTACTCCAGACTCAGATAAGTACATTAATTTTAGTGACAGATACACCGGAATGCTTCTTCATCGATGGTAGCACAGCCATATTGATTCACTCTAGAGGAAATGGACAAATCCCCATCTATGTACTGGGGCAGAAGAAATGGGCTTCAGGCTTCTTTTGGAGATGGCTGTCCTTTCAGCTTAGCAGATCTATGAGCTGTCTGGGCAAACTTGGGAATGAAAGGAAGGCTTTCTCTGGCTCTTGCTGTACAGTGGTTTCCCTCATCCTTGCCATTGTTAGCAGGAGGTCAGTCCTTACAGCAGACAGCCTCTCCTCCCACCTCTCAGGATGCTCCCAGAATGCAATGTGCTGGGGTCATAGTGACTCCTGTATGAGTAGCTCAATGCACATCTGCTGATGCAAGAGTGCAACACCCCCCCATGAAGCTCTTGTGTCATGGAGTCCTGCTGGAGAGGCTGAAGGGGAAGATTCTAACAGTCTTGGCAAGATACCCTGGAGACAATTTCGATTTCTTTGGGAGGAGTACACCACTAGAAAAGTTTCATAAACTGCTCCATCACCCCTGCCAGTAAAGATGTCAGTCCAAGAAACCACCTTCTCCCTGTTACCACTTCTTACCTATTATCTTTAATAGCAGTTACTAATGTTACAAAGACAACTGATACACTCTTCAATAAAATTCCCATAGACTTGTTTTTGATAGTAGAAGAATAGTGAAAGGCATATAGCTTCAGCATAAGTTTACAATGAAGTTTACTTTTGGGATAGTTACTTCCACTCTTCTGTATATTCCAGCTAGAAGACAATCTAATTTAGATACCTTGACTCGCAGTGGACAAGAGTTTTGTTTCTAAGAGAGAGCAGCCAACACTACCATGAATACATGAGGTAATAAGTCTGAGAATTAAACTCAGCCTGGAACTGAGTGGCCTGGGATTTTATTAGCAAAATCTTTATTAATCTGGTTTTCTCACTCTACTAGTTGTTTTTGATCTTCATTTACGTACTTTGTGTAAAGTATGCACAAAAGACTAAGACTAATGAAGTGCAAATATGTATCTGCATTTGTTTGTTTTATTATGTGACATGATGTTATTTCTATTGAATCGTACCTATGTATGAAAGTCTTCTCTGAAGAGGGAGTTACAACTTCAATACTGTGTTTTCCCAAGAATGAATAAAATGTAAATGCTGGGGCTCTGTGACTGCTCTGTGAAATTCCAAGCAATGCATTCCTAGGATTTAGCTGGGAAACCAGAGTGCATATTTGCAACTTATAAATCATATTGCTTAAATTCCTTATTAACATACATAACTATCTATCTCAATAATCAAGTGTGCTGGACTATTTTCAGATAACCTAAACCAGATGGAGGGTTTGGACATTGCTTCAATAACTGAGACACTGGAAGTGCCTAGTTCCACACTCTTTCTGTTCTGCATGATTTTTAGGCCTTAAAGTCTGATTTTAAGTCTTGAAGACCATGGCACGTGCCTAATCTCAAGCAAGGATGCCCACCACATGACATTGCACATGTACTTAAAATTAGCAAGCACCCATTGAATTCAATTATTTGTGATGGTGAAATATCACAGGTGAGCTGTGGAACTGTTGTCAGTGAGAAAGAATATCATAGACTCATAGAATGTCTTGAGTTGGGTGGAAATGATCTTAGAAGATCATATGGTTCCAGCCTCTCTGTAGCTTAGGGGATAGGCAGTGTTGCCACCTGCTAGGCCTCATTTTGAAGGCTGAGTTCCTGATGTGCATCTACAAAGCTACTTACATCCTTCTGTCTCTTTCTCAACTCTTCAATTTTTACATGGCCTAGAAATGAAAAGCCTGGCACTTGAACTGACAGAACTCTCTCCCCTAAGTAAGACTGAAAATATTTTACCACATATAAGGTTATCTCCAAATGCTGCTTTCTCTAGGGAAGCTGATTTTACTCCCATGGTTGATGGTTCCTCCTGAGCTCAAGTTTACTTTAAAAAGTGAGGATTGGAAAGTGCTATCTATTTTAGCACAGTGAGTGTTGAAAAGGTCTCTAACCTGAAGTTATTGTTATGTTCTTAATTCTAAGAGAAACTTTGTTCTGCTAATATCCCATAATTTCATTTCATAAACAAAGCTGTGATTTTTTTTCCTCTTGATTATCTCATTTCTTGCTTGAATATACAGGCAAGATAGATCAGGAAAGCTAGCATCTCTTTAACTTTCAGTTTATGATGGCTAGTGCCATCCCATTTCAAAGGTTCATTACTAAGCACCCCTTGATTCAGGTCCTTCATCCCATTCACTTCTTTTTTGTAACAGGAATAGAAAAAGTCCACTGTTTTTAGTACGCCCTTATAGCCTATTGCAACACTATAATGTGATGGAAAGTATAGTAATAATAGTAGAGTGGCACAATCTTAGGCTATAGCAAATGGAAACAAGCCCAGATAGAAACAAAGGAAGAAAACTAACCTTTAAAAGACCTCCAGTAGAGAGGGATCTCCAGTAAGGTAGCCTAACCCACTGCCAACCCTTAAATGAGATCTGGGAAGGTGTGGATCCTGGTCCACCCTTTCTGGTCACTCAGATACATTGCATGTACCTGAGTTTCCATGGGTTGGCTCTGCCTTTTTACCTAGTGTTCAGTATTTCTACTTTACCTTATATACTTAAATATATTTCTACTTCAATAACTTATATACTTAAACGAACTGAAAATTGTGTCTCTGCTCTTGAAATTCTTGAAATCTGGGGATGTTTGTTTTATGTTTTGTTGTTTTATTTTTATGCTTGTTTTGTCCTAGGACCTGTGGGTAAAAATAAGCTCTTTTAAGGATGTGTGGTTTTAGATTATTTTGTTTATCTTTATTATCTAAATTAATGGATTTTTTTTTTTCTATCACATTAATGTTTATATAATATAACTCCTGCCGGTGCTGGAGGTAATGGGTATTGCCATTGTACAACATTTTGCATTCTTTGATATTCATGTTATTTATGAACATATTGGCCAAAATTCCAAGCAAGTGTATAATCACACTGCTTCAAGCCTAAAGTGGAGTTTCTACTCTCTAATCCATATGAGAGGGGAAGAAGGGGTAGTGAGCAGGATCAGCTTTCCTATGTACACTGCGGTTAGAGGTCTAGATAGGATACAGAGGTGTAGTTCTCTTTGAGCTATTTCACAGCTATGGTGTGCATGCAAACAGCCTTAGGTTTTTCATAAAGTGCAGATAGTTGTTGAATACCTGACAGTTCTTTATGTCTGATAGTGGAAATTTCTTCCCATGATCCTTTTCCTGGTCTTATCCTTTGCAAGAGACTGTTGCTCAGTTCTTGCAGTTACCTAGTGTGATATCTAGGGCCTGGAAAATTGTAATTTTTAGGTATTGGTAGTAGTGTATTCTACTGATACAAGGAATGATATTGCAAAAAAAATTCTACATTAGCAAAGCAAGTAAATCTTTCTCAGTGCTGTTTGAGATACAAAAAACTTTATAAGCAATGATGTCAATGCAGTCCTTCCTATTCCAGCCAACTCACTCTTTTGGCTTGCACAATGCAGAGAAACTGGAGAACGTAACACAGGAATATTTGATCATTATGCACACAAGTGCATTATGTTTTTGCTCTGAAGAAACATGCTTCATTTTTTTTTCTGATCTTTGCCCCAGATGGGAGCTCTCCAGTCTCTCTTCTCCTAATTAAAGGCAAGTGTTCTTCAGGGAAGGCACAACTGAACCTTCAGCATCTTCTGTCCCTTGCATGAAAAAGGGTTTCACTTGGAATTAACTCCCCAGAATATTGCAGCTTCTTAGTTTATACTTCATCATCTTCAGTCGGATAAATGCAATGTAGAAACGTGTCTCAAGAAAAGATTTCTCCTAAGACATCAGCATGCCTTCCTAAAAGCATATGCATCTCCCTTAATTTTCTTTGTAGCACTTAGAGCCACTTTGCTTTGTGTCCTAGCTGGATGCAGAAACTGCCTTAGGTTCATAAAAGTGAAAAATGGGGAGTGAAATATACTGTAAGTTTGAACTTTCAAACCTGAATAAGGCTTAATTATGATTTCATCAAAAGTGACTTGCATAATAATTTCTCTCAAGTTTTAATGCTGTAAAGCTGTCTTATGCAACCCATATCCACATTTTCCTTGGCCATGCCAGATTTACTGCTTGAGCATGAAAACACAATTCTGTAAAATCTGCCAGTTGCTTGAAAACTAAATGTCATTGCCTCAGTGCTAGGAGTATTCTCTAAAGTAAATACAAAGAAGTGTAGGGAATACTGAAGAGACCAAATCTATTTATCTAAGACAAAACTGGCAAATTCTTAAGGACATCTTTTCCAGGTACCGTCAAATAGCAATTGATGTCCTTACATAGTTTGGACCAGAAATGATACTCCATTAAAGAAAGCAAAGAGTGTGTCAGAGGTAATTTCTTTTTTATTGTATGTTGTCATTCTGCCCTGCTGCTTCAGATGTGATGCATGTCATCACTAATAATTCCTGCACCTCACAGCATGTCTGTTATTTCCTTTAATTCAGTGGTTAGATGAATGAGCCAAATTACACACAGTTGTTTTAGCGAGGAAATGGCTGATATATATGAGAGACAGATTTCACAAGTTGGCCTGGGAGGGGAGCAGCACTCTCAGCCCCATATCACATTCACCCCCTTCCCCTCACACACACCTTGGGAGACCTGTGAGGGAGCTGCAGGGCCCTGCAGCCAAATGGCCACTGGCTCCTTTGCATGGGGATGGAAGTTCAGGGGATGGGGGCTGGAGGGAGAGAACTGGCCATCAAATGTTGTCTGAAGACAGACTGGAGGATTTGTATGTGGTGACCTTAATTTGAGGAAATGGTGTGTGGTTTCCACTTAGAAACTCTTAATTAAATAGTGTGCCTAGGCTTGTGAGTAAGTCTGTCTTTATCTGAAGGTATGTTTTGTTTTCATGGGGGTGGGCAGGAGCACGCACTCTGGAATAATAATATCTAATGTCGACTTTGCCAGTCCTGCAGTGAGGAAAGCAGAAGTGCAGAGATTCTGCTTGGCTTCCAGTTTTCCTGTTTCTGGTTTGAGCACTTAATTTATTCTGTTTATCCAGGAAGCTTGCTTTCCTTTGCCTTTGGAAGGCAAAATACTTTGAAGACAGGAAAGCAGCAATCCTCATGAATTCACCCTGGGCTGGAGAGGCAGGGCTTTGTTTAAAGTCACAGTCCATCAAATGGGATTGCATTCCCCTTGTATTCTTCCACCTTCGTTTTTTTGTTTGTTTGTTTGTTTATCTGTCTGTTTTAGTTTTCTTTCTTCCTCAGGGGCTCTCACTGACTGAATTGTCTAAACACATTGACCAGGACTGCCAAGTTATAAATACTTTCCTTCAGAGATGATAATCTAGATAAAGCAGTTGGCAAGCTGCCTTCAGAGGAGGAATATACAGCAGGGCAAGTTCTTAGCACTTTTATTTATCATCTGGAGTATCTAAATCATTAGCACTTGACAAAGGTTTGGGCATTTCCAAGGAGCTGGGAACAGATATGTGATTTATGCTGGCAAGGCATCCATGTGTCACCTCATCCTGCCTCAGCCCCAAGATGGTAGAAGCTGTAACCCCAAGACACAGGATAGCCACAGGCAGAGCTGCTGGAATGGGATGTGTGGCTCCCCGTTGTGCAGCTCTACTGCTGGTGGGGCTCCCTGCCAAGTTTGGGGTGCTGGCACCTGGTAAAGGGGAGATGGAGAGGGAAGCACTTCCTTCTTCTTGGCCTTTGCTGCTCACGTTTTCTCCGGTGCCAAAGAATCATTTTCACCTAGTTCTCAAAGGCGACTTTCATCAGATAAAAAAAATAGATATGGCAGGTTTACAGTTGTGTAAACATCTTGTTTTACAAACAGTAATATAAAAGCATGACTTGACCTGACAACTTTTTTTTAAGGAAAATATTCTCCGTCTCTAATGATTCTTCTGATTCCTGTTTCCAGAGACAAGAATGTGTTGCACAATTAATTCAAAATAAAGTAATCATGAGGAAAGCAGGTTCCTTACAGCAAAGCTTTTGTAAAGCATCACAGACATAGTTATTTTAATCTTCTACTGCGTCTCTATCAGCACTTCCCTTCCTGCAAGCAATTTGGACCAGAATGACAGCAGCAATAATTGCAGGATGAGTCACTGGCTGTATTTTAGGTGAGACATCATTGTGGTGGAAGGCCAAGAAGCAGGGCTTAAAGATGGACTTGTTTTTATATTGCTTCTTTAACCATCAGCTGGATAATCCTTATAATATAATAGCACCATGAAGATCACTGGCACTGCTGTACCAGTTTTAGGTCTTCAAGGTACCCTCAGAAAATAATTGAGCACCTCAGATTTCTCCATATCCCATGTGACCGGGTCTCCTGTTTCCTTTTGGAGAGGGCCCACATCCTCCCTGATCTTCTTTTTTCACTGATATACCTGTAGAATTTCTTCTTGTTCCCCTTTATGTGCTTGGCTGGATTTAATTCTGTCTGGGTTTTGGCTTTCCTAACCTGATCCCTGGCTACTCAGACAATTTTTCTGTAGTCCTCCCAGGTAATCTGTTCCTGCTTCCGCTCCCTATAGACTTCCTTTTTGATTTTAAGTATGGGAGCTCCTTGTTGACCCACAGAGGCCTCCTGGCATTCTTGCCTGCCTTCCTTTTTCTCAGGATGCACCGCTTCAGGCCTTGGAGGAGATGGTCTTTCAATACCAACCAGCTTTCTTGGGCCCTTCTTCCCTCTAGGGTTTTCTACCATGTCGCCCTGTCAAGGAGTTCCCTGAAGAGTTTGAAGTCTGCTTTCCCAAAGTCCACAGTAGCAAGTTTGCTGCATACCCTCTGACACTAAGGTTTTTGAACTCCACCATTCAAATCAGGGATTTTTAAGGAACTTCTGGAGAGGGTCTAGGTAAGAGCCATGAGGATGCTTGGAGGGTTGGAGCACTTCTGCAAAGACAGGCTGATCTGGGTTTGTTCAGCCAAGAGAAAATAAGGTTTCAAGGAGACCTCATTATGGTTTTGTCATGGAATTAACTAGATCAATCTATGCCCGTGACAGGGGGAAGTAGTCCTGTCCTCCCCCCCCCCCTCCAGCTCCACAAAATGGGAAGGAAGGAAAGAAGGGAGGAAAAAAAAAACAGCAGCAACAATCTATGGAGGAAAACTTATTTTACTAATTATGATATCAGAATGCAAAATAACAACATATGATACAATCTAATTGAAATTGAGTGAAATTGAGAAAAAATCAATCAATAAATAAAATAAAAATAAATCAAATAAGATATGAGAGAGAGAGTTCCTGAGACCAAGTCAAACCTGTAGAGCTTGGAACAGCTAGGAAAGCACCCTCCAGCACCCACTGCCAGGCAGTAAGAGACCGCCCCACCCGGAAGGGTCAGATCCCATGACTTCCGTCATCTACAGGGATGGGTACCTGGAATTGGAGCATTAACACTTTAGTTCCAGTTAATTCCAATACACTACATGATGTTTTGATGCGAATACTGAAAACCAAAAAACATAAAACCATTACAGCTTTCCAATATTTGAAGGGAGATTATAAACAGAAGGGAAATCAGTTTTTTACATGGGTAAATAGTGATAGGACAAGGAGAAATGCTTTTAAACTGAAGGAGGGAAGATTTGAATGTCAGGGGGAAGTTTATCATGGAGAAGGTAGGAGGCACAGGCACATGCTGCCGAGGGAGGTTGTGGATGCTCACTCTCTGGAGGCATTCAAGGCGAGATTGATCTAGTGGCTGGCAACCCTGCCCATGGCAACGAGGTTGTAACTCGGTGATATTTGAGGTCCCTTCTAACCCAAGTCATTCTATGATTCTGTAATTCTTTCACTCTTTTTGCAATCTTATTAAGAGATTAAAGAAAGCAATACTAAAGTCAGAAAATTCTGCAGTGAGAAAGAAAATGCAGGAGCCAATGATGTAAGAGCCCAGAGCAAGAAAGGAGACGGATGGGCCATTCCTGCTAGAGCTTAAAAGTCTAGAGCAATGTCAGCAGTCCTGGAAAAATGAGTTTTGCCATCTATAAAGGCTAGATGCTTTTGTGGCTTGCTAAAAAAGGGAAAGAGCAAGAGGATCCTGCTTTTCTCTTACCACACATTCATACATAGGAAATTAGCATCATTCCTTCATTGTCACAGAGCACTGTTGAGATTCAAGCTTTTTCCAGGGTGGAAACTGAGGAAAGTTTATCAGATAAAAGAGGTGCAAGAGCAGGGAGTTGCAGGTACCTGGCACTTCCAAGGATGCACTCCCCGGCACTGGGGCCCAGAAGGAGTAGCTGGTGAAGGTAATATGATCTATCTGTTGTATAAAGGGAGTGAGTGGAGCTGGGCAGCAAGGAGAAGGGAGGGCTGAGCCCGAGCATGCACCAACTAGCACCAGGGCAGAAAACAGCTCTTGGAACCACTTCCATAAATTTTATTTTCCTTGAAGCATCCAGCAGAAAGTAGAGTGAGGAGGAGGGGGAGGGGCATGGGTGGATATGTGATCAGAACCACAAGCTGTTAGTACAACCTCCCAAACATGCAGATAGGCAATCATTTTCCACCATGACACTCTGCCCCCTGCGATGCCTAAAGAACATCACCTCAAAATCTGGCAGCTCTTCTCCTCCACCAGCCATCCCACAGCTTACCTGTGGCTTGGTGTCAGTCTTGGGTAGCTCTGCACTGTGGAACAAATGAACAGGTGAATCTAGAGGATGCAGTATGCAGGCAGAGGCCTGTGGAAGAGTGGGATGGGAAGCAAGTAGAGATCCTCGCAGCAGCAAAGCTCTTTCAATCCCAGCCTTCCCACACACTGACCAGCAAGCATGGCTTCAAACCTTCTTCAGGAACAGTGAGAAGACTCCAAAGGGTCCACCACCCAACCACCTGCCCAGCCACAAAACTGAGACCAAGCACGTTTGGCTTAGCAGAGCCAGGAGAATGGTTCCTTCCTCACATTCAATCCCAAAAATTGCAGAGAAGAGCCTTTATGCAAACTTTTGTCCTGTCCTTTGAAACCTTGCTCTGCTCCCTTCATTTCTGTGGTGAGAAAGTATTTATTCATATTAGGAATATGTGAATGGGAAGCAAACACATAAACATGTCATTCATCATCAGATATTTCATGTTTTAATTTTGAGTACTTTAAGCAACAGTGAACATAAACAAAATATTACTTCTTTTTAACCTGTAGTTATAGTAGCTAGATGATTAACTATTTGCTTATCTGTTATTATAACAACATGTGGTTAGTGGTAGGACAGCTCTCAGGCGAGGAGCTTGAAGTCTGATTCCTGTTGCCATCCATGTTCTACAAAAGTGTGAAGTGAGCAGAGGGGGTGAAGAGATTCCCCATGATGGTGAAAAATGCTGGATCCAAACCCTTCTGAATCAATGAAATCTGTGACATTGACTTTATCTGAGGATATTGAGACAGCCTGAGACTGAGCCAGAGAACGGAGAATAGCAAACACGTTTACTGATGCCCTCAGCATTTGTCTTCTGGATTAAATCAATATTTTCTTTTATTTAGGGGCAGGGAATGGGGAAGGGAAAGGGAATGTAGGAGGTGCGGTTGCCAAGGCAGAGAACAGGATTGGTTAAAGCATATAAAAATGTTTAAGTGCTTTATAATAGTTCTAAGAACTATTATAATAAATGTGTAAGAACAGAATAACATTCACAGAGCCATAATTTCTTCCAGCATAGACTGAATGCAAAACAGATCTGATGGCTCCCAGGCAGAGAGAAGCAACTGTTATTGAGGCCACCATGTAAACCTCTCAGCACTGTACTGTGAGAAAGCAGAGAAGACCATGATGTGACTGATACCATAGCAAAGTTTTAGCTGTGCTTGCAACAGGATAAACTCTTACAATGATATCTTGATTTTAGTGCTGCATAGATAAACCCCAGCCATTACATTTTAACAGATGAACAACCCTAGAAACCCATGTGAATAGACTTTTGGCTAAGATAAAGGAAGTTTCAGTCCTGAGGCATACAGAAGATCATTCCTAGCTATAGAAGTACCAGTGTTCACAGCATCATACTCCAGCTATATTTATACTAGGGATCAGGGCCCTGCTGAAGCCCCAGTGCTGTAATGGGATTGCTCCAGCTCTCACGATAACTTCAGAAGTGAAATAAATTGTTTTGTAAATGTGCAGGTGCTAAAAAATCTAACAGTGTTGTGAACACGAATGCAAAGAGAGTCAAAGTAGATAATGGTATGTGCATACTGAACTACTTATTTGCTAATATGTACGTCACAGTATGGTCTGGAATGAGATACTTCACAGTTAAAAGGAAAATGCAAACAGAAAGCATGCTGCATTAATGTGAGAAGATAGAGTGTGCATTCATTGCTACAAACAAAAGGCAGTGCTGAAATGAAGCACCTCCTCTGTGATCTAATTGGGAGGGCATTGGATAGGATCCTTTGCAATTTGGATGCAAGTCATTCTTCTGTTGGGTGACCTTGGGAAAGTCATGTTCTTCAAGCCTGTGCTGGACAGGAATAGTCACATCCTCTTCTAACTGAATTATTATCATCCTAACTGAAAGAATGAATAATTGTGCCTGTTGTTTTGGTCTTCTCCTGTCATTTTTCTCTGTCAGTTCAGCTCTTGTACCAGGGTGAGTCTTCTCTCACATATGACATGCTGGGCATACTAAATCAAATGTCATTTATGAAATGAAATGGGATTAAATTTTACTTCCAGTTTAACAAGCATCCAACTCTATTATCCACAGTGTCAACTTCTTAAAACTTACTTAGCATAAACAAACCATAGACTGTTGCTAAGGAAATATTATAACGTTGTAATAATTATAACAGAAAAGTGTTGCAACAATTCTCTGATGGAGGCATTGTTGAATTTTCATATTTTCCTCAGATTTGTATGGATAGTATTCAACTTGATTACCTTACACAGAGCTTAGCACAATGCTTATCCTTTATTTTAAAACAATGCATAAAGATATTTGTCAAAAATCTTAGAAGTGAAAAAAGCACTCAGTGTTTGTACGTGGTCCAAGCACAAGACTGCATTAGGCTGTGCCTGCTTACAGTCCTTTTCTGTAAAACAGAGTTGTTAAAGTAAAATATAGCATTTGGTATCATTATTTTCTTTTCCATTTGCCTAGCATAAATGAGCGTCAACACAGCTGACTGAGGAATGACACATGCATTGTTTTCCAGTGCCAGTTTGAGGTAAAATACTATTCAGTGCATTTCAGTTCTGTATTTTAATGCCACTGAAGGTCATGCTTGAGAACTTAAGAGAGGTTGTATAGATTCTGAAGCTTCTTAAGTTTACCATTAAAAAGCATTTAATGTGTGTTTATTAATCACACAATGCACTTCCTGCATTACCGAGCCCAGCCAGCTTTCTTGGTGCACAATTGTGTTGTATTTATTGCATATCCTTCAGGGCTAGGATTTAGTGTTTGGACGGCTAACAGGAACAGAATGTTTTTGTCTATGACTAATGTAATGACTAAGTGCAGGGCTCCAAATGGATCCCAGATCTACTGGGAAAGAACAAAGCAGGATATGAAGATGATAACATCTGAAACCACTCTTAGTCTTAGTGAAAGGGGGACACAACTGTCTTTGCCAACACATCAAAAAGGTCTTGCTTACCAGAAAACATTTCAAGGCTCTTACAGAGGTGAGGGTCAATTGAAAAGATATCCAAAGCTAGTAGGAATTTACTGTATTTTTAATGAACTTTGGTATATGCTGATCTATGAGCTGCTGGGACATACATGCACCATATTGTGACAATGACAGGACAATGACATGACATTTCATCTGAGTAAAATGAAAAAATAACAGCCAAAAGCCTCGATGCCTAATGAAACAAGGGCTGACTAGGAAGTAGAAGATCATGGTTATTTATAGTTATTTCTATTTATCACTATTTTTTCTCCCAGAATGATCATGCAGATGAACCAGAGATCTGAGATATTAATTTCTCTTTATAGAAACATTTTTCCTGGCATCCTTTAGTCTGCTTTCTCATCTCATGCTAAAAATGCCATGTGAAACATGGCAGCATTTTGAAATTCTTTTATATGTTTTAAGAATTTAAAAAAAATAATAGTTTAAACATAAGTTTACAATATACTGGTTACAACAGTTTACAACAATACTGGTTGCAGGGTTTTTTCTTTAATGGCTAGGGAGTGCATTATTGGAAGTCCGCCACAGAACAGGGCAATCTAAAAACTCCCCAGAAGCATGGCAAAAAATGAAAATTCCTTAACTCCTACAGCCCTCTCTTTCTATTCTTTCCCATAACTCGCCCTCTAATTTAGGAAACCAGTAGGATGAATAGATGGGCCTTGTATATGGACACAAGACCATAGGATAGATTTTCCACATAAACTTCGAAGAAAAGTAATTGTTTTATATGTGTGTTGTACTTCAGGAAATGTACAGAAGTTTTAGACCTTCTGTTTCTCTAACTCAGAGACAAGCAGAAGATGCAGCTGCTTTACCTAATAAGGAGTTTCATATCCTTTCTTGAGTAATCTGACATGCAGGTTAGGCTGTTCTTGAGATTTTGTCAGGTACTATTACCTTCTTGTGGAAGTATGTATGTAGTGCTCTATGTTCTGCATAAACCAGACTTGTGTAAAGATAAAATATTTAAAAATATGCAGTTGGGTTTTCTTTACCTTGGCCTTATTAAGTACAGAAATAACCACTTGTGCTTGTGTTGAAGGAAAGTGTTTCTTTATGAGTTACTGAAATGAACTATTCAAAACCACCAAATGCTTCCAAAATATCCTTGCAGAGTTGTCAAAGTCAGTGAGACCTTGAGTCGTATTGTCAACAACATGCTGTAAAAGCTGCCAGAGAATGAGGGAAGTATGAGCTTGACACTAAACCTATTCAGAAGTGACATAACCTTGTCTTAATTAATTAATGGACATTGTTAACTCAGGAGGTTACTTTTCTATTTATGTTCTATTCAATGCACTCACCCTTCAAGCGACAGGCCAGTGTGTCTGTGTGTACCCATTAAAGAAAGCAAATAACATGAATATAGAAGAAGAAAGTCACTGGAATTCTTCATGCATTTTCCTCTTGGTTGAAAGATAACAGAACAAATTCTGCAGGTGTTTCTGCTCCACGAGATCCCATTTTCTTCTCTAGGACTTCTCTGAGAAACAATGGTTTGAGAGATCACCTCTTGTAGTTACACACAGTCCATAAGAACCCAACTTCACACTAGAGAACAAGCAAAGAATCAACACAAAGTGTGACTACATGCCACACTTGCTGAAAAATATGTTATCTGTATTAACATAACAAAGACAAATAGTTCCTGTAATATTTTAAGTATTGCTTTTCAGAATTCAAGGGCTATTATCCATCAAAAACTAATTTCAACATAGAATCTCATTGCAAATTATCCTTTGCCACTTATCGCACAAAAAATAGTTGCTACATTAGCAACATTTTTACATTAGCTACAATAGTTGATACATGTTGACTATTGTCTTTTCCATGTTGTTAACAATGAAATAATCTCTTCCAAGACAGATTTTTTTCTAATATTTGTGTCCAACATACAACAAAACCTTGAGCTTTTGGTGTGATGGGAATGGGATACTTTCTTTATGAACTGGATGTTATGATCTGTTCACTAGACAAAAAATGAAATGCATTCCGAAGGGGATCTTTAAATTGCAAATCACTCTTATATGTGTACTTTAAGAATTCCAGAAAAAAAACTGCGGTGCACAGAAATGTGCACCTTGTTTTTCTTGTTTTAGAATCATAGCATCATTTGAGTTGATGCCATATAGTTCAACTCCCCTGCAATATACAGAGATGACTACGGCTACATCAGGGTGCTAAGAGCTCCGTCCATCTTGACTTTGATTGTTTCCAGTGATGGGGCATCCATCACCTCTTTGAGATGTGCTGACCTCTTGATGCACAGAACTTTTTAAGATTAAAAAAAGTGTGATGGTTGTATGCAATTATTTTCTGTTTGATGCAATATCTAGTTCTTTTTAAACTACAGAGTGCAATGCATCTCCTTTATATGCTATGGACCTGTGATCAAGTTTAGTGAAATGTTAGTGAAAGGGATCTGGGGACCTAGGATAAGCACTTTTTTTCCTAATTAGTAATTTCAGAAATTGAAAATTAATTAAACACAAAGGCAGAAGGCTGTGTTGGTTCTTTGCAACCGTACAGGCTTGTAGCTTATTTTACAGTGTCTAAGTGATAGAAATACCTACCAAAGGGAAGTTATTGGGTGCGGAGAAAGAAAATTGTGGCATTAGTGGCTCTTCTCAGCGCTTTGAGAAGAAAATTGTCTGTGTCTGAGGAAGTACCAGTTTTCTTCACTACTTTTGAGTACATGTTAAATCTGCTGGAAATCTCTGTCACACCATTGTGAGAAGGGACAAATTGGTTGTTCTCGAAGTTATGAGAAACATGTGTTGTACTTAGTATTTTTATTGAACTACAATGCACTGATTTTTGTATTACAGATCTGACAAGGAAGCAATAGATTGTCTTTTGGGAGACAGCTTAGGTAAAATTCAGCTTGAGATATATTCAGTGCCTTGCCATCTAATTGCATCTTTCCTTCTAAGGAAAAGTGTTTGTTGAAAACATGTTAAGTTAGCAAAATCTGAAGATTTCTCATTCCTAACGCTCATTGTTTTGTTTCTCTTTTCTTGTCTCCTAGTTCATCTCTAAAAAGGAGACTTCAACCAATGGCATAGACAATTGGACACTGCAAAACTGTGTTTAGTGGCCACCAGTACTGTTGATTGTTACAAGCAAGGAGTTTTCAGTCTTACTGAGGTATAGAACGTGTTGCTGGCAGAGGAAAAGCATTTCTGTGGTAGACAATTTTAATTCCCTAATAGACATCTGTTGCAGAGAAATGTGTGAAATAGTTTTTAATTACTTACTTATTATTTCCACTAACATGAAATGTGTCACCTCAGAAGAGAGCAAACCAAACTGAATAGATGATACCCCTTCCCAAGTAGCCTGCATTCTAGAAAAATGAGCTTCCACCAAGTCTATAAAATGTATAACAGACTTTTGAGACATAATAGTTAAGTTGATGGCAGATAGCCAAAACTACCAGTGCTGTGGATTAGGAAAAAGTCTCCAAGTACAGCTTGAGGTACATTAAATCCATACACCATTTGTGTATGGAGTGTAAAATAAAGACTATGAAGAAAACTATGCTGCCAGCTGAACAGGCTCCTATTTTGTTCATAGTCTCAACAGAGCAGCTTGGTGCAGCTAGAAGAAATTCCTCTCCTACTGTACTGTAGCCTAGCAAATGAGAATGTAGAAAAACTACAGTATCCTGTACCTAGTATCCTTCTGTATGTGGGTGAAAAAAAGACCACCTTTCTGCTATGCTTTCCAATTTCTATCATCTTTGTATCAATACACCTCTTTCTTGCCTGTTCAACTCTTATTTATTTGGTATCTTGTTAACCATGCCAAGTCTTAATACCTGCCATGGAGGGGTACTGGCTGCTTCTTGGCTTTGAATTGCCATGAGATGCCTGAGACTGTAATTTTCTTTCTTGTTGGTATTCTGGAGTGTATCTGCCACACCCCTGCTTCAGAAGAATTATCTACACAAGTTAGGCCACATGAAGGCCACAGTGATTTCAATGTGCTCTGATGATTTGAATCCCAAAATAGCATTCTTATTGGTGAAAAAAAGTATTGAAAAAATTAAGGCAATTATTTTAAAAGAAGGCAATAACATCTCTCTAAACCAAATTGGAATTATGAGAGACTCAAAAGATGTAATAGTGACAGTAACTCAGATGCTCTGTATTGACTTCCTTGAGGTACTAGAAACAGTACTGAAATCTCACTTCTGCCACTTTTGTTTATTGCTGAAATACACATCTGGGGGAGAGGGAAATGGGCTGGCATGGAGCTCAGGTGTGGACCCATGGCAGAGTAGTGTGGCCAAGCTGGTGTGGGTAATGAGCCCTGTGGTGCTTGCTGCTGGCAGCCCCCATTGCCATTAACATAGGAATGGCTCAATTTGTAAAGCAGACAATGAAATCCAAAGAAGCAACACGGAGCACTCTGATAAATTCCATATGGTGGGAGAGCAGTTTTTTACTCTATCTAGGCAGGATTGGATGGAGAAATTTGAAAGTGAGGAAACAGAAGGCAAAAAGAAAAGTCAGAAACCATCATCTGTTTTCTAAAGAGGTTGAACACTATTTGGTTTGGCTTTCAGACATGGCAATTTAGCAACAGGAAATGTCAGCTCATTAGAGCCATCGCATGGCATCATATGATGATAGCAGTCATTCCCACTGGCTGGGGTCCAGCAATCACCTTTGGTGGGGAAACGGCAGGATTTGATATGAATGTCTCGATTTCATTTTTAAGACGGGATAGTTTAGAGGGCTAGTTGACTTGGCAGGCTGTTAACAGAATTAATTTGATTGCCTTGGCAGTGGCAGGAGTATACATGAAGGAAACCTTCTGGCTCTGCTGCCAGCATTTACTACCCAATGATTATCATATACCATCAGAATGGTGCTGGATGAAGCATGTGTGAGGGCTTGTAACAACTTTGCCTAAAATAGTAAGTGCCATTTGAAGCTGGCAAACGTGTATTCAAGAGAAAACAAGCTTTCCAGTTAAAGCCAACTGGGACTTCACCCCTCAAGCCTGTTACTTTTCATGTTCCTGGACTGTGTCATTTTTTTATCCATGCTCCGGTTGTGAAAGTGCTGCTTTGTATTATCTGCTGCTAAATTACATTAAAGCCACGTCTGTCTGCTGTTGATGGAGGCCATTTCCACTGGAGGGTGGATACCTGCATTAGTGATAGCTGGATTTTCTGTTGAATGACTTGTAGTTTTGGCATACAGTGTGATATTTTGCCTAGAACACACTCAGAATAATATGGCAAGGGAGCTATGCATTTTACACATGCAAACCTCGCATCTTTGTTTGGAGTGAAAAGAAAATGCCACTTGACATGTCGTTCATTTGTATAATTGCTTTTTCTTTAGATACTTAGCATAATGCAGAAGATGTTCAAGAAGAAGCTATGTATCTAGCAGGTCTCAGCAAGGCAGGCTCTCACAGGCTCCAAAGGTGGCATTTCTGCCTTGCTCTGGGTGGATAAAGGTAGAACAAGCATGAATATTTTTCATCCAAAGGACTGAAAGTGTTTAAACGCATTCAGAGGCTGATTGCCTCTCCAAATTTAGAGCTGCAACTCCGTTTCCATGATCAGGCCAGTGTTAGCTTCACATCCAAAACTAATATAAAATGGAATATCTGTCTCAAAACTGACGCAAGACCTATGTCTGAAGAAGCTGTTTTCTCTTAGGTTTAAGGTGAAATGCAGTCAAGGGCCTCTGATTTTGAGTACCAGGAGGGAGCCATGTCAGGTCTAACCCAAGAAGCTGTCTGCCAAGCCAGCACAACACTGCTGCGGACAGGGAAGGGTCAGGGGCAATTTTTTTTCAGCAATATGGATCAACTCTAAGGGTGCCAGATCTGCCTAAGTGCTGGGAGGATTGGTGGGTCCCAACACATCTCCTAGCCCAAATTTTAATTAAAGTGCTGAGCAGTGTTATCATCAAGATTTCTTAACACTTCCGATGAAACACTTGTTTTGCAAAAGCCAGGATTTTCTTTTTCATGCATGTTTGACGAGAGAAGAGGGAGGTGTTCCTGAGAAGAATTTTGAACCATTGCAGCTAATTTTGTTCATTGCAGGTTGTTGTTCTTTGTTTTGTTTTGTTTTTCATTTTGTTTCATTTTTGCATTTTAAAAAGTGCTGATCAGTATAGAATCTGTTGATTATTTGCTGAAGGTGTAGCAGCGTAGCAAAATCAAAACTATGGAATACAAGGAATATAAAAATGTATGTATCTATTGGGAAAAAAAATGGGGGGAATGGAACTGGAACCACAAACAAGTGTGCGATTGAGATTAAGTCTTCTTTGCTGTCTGTTCCCGATGCTGTTTTTCTGAGGTGTTTGGTTTTAGAATCCATTCTACCATTTCCTGTCCTTTATTAGCCTTAACAGTCGCATTTTTGTTTTAGTGCTATATGCATTTGCTTTTTTTTTTTCTGGCAGACCGCAGCTTGCACATGTATGAGTACACTCATCCACACACACACACAGGAGCATAGAAAGCTCAGGAACTCCTAGCAGAAATGATTACTAAGCTAACATTCTGATGACCATTTCTGTGCAGTAGTACATATTTTGTCCAGATAAATAATCTCTCCTGAGACATGGAAGAAGACAGTTCTTCATCCAAGGATCGCCAGGACCATTTTATATCTGCTGCAGCCCACTAGTGTGTGGATTGTCTGCCTGAGCTCATATAACTGCAACCATCCAATGGACTTCTGGTACCTCACACTAAATCAAAGCAATCTGCTTTTGTTGTTCAATGCACTGTTGAGGGAGCCAGTGTGATTAGCACACTACAGCGCTGCACAAGCTCTTGTCCTTCTGCACACCCACAAGGGTAAACAGGAGAGGGAAATAAATGGAAAACAGTGTGAGGTATGTTAATTTTAGACAGAGAAGGAAGGAGGGAAGAAGAAGAGTAAGGCATTGGGAGAAAAAAGGTTGATAGGAAATAATGAGGTATATATATTTGACTTATCAATAAGCAGCAGTCAGGTTCCCCAAGAAATGTCACGACCAGGTGTTTTCTATTGAATGTCTTTTGTAGGCAGGCCTTGAGCCTCCTGGAGTGTACTTTAAATATACATAAAACAATAACAACAGCAAAATGGGTTCTGTGCACAATGAGTCTGCCAGCACAATGGTAACAGTATCAACCACAAGTTTATGTGAAGATAACTCAGAAATAAGTTAAATGCAGTTGAGTGTCTGCACCTGGCCTCAGGGATGACTGTCATTATTTCTGTGGTTTTTCATTCACATTTTCCTAGGTTCTCTCATGCCTGTTTTCTCACATTCACATGCAGAGCCCACACAACAGGGGAGCTGGCTGACTAACTGGTGGTAGAGAGGAAACTGTGACAGTGAGTAAAGTGCTAGGCAGCACCAAGTGTGGGGAAAAATGGGTGGAGAAGAGTGGTCTGAGTCGGAGCAATCAAAGAAATTACAGTAAATGTCAAGGGGTGGAAATGTTCAGAAAACTCTAACCGTTGTGCAGTTCCTCCCCAAGGGCACATGGATCAGGGAGGTGCAAGTGGCTCATACCCAGTTTCTTCTTCCATCTTCCCAGGGATGGCTTTGGCACTCCTAATGTGGCTCTGGTGTAACCCTGCAGCTCAGTATGAGTCTCATTGACTCAAGCAAGTATTGGATGCAGTGTGGTGGCTGTTGTGAACAAAATGTCATGCGCTGTTAAAGCCTGTGCTCTAACTAATTTGAAATTGCGTAGACCACGAGTGTGTAATTATGTCATTATTAACACATTAGGTTTGATGGGAATTGCTGGGCTTAGGTTAATAGCAATGTCCAACAAGTCAATTTGCATAAGTGAATCACTACCTTTCCCAATGTCATGTTAAGTTAAGCATGCATCAAATAGCACTACCTTTCCCAATGTCATGTTAAGTTAAGCATGCATCAAATAGCAAAAAAAGGATATATATTTTTTTCTTTTTCTTGAGGCTGACTTAGCTTGCTTTAAAAGGAAACAAAAGAAGGAATCCATTCCTACCCATAGCACATGAGATCAGATAATCTGAGGCTCTCTCTGCTTATTCAAACTGAACTGCCCCTGACACTATTATGGGGTTACACCACTGCTTTGAGAAGCATTGCTCCCTACGTGTATAATTTAGGCACAAAATCTATTGAATGCTCTGTTACGGTTTTGAAGTTCTGGTTCCTGCTGTATTCCTAGTCATTTATCCTGAAAACAACTTCTAGAGCTGGAATTGCATTTTTAAGTGCATCAGCTATCGAGGGGATGGACTGTTGAAATCCACTAGCTGAGATCATAAGTGGGACAGTAATGCTGCATACCAATATGTACAGCGCTGACTTCCCAACAAGAGCAAGGATTGCTCAGCTGAGTCCATCTTCCTCAAAGAACTTTTCCATGACTTTAAAGAGAGCTCAGTGATGTGCAGAAGAAATATACGGCAGCCCATTTGCTCCTTTTGCACAGCCGGGAGCCAGATGTTGGAGGCAGAACTCAGTGAGCAGCAGGTAAATGCAGGGAGTTACCCTCAGTTGCTTAGAGTGGACAATGCTAATCCTCCCTCCCTCACGGAGATCATTATTTATAGTGTAGGTTTTGGCTTGTTTTTTTTACAAGGGCAATTTAAAGCTCCCCCACTGCTCACTTACCATGCTTTCTGCAAGATAGCTGTGCTTGTACATCTTTGGCATTTCTTACAATTGATGCATTTGCATCCATCCGGAATTCAAATATGTGGCATTCAAATGTAAACATTACCTGTGTTCAAGGAGGGGCCAACCTCTGCTTAAAAGTGGGTCATCATTCTACACCTCGCTCATTCTTATGGAGTGATTTTACCCTGGGATTTGTGTGTTGACTTGCAGTGCTTTTCCTTTCTTTCTCTCCCTCACACTTTCTTGGAAGCAATGCATTTTTTTTTTCTTTTTTTTTTTTCTGTTTGGCGTGCTTATAGAGGACTTGATGTACTTGTAACCTGAGCTCTGGCAATTGTCAGAGCAAAAAGCAAACAGGAACACTCCGTTCCAGTGCATATTTTTCAAACATATTCAAAAGGCAAATGGTGCTGCAGAAAGCATACTTACTGCTGAAATACAGATCTTTCACTGTGTCACAACTGCCCTGCTCTGAACACTTGCATGCAGTCTGAAGGATTCTTCTCAGGGTAGCTGAAGGATGTTTTTCCTTTGCAGGATAAATATATAGGGAACAAGAAAATTCAAAATCAGGCAAGGGATGCTTTGCAATATTTCTTTTATTTAACAAGCACAAAGTTTCCTTCATATCAGGTTGGATATTAGGAAAACCATCCTCTCTGCAAGAGTGGTGAGGAGGGAAACAGGCTGCCCAGGGAGCTGGTGGAGTCACCATCACTGCAGGTTTTTAAGAACCGTGGTGATGAGGGACATGGTTAGTGGGCATGGTGTCATGGGTTGGTTGTTGGACTGGATGATCTTAGAGGTCTTTTCTGACTTTAATGATTCTATGATATATGAAGAGGAAGTTACCTCTTTTTGTTCCTACAGGAGTTTATATGTCATCAAATTTAATAGCTCTCCTTGGTAGATATAGACCATATACCGCAGGATTTTTCTTATATATACTTTTTTTTTTTGTTAAATATTTATCTCCTTATTTCTTGATCTATTCCACAAAACTCTTGGGAGTTTTACCAGTGTATAGTGACTACTGTATTACTTTACAAATATTTTAAGAACACAAAGAGATATTGGTGATCTTCCAGTTCTGATATCCTCACTACCTATACTTCTTTCTTAAGAGAATCATTTGGATATAATGGTGCAAGTAGACCTAAAATGTGTTTAGATGTCTAAGATTTGTATTTGTGTGAGCAGACATCCCAACACAGGAAGATTTTGAGTCATCCTGCCCTTAGTACCTAAGTCTGAGGAGATGGAGTGTACTGTGGTGCCAGTGGAAACTACCTTGCTTTTGCCTTTTACCCCCTTTAGATGTCAAGATGGCAGAATGCCTCTCCTGTTATTAAAATAATCCATCCAAGGGATGCTTCTTTTCACTGAGGGCTTTCTAGATGTTAGCTAGCCTCATGCTGGCTTGTTTTAAGTATGGACAATATTGCCTCTGACCACATCAGTATGTATTTTTTTCTCATTAATAGATAATTTAGGCATAGAAGTGCAAATTAGAATCCTTTCTGCTGGCTTTACTTGTTTGTTGATAAAGACATTTGTAAGGAAGGAATGGCGGAGTGAGAGGCAGCCATGAGACTACCTGTGGAAGAAAGAACCGTGTCCAGTACTTGCTTCCCTGGCTCCATCTGAGACTTTAAGACAATGAGCTGCTTCACTGCCTCTGCAATTTCCTATACATGACATTTTACACCCACCAGGTACATCGCCAAAAACCTCAATTTTAAGACACGGATGAGTCAAATACAAACAGCACACAGTATTTTTCCACTCATGACCCTTCTTCACTGTGCATGTCCCTGAGCAGGCAGCTGAGGGAAGAGCATGGCCATGTTCCTTCCCTTAGGTTGGTATAACCCGGTCTGCCATTCTGACACTCATTTCAGGGAGGTTCTATAGGATGCATCAAAACCTCAATGACATAATTAAACAAAGTAAAGGGATTTTTACAGCTCCCCCATAAATTTTTATAATTATAATTTCTTTTTGGTAGAGGATATACATGAAGCTAACCCAAGACAATGTTAATTGTACTGCCCAACAGCTAACCATACTGCATAGTGTCTTTTTTTTTTGGGGGGGGGGGGGGGGGGGTTGTTTGGTTGGTTGTTTTTTTGCAGACATGACTTCATATGACATATGATGGCAAATACTGTTAGACTGCATTATCAGAGGTTATGTTGCTACAAGACTGTATGGAAAGTAATGCAGTAGTTAGTGGTTTAAGGCTGCATGCCTTAGCCTTTCCCAAGAGCATCTCTGAAGATGCTTCTTCACGTCTCTGGCACAGGATTGCAATCTTCAATGGCATGAGCGTGATAATAATGATCATAATAATGCTACATCCATAGAGCTGTAATAACAATTTTGAGGCTAATCCTTGTTTACATTTCCCTTTGTGGCACTTGCTGGCAGGGGTGCACAGCCAGGGAGCCAGGAACAACAACGGGGTCTTTCCGGCATGCACCATTATTTCCAGATCAGCAGTTTTCTTTTGACCTGTTCTAAACTCTGCCCTATTCAGAGGAATAATGTCCACGGGGGAGATACCTCCAGCACAGCTTTTAGTCCCTTTGTGATGTCTGCCCCAGATCCCTATTTTTATTTTTTTTTTCCTTTCCATCTTTTTTTAAAAAAGAAAACCTTTGGTATAGAAATGAAGCCAAGAGATTTATGTGACAGGGTTGATTAAATCCCAGCTGTGACATTCAAATTTGGGTACCCAAAAAACCAGAACAATTTTCAAGGTGAGCAGCATGAGGTCTGCCCAAAATACTAGTTTCATGTTAGGGAGAAGAGTAGCATCTTCCTTCTTCGTAGGGGCTAAAAAGCCATTAGCAGTTACTTCCACACAACACAGCAAGATTTCATGGGAAGGGAACAGTGATTATCAGCAGCATGCTTCACCAGATGGAAGCCCAAAAAGTTCATAGCAAAGTACCAGCATTGTGCTATCCCCAATAACTTCAAGAGACACCTTAATTTGGGAAATGCTTGAGAAAGAAAGTGCAGTATTGAATTGCTGAGCAATTAGATCAGCACTTGAAGAAGTTCTTGAAGCAATTTGCACCAGCATAAGAGTTCAATGGGAATTGGGTAGATCTATGTGCAGCTTCCACCAGCTCCTATGCCTAAAGATGCATAAGAAGGCATTTGGAAGGTGCTGCCTAGGGATGAGCCCAACAACAATTATCATGTGGCTTTGCTGCATTTCGCTGCAAGAAGTAGAATGAGTGTAACAGATAGCCTTTTCATCAGAGTAGTCTGAGATTATTTAGGATGTTCTAGCCTGCTGAAAACATTTAATTAGCTTGTAAGGACAGGTCATAGAGGCTGCTGTCTTGTTAACTCCACCAGGAAAATGGGGCTGGTCTTCTAAAGACACTACTGGGGAAACTTTTTCCTTGTCTTTTTCAGAAAGACAATTTTTGCCCCAAAAAGAAATTTCTGTTTCAGAAGCAATACTGTATCCTTTCCCACCTCCGAGTACATCAGTTGAAAGACTGAGAAAATAAAAAAGTATGAGAAATACTCTCATTGGACTTCATGGAAATTATGGATTGGGTGTCTCGGGAAACCATATTCCACAGTGAGCCCAGCAACAGCCACAAGATGAGAAGCCCCACTTATCCCTTAGGAGAGCCAGTCCAGCCAGAACATCCTTCCCAGAGACCATGGAACTGTGAGGTTCTCACACTGTGCCCAAGGGAGCTGGCCTGTCAGTGTTTGTATGTTTTGTCAACACTTTTATGACATAGTATTTTAATAAAAAATATAGGCTGGTTTTGTATACAGAAGTTCAGGTCAAACAATTTCCCCCCCCCTCATTTTTTTTTTTCAAAAAAATGTGGAAAAAAATCTTTAAGTTGCATCTGCTAGGGCAGCAAGAAGATCATATTGCAAAAAGTCTGTGGAAAAATGCACAGTATTTCAAGTGACTGTGACCTGTTCATTGCCGTTATGAATTATCTAATTGCATACTAATACTGCAGTGCCCCTTCCAGCAGTTTCACATTTGTTAGTTTGCTACCCATCTCTCAAGATGATGAATGAGTGAGAGTCATTCATGTACCCTAAATCCAGGACATCACTGGCACTGCTCTCTGATGGTGGATGGGCTGGCAATTTACTATATCAACATAATGAATAAACCTGGATGTTTCTCCAACATAAACAGAATACTTTTTTCCAACAAATACATGTTGCTATATTTTGAGTCAAAGTGAAATCAACATACTTGTTGGATTATCTTCTGAATAGAATAATCCAGAAAACTGGGTTTTATTACTGACTCTGCTGATAAGTCATTCTGTAACCTGTGGCAAATTACTTACCACTTCTCTGCCTGTAGCTTCCCATATAAACAGAAGAAAATCTAAGAAGATCAATATCCTTCTCCACCCTTTGCTTTTGCCAAGTGCTTTAAAATATTCAGGTGAAAGGCATTAGGCAAGTGAAAGCCATTGCACACCGGAAAATATTTCCATTGTTGCTAGTGTAGGAGGACTGGTGGATGAGAAGCTGGACATGAGCCAGCAGTGTGCCTTCACAGCCCAGAAAGCCAAATGTATCCTGGGCTGCATCAAAAGAAGGATGACCAGCAGGTTGAGGGAGGTGATCTCTGCTCTGCTCTGCTCTTGCGACACCTCATCTGTAGTGCTGTGTCCAGATGTGGAGTCCTCAGTACAGGAGAGATGTGGACCTGTTGGGGTGCATCCAGATTAGAGCCACAAAAATGATCCTAGGGATGGAACTCCTATCCTATGAGGACAGGCTGAGAGAGCTGGGGCTGTTCAGTTTAGTGAAGAGAAGGCTCCAGGGGGATCTGAGAGCGACCTTTCAATATCTATAGGGAGGCTGTAAGAAAGCAGAGGACAGACTCATTATCAGGATCAGCAGTGACAGAACATGGGGAAAAGGTTTCAAACTAAGGGAGGAGATATTGAGGTTGGACATAAAGAAGTTTTTCACAATAATGGCAGTGAGACACTGGTTCAGGTTGCCAAGAGAGAGGAACGGATGCCCCAAACCCTGGAGATGTTCAAGGTCAGGCTGAGTACCATGCTGTAGCTGTAGATGTCCCTGTTCATTGCAGGAGAATTGGAGTAGGTGGTTGTTAAGGGTCCCTTCCTACTCAAATAATTCTATCATTCTAAGCTGCAAGAGGGAAGCAACAATTTGACACCATCACTTTGAAAAGAGGGAAAGAAGGAAAGAAGCAAAGCTGCTTGAACTAAAAAGGGATTTCTTTTATTTTGTTAATTGTAGTCCTTTTGAAAAATGATACTTAGCCTGCCAGTAAAGTGCTAATTAATGTTAGGATGTGGTATACCATATAATAAAGGCTGCTGTTCAGGAATGCGAATGAAGAAGAAATTGTTCCGGAAATGTTGATAGGTAAACAAGATTAGTGTAGAGGTGGGACACAGGTAAGCTTGACTGCTGTTGCTTCTCTCTTGATGTTCATTATTAGATAATTCCCATAGTGGGAAACTAAGGAAGAGAAAAATCCTTCCCTTTTAGCTACCACTAACTTTCCTATTCAGAGCTTTAGCTATTTAGAAACAGATAACTTTAGGACAGGAAGGACCTCTGAGCAGCATCATTAAAAAATTGTTATGTAACGAACCGTCATCATTTTAAAAATGTAATTAAGATTCCACTTCTCACAATGCAATTTTTATTTGGCAGTTTGCTCATTTGTCTGATTTTACATGCTACTGTGTAACTTTGGCCCCACATAAATGAAAAGCTTTGTAGTCAGTCGATAATTGCCTGCATTTGTCTTTAATTTCTTGTTTTCCTTTGTGTTTTTTTTTTTAGTTGTTCAGACAGAAACATGCCATATAGTACCTTGTCCAGGGAGTAATTTCTCTCTACTCCTCAACTACTTAGGGGAATTTTCTTTGCCTATCATAAAGGCTTCTGTCTTTGCATGTAAGTCTTTTCCCATGTAGATACATGGAGCAGCACTTTGCTGATACTTGTTGTTAATAATGTGTGGCACTTTGTGGCATACCCCCTGTGATTGTCTTCTGCAGCCATCCTTGACTTCACTCCAGGAAAGCATGAAATTAAATTGCAGGCTATTGAATCAATTTTTTGTAACTAACAAAAGTCAGAGAAGGAAAAAGTTTATTGCTTATGGATTGTATTGCTTGCATACAAAGCTTCAGAGCTTCCCACATAGCTTTTTCTTTCCTCCTTTTCTCTGCCACCCACCTCCTTCTGACATGAGGAGTGGTGATCCTGCCACCAGCAGATACTCTGTTTGAAGCCAGTTCTTCATTATGAATATTGGGTAAAATTAAGGTTTCTTACACAGCAGGGAGAAATGCTCCTTGGGCCATTTCTTTTAGCAGTGCTGCCAAGCCTTCTTGTCTTGGGTAGCTGAAGATCAGCCCGAGTTCTTCACTAGACTGCTCCCCTTACCCACTTCTCCCTGAGTCACTTCAGCCAAGCACAGGAGACATCTCAGAATCAGCCCAGCTCCCTTTTCTCTTGTATCATATGGGGGGTTGAGCACAAAAAAGGCATCCTTCTAGACATGCCAGAACAGTTTTGCAGGTAGTGCTACTACAAGATCAAGCTTTTCAGCAGGTGTTCTTTCATTTAGCGAAGAGAAAATCCTCCAAACATGAGGATGTTGATAACACAACCTACCCAAATGATACTGAGTTTAATGCTATGACAGAAGTTGATATTCTTGAGGGCTGAGGGCTGAGGACTGACTCTTACAGGCTGCATTGGTAACAAAGCATATTAATGCTTCTGCAAATCTGAGCTTGGTAATTTAATGAATCACTCCCAGTGGATGGAGCTGAGGCTCACCAACCATCACAAGATCTGTTTACTTCTGTTATGAGTAAGACAGGAATATCTTCTGTGCTGGAAGGAAAATGGGAAGAAGATATATTGAAATAGCTGGGAGTGCTTACACTCATAACTCAAAGCCAAAGGAAAGAGCTGAGGGTCAAAGGAAGGACACTGGGTCCAATCAAGGGTGTGTGTAGAGACAACTTTTCACTGTCAGCTTGCCAGTGTTTGTGTCACTGTGCTATCTGCAGTCTTCCTTCATTTCATTAATTAAGTGTCCAGCAGCGCACAGCTGCGTGAGGATACTGGAGGGCCTACTTCAAGTGAACAGTTCGGTACCTCAGCAAAGAGCAATGCTCTTGCAGCTGCAGTCACTTGGAAAGGAACAACAGCTTCCACACAGTTACATAATGATCACAAGCCATTATGGTGACAGCCTATGTCCCAGTATGGAACACCTTCAGCTAAGAGTTGAAACTTCTGTGTTTGATGCCCTTGGGGACTTTCTGAATATACTCTATGGAGCCCACCATGGATTTTTACAGTACACTGAATATATTTTCTTTCCATTGTCATGTATGGGCAGATGAGAAAAATAGTAAGAGACTGAAAAACTTGTGATCAAAAAAATTGTGATCAAAATTCTTACCATGCTGAAAATATGTAGTCTTTTGTTTGGAAGGAAATGAAGAGATAATATAATTCTGACATATGGAAGCATTACATAGTAGATTGTGTCATCCAAAAGATGCTTTCATCTTTTCTAGAAATATTTTGTAATTCTTGTGCCATGACATTCTTTACTCCCTTATCTAAAGGGATAACAACTTTACAATACCAGAAAAAATTAATGGTTAATAACTCATGCTCTTCCCCATCTACTCTGTCCTTCGTGAGGCCTCATCTGTAGCACTGTCCAGGCTTGGAGTCCCCAGTACAGGAAGGACATGGAGCTGTTGGGGCAGGTCCAGAGGAGGTCGCAAAGACTATCAGAGTACTAAAGCACCTATTCTATGGAAAAAAGGCTGAGAAAGCTGTGTTATGAAAGCCCAGAGAGGCTGTTGATGCCCCATCCCTGGAGGTGCTCAAGGTCAGGTTGGGTGGTGCCCTGGGCAGCCTGGTCTGGTGGGAGACAACCAGTCCATGGCAGGGGGTTGGAACTGGGTGATCTTTGAGGTTTCTTCCAACTCAAGTCATGCTATTGACTGATTTCTCCATAGTCCTATAGCCCTGCTAACTTTAAGACCCACTGCTTAATAATTTTTACAACTGCACCATTTTTAAGGTGTGGAGATAGCTTTTTTAGGCAGTCCCAATACTCCACTGCACTATACTTCATGTGGAAAAGCAAAACTTTCCCGGATGTTCAATCACAAAATTTTGTGATTTTTGAGATTTACTTGATATGGCAAAAGCAAAAGTATGCCAATGATAAACAATCGTGAAATCATTTGATCAGCACTGAACAGAGCACAGAAGTACTTTGTTATTCTCATTGCTTTCAGTCTCCAAAGGATCATTAGCTATTTTAGACAATGCAAATGTCTGAACAAAACTCTCAAAAAATAGAACTTAGACAAGAGCTCCTTTTGTTTCCAAGGTATCTCTTCACTTCGCATACAATTTCAGCCCACTCTTGGATACGTATTTAAGGAGGAAGGAGACCCAGGCTGTTTGTATAATGAAGTTGGCAAGAGGCAATCTTTCATTCAGTCACCAAATCGTGCCCTTGTAGTATAACCTATGAAAACTAATAAAATAATTTAGTGATTTGAAAAGATACCTCATAAAAATAAATAAGCTTCACATCGACTCAGTAATGAAAGTAATCTTACTTTCAGAAAGTGTCTTTTACCTTGAAGACTTCCAGAGCCTCTACAGCTGCCAACACTTTGCACATGTCCAGCCATACATCATAGCCTGGCGAAAGGCACTCCTCTCCATGTGGAGGACAGCCAGCTCTCAGCACTGCAACCCACTGATGACAGGAGATCTCAAAGCCAGTTTAGGCATAGAAAATACATGACTGTTATCTGTGCTGTTTCTCTGAACTAACCAGACCAATGCAGATGCTGTACCTCATGCTTGGTCCTCAACATTCAGAGCTCTGTCTTCACACAAAGATATTTTGAGTCTTAATTTATATACAGCCCGCTGGGCTTCATAATTGCAGCCTGGATATAAGAATTTCTCCTACTCTATTGAGGTTTGTGATGGGCTTATGGAAATCTGCAACTTCCTCCTTTGAAAATGTGTTTCAGAACTCTCTTGTTGACTGAGAGGAGTACCTATCCAAATTCCTCATTCAGAGCATAGATAGTATCTGCTAAAGTCACAGTGGTGTACTCATCATACTTTGGTGAGCCTTGGCTTGGCATATAAGTCTAATTTTACCAAGAACTGTGTTAGTGATCAATAATGATGCTTCTGGTTGCCTTTCAGTGAGAAGTTTCATGTTTCATAGCCAAGATATTCTCCTATTGCTATGTAAAACCTTCACAAGTGCGGTGAAATAAGAAATGAATTTCAGCATTTCTTTGCTTCTTCAGCTTTGCTTGTTCTGTTTGCTGATTCTTTTCATCCTTCCAGTTTCATAATACAATCATGGGCACTTGTGTGAGGCTTTTACAGTCTTGCTATAAACTGAGAGTTGGCGCATCAGACTCATTTCCCCAGAGGAAAGTCCAAAAGGTGATGAGGTTAGATTCGTCTCTTAGACACAAATCCTATAACCAGATATGGTGAAAGATACTGCTCTATTTCTCTTCCTGCTCCTTCAGTGCAGTGTTTTTCTTGTTCACCCTCACACAAAGCACATTTTCACTTCTGTTTTTTTTGTTTTCTTTTGTTTTGTTTTAGTTAGTACTGTGGAGAACAAATCACTTTGCTAGTTCCATCCACTGTGGGTAAAGCTGAGGACAGCAATTTAACTAAGTCTACTTATTATCCCGTTGTAACTGTATCTCAAAGGCCGACAATTGTCACAAGTTAAAGTTTTCTAAAACTTCATGTAAGGCAAAAGGGATCTTGTACAGACATAGAGCAGCAAGTTGATTTTTCCAAGAGCAGCTTGCCATTTTAAGCAGTTGTTGGCTTAATAAGTGAAATTGCTTAGGGCTATATGCATGCCATAATGATTGCATTTTGTAAAAAAAGACTGTGCCTATGGGTTTCAAAGTTTCAAAGCCAAGACTAGTCATATTTGTGGTCTTTAAGTTGCAACCCTAAGCTGTTCTCACTGCCACAGATACGGGGTTGCAGATCAAAGAATAACACTGATTTTATTTTAAAGTAAATGTCCACAGCAAAGTTAAAATGACCCAGTCAAGTAATACAAAGAGTATTACAAAGACTGACAAGATAGCTGCTATGTGAAATGTACTGCAGGCAGTAAATATCACCTCTGCCCAAACACAATTATTATTATTATTTTTTAAAGCGAGGAATAATGATCTGGCATCCGTGCTTCCTGAGTGAGTCTTCAGTTCTGAAATCTGCAACAACTCCCTCCTAAATGCCTCTGAAAATGACAATGATGGTATGCTAATAGATTGTAATTATTATCACAGGACTCTTCTTTTCTTCAGTAGTATTTCTCTCAAGTGTAAACAGCTGTGCAGGGCTCATATGGGAAGTTTCATCTCTTATGTATGTGCTGAGGCAGGTTTAACTTCCACATTCAGGGGGATGGGTAGTGAGACAAAGAAATGCAATAGCAGCAGGTCCAATTTCTAATTTATCTTTGTCACCATCATAATTAGAGGGACAATTAAGGTTTTGTTGAGCTGTGATCTAGATAACTTTTCACAGTGCCACAGAGCTCAAACAACTGCGTAGCTTTACTGTACATCTCCTTTCTGGCAAAGAAATACTCTGTATACAGCTCAGATGCATATGATTGGACAGTATCTGCTCAAGGTGTGTATTCTGAGCAATGTGATACAGGCTGTGGTCTATGTGTATTGCAACATGAAACGCTGGGGGTTTGCATCATGCCCCAGACCTCCTACATGAGAGCTTTTTATTTGGAAGAGGTTGTCTTTCTGTTTTGTGTCTTAGCTGGGCCAGGGAATGGCTGCAAAACCTAAAAGCTGGCTGTCATTTCTGTTCCTAGTTTCTGCTTGAAGTATATAGAATCAGAGATCCAGAAAATCATTAAGGCTGGAAAAGACTACTAAGGCTATCTAGTACTATATGCAAGACATTGCTTTTCACTACAGTGTTTCCATCCAGTGCCCTTTTATGTTGCCCTGTACAAGTACAAGCAGACAGGATGGCAAACTCTTCCTACCCAAACAACTGATGTGCAGTGCAGAAGAGCACTTTTTGCATTTTTCTCATGTCACTGGCTGGGGATATGGTCACGGCAGGATCTGCCTATGGCAGCTCAGCACCTGAACTGAATTTATCTAGTATATCTTGGGAAGCAATCTGATGAGCAGAAAGCACTTGGAACAGGTGACTTTGTAGAAAGCAAAGCACTCCCTCTTGCAGGACTGGTATGTTTTCTGATGTTCTTGTGAGCTTGTGGGTCTTTTTTTTTTTTTTTTTAAGGAAAATGGAGAATTGTAACTTCCTTTACACCAGTACATTAGCATAATACGTTCCTGCCTTCAGGTACTGTATGTCATTGTTATGAATACATTTTGACATCTCTCACACTTCCAGCACTCCGAAGATCCATGACAGAGCTGAATGAAAACTCCTTTTTTTTTTTTCTTTTTTTTCTTTTTTTCCCTTGACTTGGCAGGAGCGGTAAGAACACATAAAACCTGCCAGCTGTCAAGGATGTAAATGGTGATTTTGTTTCACTTTTTTAATGAATTAAAGCAGGACTGAAATCTGTCCAAAGACAGCATGTTTGGCCTTGCAAGGAAAGAAAGAGATTTTTTTTTCTCTCTTTTGGCACTTCTGCTCAATACAGTGTTTATTCGTGGTAGCACAGTATAAGATAGAGCTGCTCTGCTTAAAGAGCCGTGGCCATCACACTCGGACACTTTAGCAGGGTCTCTTTTGAAAGAATAACCATTCAGAGGATCAAAACCCGAAAGTGCAGTATTTCAATATGTGCACCGGAAAAATGCAGTCACTGTTTTGGAGGAGAGTGACAAGAAATAGCTAGAAGAAATCATTTTACATGTTGATTATAACACATTGGAACTAAACTACCATCGTAGAGCATGTGCCATCCTTCTTAAACATTTTGTGTTTGTTGCTATCTCACTGATGCTGTGTTTTTCTTGTGTTTTTTTTTTCTTATTTTGGAGTGGGGATATTTCATTTGTAGAGATGGCATTTGAATCATTCTATAGCTTTGAGTATGTTCTCTCTGTTTTCTGCTCTCCAAATCTAAAACTGATATGAGTTGGAGCTTGTGGGAGAAATTCTGAGTGTTCATACTTCCCCTTTGTGATCTTGGCACACCTATCTATGGATAAAAATGTTAGTGCTCTGCGTTTGCCCACACTGCATATCCTTAAACTACATTTTCTGCTGATGCAAAGTCTACCACAGTACTTGGTTGGAAAAATGCTGCATTTATGAATTAGCTGCAATTTCTCTCACATCTTCTTTCTTAGTTTCTTCAATTTTGCACTTGAAATAACTTTGGCCATTATGTTTGACTCAGTGTCATTGTGATTGTTCTGTAGTCAAGCACCTTTATGAGGGTTGTACTGAAAGCTATGCTTTCTATTTATTGGCCCACAATGTCAGAGGTGTACATTGGTGGTATGGCAGTAGTGGCTGAACCTCCCCCCCATAGTCTGTTACATATTGTTGCCATGTGACAGATGGCAGCAGAGGGGCAGTCTGACACAATAGCATCTGACACGGAAGTCTGTGTGAAGCAAAGGTGTGTCACTGAATTCCTCCATGTGGAAACAGTGGCATCCATTGACATTCAATGACACTTGCTGAACATTTGTGGAGACTAAATATGGATGTGAGCACAGTGAGGCAGTGGGTGGTGCATTTCAGCAGTGTTGGCAGCAACAGTGGATCATCTCTGCTTGTACAGATTTGTATGAGTGTGGCATGCATGCTTTTGTTCATTGTTGGTGAAAATGCACAGCTAGTGGTGGTGGTTATGTTGAAAAATAGTGTTTTACAGCTGAGAATTTGCCTTATCAAGTCATGTTACTGTGCTGTTTGCATCTGTTGCAGTTTCCTTGGGAAAAAAAAAATAGGAGGCATTACTTTCAGAATGATCTATGTATATCTTTTCATTTGGTTACTCAAAGTGTACATGTAGAGGTACATCTATTCCTTTGGCAAAGATTTAGTCTGTATCGCGTGTATACAAAAACACAGGGCACACCTTTCTATACAGCAATATATTCCTCTTCAAAGGTGAAAATATAGTAAAGTATTTACTAAATACTTTATACTCCAGAATTTCTGCCAGGGATTTTTAGATGATGTTCATTTCTATTTGATTTCAGACAGTAATTTCAAAGCTGTTATGTTGATATCAGTTGTGAAAGCTACCTCAATCCTTTAAAGATGGAACTGCAGTTATTTTAACACAAACAAGGAGAAATGGAACCCGTTCTTTCAAATAATGTATCAGTTCAGATCAGAATAATTTCATACTGACTGATATTCAATATCTGTTCTTGTGCCAGCGATCATCCTAGGCAGCATAGTTCAGATTTGGAATTGGGTCAAACCTGGTGCAAGTACGTCTTAAATAATTTGGGCTGACCTGGTCTTTTGTGCATTGCCAAAGAGGTTCCTGTGTGCCCTCATGGAATAGATGAGCTCTTACAAACAGGCTTCAGCTTATGCCTTGTGACCAAACCTATTAATTCAGTGTAACTCCTCAGGGAAGAAAAGCCCAAGCTGTACTTCAGCCAGATGATTCAGACAAAATAAAGTGAATAAATTTGTTTAGACAAAACAAAAGTGAATTGTAACCACTTCCCAAAACTCAAGATGAACCTGAATTTCTAAAGAAAAAAGTGTAACTCTCTTTTCCTCTCCTTGCCTCTCTCTCAGCCTTCTAAAACCTTGGCACTTACTCACTTCAACTAGAAGAGAACAGCTCTTCTCAGATTTCCAGCCAGTCTTCAAGTAGGAAGTATAGAAAATGTTATAGGAAAACTTAATTCCAGGCAGATTTTCTTAATAAAGAGTCTTACGCATCTCAGTTATTTACCACGTCTTCTGAAAACCAGCTTTAATATAATTCCCAGCTTTAATATAATTCTTGAAACAAAACATGTAATTATAGGATGAAAGGCTGCTAAACCCTACAATCGTTTCATTAAAGTTTGTAGGATTGTAGGTGATCAGAAATATATTGAAAGTCCGAACCCTCCTTGTCTTTGCAGGAACAGAGATCTTCATTAACTGCAGCATGCCTGTTAATTGCAACACTTACATGAAAGAACAGAGAAGGGTAGCCCCATAAAAAGAAATGTGGCAGCTCAGCTGTTACACATAAATTGGGTTATTTTCCTCACTTAGAGGCTGTTGTGAACTTTTGGTAAAGATCCCATCCATCCCTGGAGGCATTCAGAGCCAGGTTGGATGGAGTCCTAGGCAGCCTCATCTGGTGGTTGGTAACCCTGCCCGTGGCAGGAAGTTGAAACCGGTCTCTTCCAACACGAGCCATTCTATGATTCAGTGCAGGTTTACTGGGCTCTTGTTGAGCATTGCTTACCTCTGGCTGTGGAATGGGGAGAATCTAGGCACGAGTGACAATGCAAGCAAGAATGATGAGAGAAATGAAATCCTCTTATGAAATCTCAGGGTCATGATCTATCTATGCTGATGTCCAGGGGAGCTTCCCATCTTGGAAGCCATGGAGAGGCATCTCAGTGGTGGTGAGTCTGCGTCAAGACCACCTCATGCCCTCCATTGCACTCGGCACAGCAGATTTTGTGACACTAACACACCATCCTGAATTGAATGTGGTGCGAGGAATAAGTCAATGGTGATTATTTACTCGCCTGCTGAAATGGTAATTTGCGCTGTATTATAAAAGTTTTAGGTTTCCCTATGTATTGGGGGCAAAAAGCCTCTGATTATGATGCTCGAGATGTCATTGTCAATGAAAATGAGGTGAATGATGTTTAGCCTTGCTTTCTTTCATGGGGCTGTGGCACTTACCCATGTTTAGTCCTTTTTAATGAACACTTTGCTGATGCAAATGAGCTTCCCAATCTCTCTTTAAAGCAAAATACTGAAAAATTTGTTGCGAGGCTGGGACTCTGTGTGATAGAGTGGCTGAAATAAAGGCTGCCCTAGAAAGGGGAGTTCAAAATAACTGCAACTTAAAGATTGACTACTGATAAACTTTGAAAGGTGTTTCAGAGAAGAATGTTTCTGAATATTTTGATTTTTTTTATTGTGAAAAGAAAAACAAACAAATCCTACTCCTTTCTCCAAGAATAGTTCAAAATAAAGGAATACTAGGACTGTTTTCAAATAGAGCTTTCCTGCATTTCAGACTGTCTTTATTTCCAAAGGCAGGAAAGAACACAAAGTAACATTGACTGTTTTGCCAGTTGGAAAGCATTTAGAAAGTGTGAGAATGTGGAGGGGAAAAAAAATCCTTAAGCTTTGTCACTGTTTTTCAGCTGAAAAAATATTGGAAAGCAGAAAGACATTTCTTTTTCATATGTTCTTGCTTTGTTGAATGATTCCATAGGAAAACTCTTATCTCCTAGGCAAGAGCCTCAACTGTGCACAATCGGAGATTTCTAGCGCTTGTTGTTCACATGGCTCAGTACCACTTCTACACAATGATACAAAAACAAGGCATTTATGAGGCTGGAAATTGACACCTAAGGACAAGTTACTAAAAAATAAAGGACAGTGGCAATGTAGATCCTTTTGACCATCGTAACTTTCCCTTTTTTTTTTTTTTTTGCTGTGAGTAGATTTTTAAAATGAGTTTTAAATAAGCACTTGCATACAAACATGACACGAACATTTATTTCTTACTTACAAAGCAGCAACATTTTAAATGTTGTCAAGAGCAGAATAATCAGCAGCACATACAGCAAAGCATATTTACAGCTTGAATAATTATTCATTGATTTGGGAGCTCAATTCTCAGTCTCTAATAATTCTCACTTCACTGTTTTTAAGACTTTGAAAAGTTAGTTGGGAGGCTTAATTAATAAAAAGTTTCACAGTGCTTAAAAGGTATACTTCCTTAACTGATGACCTCCACTACCACCCAGCTTTGCTTGGTGACCCTTTCCACTCACCCTGGCAATTATCCTAATCAAATAGGGTTTGGGGTAGTCTGGAAAGCTGTGTGATTCAAATGCATTTTGCTTAAAACCTTTAGCCTAACCAACTTTTTGCAAATTATTGCACAAGGTGCTGTGCTTTCCTCTTACTCTACCAGAGGCTATTGCTTAAAAGATCCAGTTCCTGTAAAAACAATCATAGGTCAAAAACTGAGAGAGTGATGGAAAGACCCATTTTAGTCATGTATTTTTTGGCATGGAAGCGCTGAAAGTGCATAATCTGTATAAATGTTAGCTTTCTAAATAAACATAACCTCTGATTGCATGAAAGCAGGGAATAAAGTTGAAACTTGTTCTCTCCATTAAGCAACCCTTCAAAACTTTCAATGCTTGTTTTGTTCTAAACAGACATAAATCTTGACAAATAATGATCAACAAATGGTAACAATAGCAGTGAAGCCAACACAGCTACCACTGGCTCTTCACCTTGTTCCCGTCTCCAGGTACGGCTATATTTTGCTGTCTGTACAACTCAGACTTCAACATGGGGGATGATGATAGGGTGTGAGGTCTATGGACACGTATGCATGTCATTGTTTTGTGTTGATGTGATGTGTGTCCAGTACTGCTGTGCTGACAAGCAGTGCTGTGGATGGGGTTGAATTTCATCTGTCGCTACTTGTGGGATTTTTTTTAATGATGTAAACTTCCCACTCTGAATCTGTGAAGGTTTTGGCAAAAGCCAGCTGTTGACAGTAGTCACTATTCAGTAGTTTGTCCAGTTTTAATTCATCCCGAAGCTGCGGTAGTACAAGCAGGAATTCTATTTCTGGTTGCTATTACGATTCATCATGATGTCACTCATAAATGTAAGAGTTTTTAAGTATAAAAAGGACAAGTGGAGCATTCTGCTTATGTTCTTAAAATTGCCTGGGAAGTAAAAAGGGAAAAAATAAAATTGATCCACCTAGCACAATTATAAAGAAACATTTCTGAATTATTAGTGCATAGTGTGCTTTTTAAAGAGGAATATTACTCTAGAATGGCATTAAAATCTATCTTAGCATATTTTAAGAAAAGCAAAGTATTGTGGATGAGAGGGCACAAAGGCATGGTTTTCAGTGTTATAGTGCAAGATCTGGTCCACTTTCTCTCTCTGCTTTCTTAGTGCACAGGGGTGACCTTGTGCAACACAGAACAGCATTTCTAGGACAAAGTTTCTCAGTTTTACTAACTTCATAAAATCAAATCAGAATGAACTCAGTACTTCCACTGGGCAAAGTGTAACTAGATGGTAAAGTATGCCGTCCCTCAAGAATAATATCAGGGTGGCAGGTGACATAATTTGTGTACTCCGAGCAATGGAAATTTACTTATTCTAGAAAAGCAGGATATTTTATTTCTGGTGTAGATGGGTTTTGCATCACTCACCAGTATGTCAGAGGCAAAGATCCAACATATGGCTATTTTCTTAAAGAGACTGAAATGATGTACTGCTTGTCACATAATGCTAAAACAATGCAGTCACACCTGCCATTTTAAAATGGCTGTTTTTGGGCGGGGGGCTGGGCTGCAAAGGATTGCAAGAGCACAAACCTTAGCAGCTAAGCACACATTTATTTTCTTCCTGGTATGAAAAGACAGCAGAGCCAAGCCAGGCAACCTGAGTTTAAGGACTATAGTACTCAGGTAGTGTTCATAAACTGCCTACCAGAGATAAGCACCGCACTCCAAATAAAAACAATATATATATGTATACATATATAAAATACATTATTTTATTACATATATTATATATATATATATATATATATATTCCTTGCTCATTCAAAAACCCTTCCAAACAACTACAGTAAAGTTTTTGTCCCTTCAGCATGATAGACATGCAAGAATCTGTTAATGTTCTGGAACAAGCATATCCTGATGAAGTTATCTATTTAGTGGTCATGGAAGGTCATCTCTCACATCTCCACTCCTTTGTGAACGCAGTCTTGGGTGGCTTTCCTCCCACTTTTGTCTCTACACACAACTTCATAGTTTATTAACAATTTGGTGGCTTTCATTGTGCTATGGCTTTTTTTTTGTTGAGTACCAAGTAGGCTTGTACAAAGTGTGTCTTGATCCGCAACTGTGACAGAAGGGATGAGGGCAAAATGTGACCCATGCTCACACAGAAGATGTCCAGAAAGAAAGGGATAAGGATTAGCAAATAGAATTTGTTGATCTGCTCCCATTCAGCATGCAGAGCAAGTGAGGCTGTAGAGCACACTGATTGCTGGATTTAGCTCTACCAAACCCGTAATCCCCTCCTAATTCTTCCCAGAACAAGTCTCTGCCTCACCTGGCAAACAGGACTGCTGCACAGTCTTCCCTTTTCTATGAAACAGTATAAGAGCCAGAGTCTCTGAATTTTGCTTACTTCCAGAGATACATTAAGCAGGGCACAGGAGAGTCACTCAGGGTTACTAAGAAAGATAAAATAAAGCAGAGTGAAGTATACACTCACTGAATGGCTAAAATTGTTCTTACACAGTTTGGAGCTGAAATTTCTTTTAGTAAACAAAGCCTTTATGTATTATTTGAAGTCCCAGAAAACTGCAGCATACGCAAATTCTCACCAATTGAGTGTCTTTTCAATGACCACCTGGTATGACTAGCACAGAATACTCAACTATCCTGATAGCACTAACTTTGCCTTGCTTTGAAAAAATCACTCAAATATGTGAAATGCCAAAAATCTCTAAAGGCATTTCTAGCATTTCAGAAAGTATTTTGAGTCTCTGATCATCATGGAAAACTGCACGCATATCATTAGTAAAACATGATTAAACATCATTTTCTCTGAATTAAGTCAGAGTTTTCATTTTTTGAAGTAGAAAAGATATTTAGATGAAAACACTCTATTCTGCAGACAACTTGAAAGTTCAAAATTGCCCTGGAGACCTTGGTTTCAGCCAAAGCAGATGCTGTAATAAAATTACACACACAAATACTTTAACGGGTTGTTCCAGTATCCTAGAACTAGAATCCAATTTATTGGAAACTCCCTACCTTTGGCAATTCTCAACAGTTGCTATAATAAATACTCAATTTTCTGCAGGCATGGTATTAATTTCATAGAAGCTCTGAAAGTACTAGTAAATTTTTGGCATTATCTTCCAGTAGCCCCTAAACTAAACTGCAGCCATTAATCCATCCTTTATCCTTGTTTAGTTATTAAATGTTTCTATAAGATCTATTTCCAAGACACTTGAACTTTTCAGATGCAGCTTTAGTCATTTGTAACACATGCTAAGTTAATTACATACACTTTTTACTAAGGGGTTTCAATAACGTATGATGGCATTGCAGCATTCTGTAAACCCCCAGATCCCACTTACTTAAAACTATCAAACGTTTCTTATGCAACTCAGAATCATTTCCTGGAATGTGGGCTGATTTGACCATGTCTTTATCTTATTTAGAAAGCGAAGTATTCTAAGAATATTTAATTTGCATTCTATTTATCAGTCTTACAGACAAACATATATAGATTGTATTATCATCATATATAACATAAAATATAATAATAAAAATACAGAAAGAATGCTTTATCTGGCAACCTTGGACAATATTTTTTACTAGTGAAGGTATAGATTTAGTCTTACAGGAAGAACATTTTTTCTCCTAGCTTATCCTCTTAATCAAAACTGGCAGAATTTATGGCAGCATAAAGCAGTCTAGCTGAAGCTATCGTAGAATCATCAAGGTTGAAAAGACCACTATGGTCATCTAGTCCAACCAACAAGTCATAGCCACAACTTCTCTAGATTATGTGGTTCATTGCCACATCCACCCTTTTCTTGATCACCTCTGAGGACGGTGACTCTACCACCTCCCTGGGCAGCCTGTGCCAATGCATCACTACTCTTTCTGAGAAGAAATTTTCCCTGATATCCAAGTTGAACCTCCCCTGGTGCAATTTAAGGCCATCATCTCTCATTCTATCACTGATACCTGGGAGAAGAGGCCAACCTCCATCTCACGACAACTTCCTTTCAGGCAGCTAGGTCTTCCCTGAGCCTCCCCTTCTCCAGAATGAACAATCCTGTTTCCCTCAGCTGCTCTCCATAAGACTTGTGTTCCATAAACTTCACTGGCTTTGTTGCCCTTCTTTGGATATTCTCCAGGACAACTGTGCTTGAGGGTTTGCTGTTCCAGTTCTAGTGAACATGGAGCAGAGACATTTTAAATGCAGATTGTTCCTTATGGTCCTAAGGCTCTCACTGATATGACATTTTAAATGCAGATTGTTCCTTATGGTCCTAGGGCTCTCACTGATAAAACCATTCTGTGATGACTAGCGATCCTGGAGGAAGATGGAGGTTGAATTTTGCCTTGTACATGAGTAATAATATTCTCCAGATCAGTTCTGTTTTTGTCAAGTCCTAAGGTCAAATCCTAAATTTATGAGATCTCAAACCATAACTCTACTGAGGGAGATCAGGACTAAAAGTGTCAACAAGAGAGTAAGTAAGCTGGGCAGCTTAACATTTGCATTCATTTTTTGATTTGGTGAAGCTACCATTTAAATTTCATTCCTTTATTTTATAAGCATTCAGTAGGTCATCTAGATATTTAGATCAATTTCAAAAAGTGAATAGCTGCATGGTTTTTCAATGTTGAAGTCTCAGCATGTCTATAATGTTTTTCTTCGTGCCATTATTTCTCACTGACAGGTACGGGGAGGTTTTGACACTGTTAATATAGCATAGGGTGTTAATCTTATAATCGCCCTGTCAGCACTTTGTGTCAGGGTGTTAATGACCACCTTTCAGCCACTCAGAGCTGCCTGCCAATAAAAATAGTCCCGGCACCTATCCAACCAGCAACTATGCAGCTACTTTGCTTTTTCCCCAAAGAATAAATAGAAATTTTCACTAGCCATGTGGCCATAAAGACGCTCCTCTCTACTTACTCATTTCCTTTTCCTTCTCTGTACCCACTGGCAGAAAAAAAACAACTTTGTCACTGGGCCCTTTTGATATAATTTGCATGGTTTTAGAATGTACGAATTATTTCTCAACAACTTTTAAATAAACACAACACCTTGGGCAGGATAAAAGCCAATTTTTTAACAGCAAGAAGCACATGTATTTGCCGCAGTTCTTCCCTATGTAAATATAACTCAAAGGCAAATGGTGAATATTTCTGTAATTTCTCAGTGTTTGAGATGAGCCCATATTTTTGTCTCTGCACAAGAGAGAGGCTTTTCCAGCTTCCTGGCAGAGAGAACTGCACGATTCCAGATGACTTACTTACTTTGTATGCCTAGAGGAATTTTATTACACAAATAAGAAAGAGAGACAAAGAAAGGAAGAGGGAGAGTACACACTCAAAATAATAAACAAAGAATAATAAACATTCCTCCAATTGCCCATAGGGATTCCAGATGTGGCTGCATCCCTCTGCAAGTCCTGCCTGTGACTTCTTCACAGGCTGCCTTAGACAATCTCACCCACAAATCTGCTGAATCTCATGGGATATTCAGGAGTTTTTCCACAGATTGACCTTGTAATTGCATTGATATGTGTTCACTTGCTTTCTTTTCTTCAAAATCCATACAAAAAGTACTGGTCTGCACTAGTGTAGCCCGTGCCAGGGTGTGTGATTTCTTATGGCAGCACTCTCAGTTTAGTTCTTCAAGTGCACCATTGCCCTAAGTGCAGTAGGTCCTTGTGGCCCTCTGTAGTCTGATGACAAATTTCTCCCCTCATCCTGCTTATCATCTATCCTCCATCACTGATATTTTGGGGCATTAATCACAAGCTCCATGCATGCTTAATGCAAATAGATTAATTTACGATAAGGTATGAGAGGGCCAACCAGCAAAAGTAAAGCAATATTGGAATTGTGATGAAATACCATGCTGTAGCCAGTTTGTTGCTCTTACTACTTTGTTGGGATTCTATTTTTACTTAATTTATTATAGGTTTCTTTTAATCAAGTGACGTGGCGGATTGGCCAAGGCTGCTTCCAGCCTCATGTGCTATCCATCTGGATTTTATATGCATTGCAATTTCCCAGCTGAAAAGAAGCAGACATACTACCCAACTTATTAGAACTCAGTCCCAAAAAAGTAACATTTTGTTCCTAGAGAAAAATTTGTTTCTCATGTGGGATTTTAATGCAGACCAAAAAAAGTAGCAAAGCATAAACAATCACCAGTTTCCATGTCATACAAAGCCAAAGATGCAGACAAAATTATTTCCATATTAAACAGAATTTATCTCGCTTTTGCTTGCTGTATTTTATAGTAAACACGAATGCAGGAATTCCTATTACTTTGGACACACAGAGACACTTACTATTCATTCAGACATAGTTATGATATAATTATTTTTATAATTATTATTATATGATTGTTATATAATTAACAATATTAATGAAATAATGAATGTAAATGCAAGGGAATATAAGATTCACTATTAATTTCCAGAAGTACCTTCTGCAATTACGACTGGATACAAGTCACCGTAGTAACTGGAAGGTGGGCTGCCCATCCCCTTAAATAGCTATCATGCAGCCTAACATTTTTCACTTCTGCAAAATTACTTATCAGTGTAAACATTTATGTAATTGCAGTTATGCCAAAAGGAAGGCACTTTTATACTTATTATTCCAAAATGCATGCATCAGCATGGAAATAGAGTCATGATTTAGTTCATTTTAGTTAGCTTTCCTAGCTGGCATTGAAGTATTTACGACTCCCACTAACTTTCTGAAGAAAGGAGCAGTTCATTATGCTTCAGTCTTGATTTTGTGCCTTGATTGTCTGTGTGCATCTGATTGTGCCAATCACGTCATCTCTGGAGCAATGCATGATTTCCTTTTGCATCGCAGTGAGTTTCCATATGTCTTCTCTTGATGTTTACTCCACCCCTTCACAAATATTTTCATGCGACAATCCACAGTAGGAAAAGACCACACTTGTTTGTCCTGGTTGTACTCCCCAGTTAAGATAGAGCACAGCCAAGTGAAGACAAAGCATTTAAGTGTTAGGGCACTTGAGATCTCTCCCCACTTAAACTGATTGACTAGTTTACCCCACATCCTGTTTCTCTTATTCTACCTCTTACTGGGGACTCACAAAATAACTGTACTTGGCAGAAGGGAGGAACTTTACCATCTTCAGTAAGAACATCAATCCAGCTGTTTGGGTGCTGAACGTGGAATCAAATCTGAATAAATTTTTTTATATATATAAGAATGATATGTACAGAAATGAAGGGGAAGAGGATATCAGAGGAACATGAGAGAGCAGTCCTCCTACCTGCAAATCATAGAGTACTGTAAACCAATCAATTTACCCAGGTCTGCTTGGCAGGCAATTTTCACATCCCAGTCATCAGCTGTGCAGGGATTTCAGAATTTCACAGGTCACTATAGTTCAAAAGGAAAAGGTCCAGGACTTCCATCCAAACAGCTGTGGTTCATATTTGAATTTTAGCCTTGTGGACTATAAAAACCTCAGACCCTGTGTTCCCCAAGGAAGTCTTGCATAAGCTTTGGTCTCAATTAGTGGAGCACAGAGAAAGTAAAAGGTCCAGACTTCAGCTAACCTTGGAACTCTGACAGTAAATGGTCAAACCTGTCTTAGATATGTAACTTAACAGTAACAAGACTAACATGCATATTGGAGGTCATTTTTTACCCAAAAGTAAGCAAATTAGGAGAAGCCAAGAGCAATCAAACTTTTTTACATTTTAGAATTTTGCCAAAACAATAGCTATTCCAGAATTATTTTATAGGTTAAGCAAATCCATCTATCTGCAGTGCGATTTCATCTTTCCAACAGAACTTGGTTTTTTACCAGCTTTTCAGTGGCTTAGTTCTGATAAGTGAAGCATGTCTCCAAGAACTCTTGTGCAAAAGGGAAGCAGCTGTTTGCAGAGATGAGACATTATGGTTAAGGAAACCTCCTGGGAGCACTATGACAGGCACAGTGCTTACACATTACAAAGATGTGAGAAGAAGGGAATGCTGTTTAATTTTGTGATCCCTTCTTCCCTGTGGGAAAGTGGTTTTGGAATAGTGGGAAATTCATATGAATTTGATTGATAGTTCTGAGGGCAGGAGTTCTTTATTGACAGCCTGGGTGGTGCTGACACAAATGTGCCTCTTTTCACTTCATTGCTGGCATACAGACAGTACTTCTGTAAGGGAAGAGGCAAGTTCACCCTCCTTGTCTTTAAACCTGTGGTTGCCCCTGAGCCTTAAGTTAGCATTTATTTTGGAAGAATTCACTTAGAGATAGTGAGATTTTGTCAGTAAAATTTGGTCTGAGTCCACTAAGGGGATTTCCACAAGCTATCATTCAACATAGCCATCAGCTGGTAACAGCTTTCAGTTACTGCTAGCCTTATTTGACCAAAGGCTAAATGGAGGACTGAGACCATCAAGTGAAGCTGTTAGATTCAGCCACAAGTTGAGGTAGCAGAACAATGATGCTGCCTGGTCAATTCCTTTTATAATCTATAAAAATAACCACCAAAACCTCCAGCATGCCATCAATTAAACCTCAAACTATCCAGTCTCCTTGCTGTTGTTCCTCAAAGAGATGATGCACATTAACATAAGAAGCATAGGGGCTAAAGTGGAACTTGTGCTCTTACAGAAATATTTCTATGATACCTGTAGGCTGCAGTAGTCTATTTCATGTAGGACTTTGTAGGATGACTGGAGAATATGAAAGCTGCCTTCTGTTTCTTTGGTAGAAGAATGTTATACAAAGAGGAAGATATTTAAGCCAGTGAATATCTACAGAAATATAAGCCAAAAAAAGAAAACTGGCTGTTTCACTGAAACTTCATGGCTTGTCACATACTTCCAAAACCACATGAAAACTGCCCCATTCACATTGGAACTCAACATATACCAAACAAAAGAGCCACTACTGAATAGGAAACAGAATGATCTCAGGAATCAATAAACTCAGGGAAGTGTTTGCTTTATCTCCAGTGGTGTCCAGAGTGGGGTGAAGAAGATATGGGCAGGTTCAACAGATATGTATGGTATCTCTGGGAAAATGGAAAGCTCAACTTACAATTAGCACTGGAGAAAACATTACAGATGATTGTTAGTAGCTTCATTTGGCCTGGATTTATCTGTTTTTGTCCTTAGGTGGAAAATAATTATAGCCAAGGCAATTTTTGTAGCTAATGAGCTACGGGAACCAAATAAGAGAGCAAGTGCCAATAAAAACTGTGACCTGCACATTGTAGGCAGAAGCTGGCTACCTTTGCTTGTGGTGTGGCCTCCATTTAATGGAGAACATGCAATGCCCTTAAAAAAATACATAAATGTCTCTATTTGAATGAAAAGACCCAGGAGTACATGACTGAAATCAAAACAGTACCTAGCATGAAGTATACTGAAACATCCAAGTAAACAGCAGTTTAGCTGGCATATGCAGACACATATACATACACAAACAAACACATATATCTCTAGGTTTTCAGTTCCCCTCTCAGCCCTTTCCAGCATCCCACATTCCACTCCTTCCATCCGCACGAGCTTTAGACCCCACTGCTTGTGTCACACATTCTGTAAAGAACAGCATTTTACCTGTAAGCCTTTATTATCGTTGGTACTGAGATAATACTTAGCTTTTCCAAATAAAACGCAGGCTCTGCAGAGCTAAACAACAGCAAATACAGGCATCCAGTAAGGTAAAGGTCTTGTCTCGGTAATCTTCAAATATGGCTGAGATTATCGTTTATGATTTTTGTTCAGAAGATTTCAGTGTGCAGTGGCTGAGATTGATACAGTAATGAGGAATGTAAGCTCATTCATTTAAAATTTCTTATGACAATAATAATTTATACTTTCGATTTCAACTGTATGCACTGCCCACATTTAATGTAGATTATAAGCACTTTCCACATTCAGAACTCTCATCATGTTTGTATAATGAGTTGACTTGTCTTTGGGAAACCAGCACCCTTTTGAGAACAGTGATAAAGTTCTCTCTTCCTTAAATGTCATGCAATAAGGTCATCATTCTTGCAATCCTGGATCTAGGCCTTTGGTCCCAGAAGTCATTTCTTAAATGAACCAATGTGGATAATATTTTTCTTCAAAGTAATAGCCTAGAAAATAGTCTGAAAGCCTCTTCACATTCAGTAGACTTTTAGTTTGTACTGTTGCAGTTATTCACAGCCAGTATTACTGGACAAATTGACGATGCTGTTCTTAAACACTTTTTTCAATGAATTTATTACTTTAAAGAAAGAATAGAGCCTTCTGGGACTATGGCTTGGAGGAGGAGCTATTTCCAGCTTTGGTAAGCACTGTGATTATGAGAAGCTCAGTCATTCACTTTTATTTTCATACACCTTTAGCTGTTCTTCTGTACCACTGGTTTCATCATTCTTATGATACACTTACTTCCTCTTTAGTAATTCTAATAAGTTTTTCAGCAAGTTGGAAGAAGTTTTGTTCTGCTTGCTTTCATAGTCACTTTCTTATGCATAATTGATCATTCAAATGATGTTATAGTTTTTGACTGGTTGGGATGCTATTGACTTTGATAAGTCAATAATAATAATAATAATAATAATAATAAATGGTTTTCCAATGGTTTTCCAGATAATAGGGAAACAGTTATTTCTTCTGTGTCAACAAGAATAGAGTGCAGCTTAACCAAATGTTTATGAATTCTCACATTTAGTTCATTCAACTTAGTTGCATTAGGAAGCATTTTTAATAAGCATTTATTCTCATTTGGCAATGGATCTCCTTTATCTCTTGTGCCTCTAGAACTGGATTTTTTTGGTTTTTTTCAATGATTTATTTTACTTGCACGCTATTTTATGAAAACCAGTAAAGACAAAAATTCCAATTAGTTATCAGAATGCCACCATTTGTTACAATTAAATATTTATTTGATATATACCAACAGCTTTTTTTTCCAGTTCAAGATTATTCATCACCATCAACTTGGAACAGTAGCTTCCAAGATGGTTAAAGCATAGACTAAGCTTCATTTTGGGAGAACATGAAGAATCATGCCTTTAAGTAATCAGCTATTATGTTTTGAGCTTACTCAGTACCTCAATGTTGTGCTCAATTCTGACCAAAACATTTACATGTTTTAAATAATAGAACACACACGTGCACACACACACACACACACACACAAATTATCATCACACTAGTCACTAAAATCTATTTTCAAAGACATTGATGCCTGCTTTAATTTTCAAGCTCTTAAGTTGTACCAAGGATATGCAAACTTAATCCAGAGCAGAGAAGCTGCTTAGTGTGGACAAAAGAGGGACCTTGGAAAAACTTAATTCTTCTACAGAAAAACTTGGTAAATAGGTCCTTGCGTTTTCCTTTCATCATTTACTAACAAGATTAGTTTCCAAATACAGATAAGCAGATTGTTGCTTTAGTTACTGCAGGGAGGAAATTATCTCTTACCACAAGTTGAAAAGCATTGGAAAAATAATGATGGCCCTACATCCCAGTATAAAAACTGGCCTGAGAAGAGTAGTAATTTAAGACTGACCACTAGCATTCATACCGATATTTTTCTCTTCTGTTTACCCTGTTCATATAAACATTTTCTAAGTGCTTATTTGTAAGACTTACTTCAGTTGGCACCTTAAACTTTTTGCTTCAGTAGGTGTGTAGAAGGATGTCAGCTCAAGCATAAGATATTGAAATATGCCTTGCATATTTCTTTCAGTCTGAATAAAGAACTATTAGTATATCTCCCAACCTAGGCATAAGGGCACTGGTCAATAATAGTGAAAGTCAAAATCCATAATCAAAGCAGAATTTTTGAAAAAGACTAGACTAGTTTGGAAACTCTGGTGTTAGTTACATAATGATTCATCAGTTCTCTATAGTTTTGAAGCTCACATAACAAACCTGAGGTTTAAATTGAAGCAAGTAGCCTGAAGTTAGTAGTGATGTTTTCCTTCCTATAATCTTTGCCAATCTCACTGAGGCATGTTTATTACAAACTTTTACAAATTATATGCTAACATAAACCCAAGCTAAGTCCTTGTCTGGAAAAAGTTATTGTACTTCTAGTAGAACTCTCCTAAAAATATAAAAATATTACTCCAGCAAATGTACAACTTGAAATAGTAATTTCAAGGGTAATTTGTGTTGCTATGCCTTCAACACAGCTGAGAAATCTGTGATGGCTGAGCAGATGAGGTTTCTGGCTACTCTTTAAAAAGTGTTTATATTTTCTGAAACAGACTTTGGAAATACTATTTAAGCTGAGTCAAAGTTTAAGTTTATTAGCTTCTCTTATTTCTGTCAGTCTTCATCACTGGTGAAAGACACTCAACAACAACTTTGCCTTGAATCTGATTTCACTCATCACAATGAGCCTCATTTGCTATTCATTTTCTATCCGTACAGTTCTCCTTCCATGCTTGTACAAAATGGCATATTACTTTCTAAGTTTCCTTCAAAATGTGTAGATTGAGTATTTAGGGAATAGTTCACCCTCCCGAGTTTACTCTGAAATAAAGATTTTTCCAAGGCCAAATTTCCCTCCAGATGTTCTGCATCAACAACAGTGTAAACAGGTACAGACACTGTGAGTCAGGGTGTGAATGTAGAGCATGCCTGGTGTTTCTGTGACTTTTTCATAAACTTATTCAGTTTCAGCCTCAGGAAAGATTTAGGAGTCTTTCCTCTTTCTTGGTAGCTGATAAGCCATTATAATTCAATTTTTTTTATAACATTTATGAATTGTGTGGTTTACAGAAGAGTTCCACATAAACACAAGAATATCTCTAGTACCAGAGGAACACCGGAAGTCATGACCATGGGTAGAGGAATTGCTGCAACTGATATAAATGAAACACTTAAGTAAAATCTTGCTTTAGCATGTTTTTCTACCTTTGAAGAGACATTTGAGTGGAAAGTACATCAAAGGCTTGGTGCCTTATGTCAGAGAATATTATATCAAAATCCCTTCACAAGCTAATCAAGTTTCAAAGTTAAAAGCTCTGAAATTTCTCACCTGGCTGCAGTAGTTCTTGTTGGTGGACATATCTTTGAAAACTGTCATCTCCTTTTCCATTAGATAAGTTCATTACACTTTTAAAGTCTATGTTGTCATCAAATCCCACCACTTCTCCATTGGTGGTTTTCTGGAGAAAGTACCATCAAAAATGAAAATATTTCTTGTGGAAATATTAATCTTATTTCCCTACTAGAGTTGATCACAACAAGGCCTTTTGGTTAAAACTTCTAAGACATTTCAAAACATTGAATTGGAAAGAGCTTCAGTATTTATTGTTGCTTGGAAGTCTTCCTGCACATCTTTTCTGGCCTTTCAGTCACTCTAACAAAAAACATGAACATGTGAATGCAAAACGTGATATATCCTTGACAATTTTCATGCTCTGTCTTTCTTCACAGCTAGGACATTCAAGAAATTAAAAAAATAAAACAAAGTAGTTGACATTTATTGAAGGGAAGAGGTTATGGAATTATGTCAAACAGAGCACTAGCAGAATAAAGCCTGCCAGTCAGTTTAACTCCTTCTAGAGCGTTATTGCTCATCATAATTATTAACATCTTTAGTTAGAACACCATTTGGATATCATTAAAATAAATGCAAATGATCTTGGACTGTCCTTAAGAATTTTTTTAGACATGCTTGTTTATCACTCAGCTCACTAATAGATTGCTTTTATCATAGAATACTAAGTAACGTACATTAAATAGATTAGCAATGTCCAATATCCTGTTGAGCTAGAAATAAAATTGCACAGATTTATCACTGTATTACAAATTATTTGAAATAAATGCTTGTGGAAGAAAAACCCACATCTTCATTTAACTATGACTTTGTGGTGCATCCTCAATACACTAAATTCATGTTATGAACCTGAATTTTCTGAAATGGAATTCAATCTCATTTGGAGCTTTACCTTCAGATGGTTTGCAGTATCCTCTCCAAAACATTCTCATGTCCACGTAGCAACAAGGAGACAAGGAATCAAAAACTGACTTGAACTCTCACACCATTTTAATGTGATTTGTTCTCTGCTCCCAGATAATCCAAGAGAGTAATTTAAACTGATCTGGCTATTTTGTCACTGACATGGGCTAGGAGTACTTGCTACAGTACATACCACATCTCAACTGTAGCCACCAGCTAGAAAGTAGGAATTGAGAGTTGCAAACAATAGTTTTTTAAATTGCTCCTCTAGATCCACTAAAGGACATCCGAATGTGTACTCTCCAAGACTCTTGCAGTACTGGCTAATTACTTCTTCCAAAGCCAAGAGCTTAGGTTGTATTTTTCTTATCACTTTTCTAGAAGTATTAATTCATCTTAAGTTGATTTCATCTTTAATGCAGCCAGATAACTAAATGACTTCCTTGCACTGTTTGCCAAACAGTCTTCCAAAGCACAGTATTTTCTGAATTATAGATAAGGCCACTTAGCTAACAATACATTTCAGCACGTATAACAAATATGATCCCAAGGGATCATTTTTATTTTAGAACACAACACAGTCATGATTAATAAATGGCATTTTTATATAGCATGTTTTGTAGATTACAGCAAATAAGCAAAATAAAAAGTTAACAAAAGATAATATTTTTCCTGCTGTTTACATGGGGAAAGGAATTTGAGGAAAGAACTTTTGCCTCTTCCTCTAGAGAATAACACCAGGAAATCTATGCGTCAGGATCTTTGTGATCTTTTCCAGCTTGCTTCCTCCATAAGTATTTCCTCCCATAAAGGATATGTGAGAGAAAGATCAAGTTGGAATAACTCCCTTGAACATCCTCTGAGCAGGAGTGTTACTTGCTTTTGGGGGCTGGGTTTCTTTCTTTGCCTTGTTTTGCATTTTTTAAGTTAAATGCAGAATGAGATGATTGAGCAGATTCAGTGAGTAATCTGTGTGCTCTCAGGGATATGTAGACCCATATAACTTCTCAGTGGCTTCCAGTCTTTGTTAAAAGGGCTGAAAAGTCATTGTTTTGTGTTTTTGTCTTAAAAATCTTAAAGTGGATAAAGTGAAGATTTTCTGCCAATCTGAGTCTAAAGGTTTAGTCTGGGAGAAAATACATCTGCTTAGCATTTGTGTTTCCTGCTGGAAATCTCATTGTGAATTCCTCCAGAGCAACATTTCACAGACATCCGTAGCTGGTCGTAAACAGGGAGCCTCTCCAGCCCTACGTTCACACAAACATTCAACTATTTGCTCTATGAAATAGCAGGAGAATGGTACCTCTCCATGTGATGTGTCTGCTTTAGCAGTGATTCCTCAGTCTGCCAAGCCATTACAGCTCAACTCACTGCAGAAATAGTCAAAACAATCTGATCGCTCTGCCAGTTTGCACATCTGTGCTCCCCTAAGAAAGCATACAAAGTAAAGGATTTTGCTGTTGTTCTTTTTCCTTTTATTATCTTCCTAATGTTTTTCTCATCAAATAGTGGTATCTTCCACTTTTTTTCCGAACTTAGCTGAAAAGTTCAGTAAAGACAGAAATCACCTTTCAATTTAATATCATTTTTCCTATATACTGAGACTGTACTCTTCATGGTATGTGTGAAGAGAGATGATTTTTGACTGGTCTCTGGGTTAATATGCTGTCTCCATATGCATATGACCCTGTGTTTGAATGCTGATTGCACTAATTTACTCAAGTTGCATTACTCTGAGCTGACTCAGCTCTTCCTCTGCATTCATTAAGCAACAGAAGTGCCTAAACTTTGAGCAAAAATTCTTACTAGCTGGCAGGATGCCTTCAAGTTAGGTGAAGCACTGTATTCTTTGCAGGTTTAGCTCTGAATTTCTTGCATGTAAAGCCGTTCCTTTCAAATATTGAATTATTAGATAGTAGTTAGTATTAGCTTTCACTTACTTAACATTCTTCAAATTAGTTTAAGATACCAGTAACAGTGAGCTGTACTGAAAAAAAAACAACCCCCCCCCCAAAAAAAAAAAAAAAAAACAACACATGGTCACTTCCACTGACATAGCAGTTAAGAATAGCCAAGATACTTAACATCTATCAATTTTCCCCTCTGCTATCATTTTCTAAGTAACTATTATCAATGCACAACACGTTTTCTTCTTTTGTTCTGCACTTTGACTTATACAAAAGTGTGTTCAGTTACACAAGCAAAAGAATTCTGCTGTTATTTTGAAAATCTTGTACATAATAAATCATTTTAACTTAGAATAAACTGACAATAAAATTGTAAAAATGGCTTCACTGAAGTCTAGTTTATGAATTTGTTTTAGATAAGCAAATGTTTTATACATGATCTCATCATTTTCAGCTGAAAGCAAGACTACTGTTGAGAGGGCTAAACCCATGCATTTATTGCCACACTTAAATTTCTACCACTAACTTGAAAAAGCCTTTGCATATGTATTACATGTGTAGATCTGTTTGTCTATTAAGTGTTGATTTAAAAAATAATTTGAGGAATAGTTTGATATTTTTCTGGAACCTGAGTTTATGTTAAAATTCTCAGACTCTGACAACGTAATCAGGTATACCCTGCATAAATCTTAGTGCTCAAATAAAAAAAAGAAGAGCTTGCCGACATTCTTTGGAGTTTATGTTTCCTTTGCAAAAGTGTCTTTTGAGGATATAAAGATATTTTGTAGTGAAACAGACGTCAGCAGACCAAGATATAACTTTTACCATTTTTACATCAACAATTTGATGCTCTGCTAATGTCTGGCAAGAGTCCTGACGGCAGAATTAGTTTTGAAAAACCAAACATCTTCTTAAAATATTTAGTACCATTTTTTGCCATAACTATAATCACATACCTTCCAATAGAAAGGAAAAAAAAATTTCTGTTGTGTCTTATAATAGCTAAGGCCAAATAAATTCTTTTGGTTTCAATAACAATTTCCTTCCTGTACTCGACTTAATTCCACTTCATGCTGACCAAAGTTTTTGGCAATGAAAGAACTCATCGACTTCTGGACAAATCCTATACAACTGTGTATGCTATTACCTAAAAATTACTTGTGAATGGAACCAAATTATGAGTAATTACTCAATCTTTGAAGCACTGATGATGTAAAGCAAAGTGTCAAGACCTGCAGTTTTCTTAGTTCCTCAGTAACAACCCAGTCCAAGACATTTTGCATACATAAAAACTGTTTCTCAGATTACAAGTTTCTGTTTAAAAAGTAAAAAAATCCATAAAACTGATAGGAATTCAGGCCATATAGATCTTTTCCCTAAATGAAAAACAATTAATATAATGTCTGATCTAATATTTGGAATAGGTTATTTTATGTTCTATTTATTCCTACCCTCTTCCTATGCATGTCATAAAAGTTTGGGGCAGTCACTTAATGCATAGCTTATGGTCGCGAGCAAGAAGTTTTAAAGTCTGGGTATCTGAAGACTTCACATGGTTTTGAGCATTAGGTTCCCCTCGCAGCTCATCTCTCTCTCTTTTCCAGGAACATAAATTTTCAAGAATGCGTATTTTCATATGTTCACTTTAATCTCCTGCACTTTAGTTGTAAAAATGCAAGGAACAAAATACTAATTGACATTTCCACCAAACATTCAGCAAAGAAAATACGGGTGGAAAGGATGAATATCACCAGCTGGTGATCACTTTTGCCCCATTCCTGGCAACAAATGCTCTTACTCAAAATGATCTACAGAACCGTTTTTCTGAGCAAATTTCTGAAAAAAATTGCTACTTGCCAAATATCTCAGAAATCACTTCATATTCATCTACTTTTCTGTCCCGTTACCTCCCTTTTTTATTTCAGTTGGGCTGAGGGGCAGAAATTTCAATTTTTTTCCTACCATTTAGAAAAGCAGGCAGGCTAAGTGGGTTTCAGAGATCGTTGTTATCTATCTGGCATTTAAGAAGGCCAGGATTAAGGGTGGAATTTCAGAAGCAGTTAATAGTAGCTTAACATGCTTCTGTAGGAGTCAACAGTTAAAATTCTATTGACTGATGGCAAAAGAATCATGGCTGTTTGAGGAAATATCTTTTTCTTTTATTCCTTTATTTCTTTTATTTATTTGTTTATTTTTCCCCTCAAACACTATCTAAATATTAAGGTACTTGCCTAAGTACTTTTTTGGCACTTTAGCACTTTGGTGTTTCTAATAGCTATGACTGTCAACATCTATATCTAAAGAGATTTCTTAAGGCTAACAAATGTGCATTGATGCTAGTAGGAATGGGAACACCCTCAGCATCCGTTAATACTAATACTTCCCATGGACTTCGGCAAGGGAGATGAGATATTTGCAGAGGAATTAGCCCCGTTCACCAACATCCACCACTTTTCCCTGTACTCCTTTAATGCTGTTTTAAAAACACTGGAAATAGTCTGAAGAGATTTACTGTGGGTGAATCATCTGAAGGTCCATTTTCAAAAGTCTCCTCAGCGGCTTAGATCAAAAGACCCATAAAATTTGCAAGGTCTAAAGCTACCTGTCCTCACAACTCCTAAGATATTATGTCTGAGGCAGGTATTATTTCTGCAAAAGGAAACAGAGCAGAAAGTTAGCATGCTTTGCCTCCTGCTCTGGGAAAGGGGGCCCAGCTTTTCATTTTTAAAACATTCAGTCAGAGAATAAAACTGTCTACCTGTTTTTTTCTTCTTTGCTCCATCACAAGAAACTAGCAGCAGAGATGATGTAGCCTTTCATTCTGCAGCTACTGTGATGGATAGCACTGCTGTTGAGGAGGTTGTAAGTAAAATTGGCTAGCTGAAATAACACAAGCATTTCACTGCAATAAAACATTGATTTACTCCTGCTATCTCCTTACCCTGCCTTCCTTTCCAGACAATGCTTACTAATAAACAATTGAAGGGACTTCAGAGAAATAAATAACACTTATATGTTTAGAACAGTTCTTTTGAACACACAAGGACAAGACAAAGCATCTTGCTCTACTCCAAAAAAAAAAAAACACTGAAATATTTTTATTAATTGGAAGTTAATTTTGAATTCACCTCCTGGCTCACCTGTTCCCATGCCCTCACAGGAAGGAGATTTCTTTCTTCCTGATTGATCCCTCCAGTCTTTCTGATGACCATCACAAGAAAACATCCTTATTCACTGCTCTATCTCTATTGCCCTGTAGAGAACAAATTATAAAGATTCATCAGTTGTACCACTAAGCTAATGGTGCCAACATACAATTATTGAACAATGTCTATTAGCAGGTGCAACTTTTTCCTTTACTTACATTTTTTGGCTCTCAAGTACATGCAGCTGATATTTATTCCTTTTGTATTAAAAAAATAATAATTCTATATAAAAATCCATGTAATGCAAATCATATTAATGAAAAATCATGGAAGTAATATAGCTTCTTTTTTTTTTAGGACACACATTGAAAGAAAAAGAAATTTCCACACCAACTGGGTTGGTGTTTTGAAAATCTAAATGTCAATAAACAGAAAATTAGATCACTAAGAATTTTTGTGTAGGCAATTGTACAATCAAGGAAAAAATAATATAATTGAAAAGTACAGTCAAATAGATGTATAATCAAAAATAAACCAATGAAGAGTTAGGCACAAGGGGAACAAAGAGAAAATAGGTGGACCGCTTACCCGTGCAGAGGGCTCACAGTAAAGGGCTCCAAAGGAGTGGATCTCTCAGAAGAGATATTTCCTCCCTGGCTGTCAGCACTTAAATGGGTCTAGGAGAGGTGGAGCCTGGCTCCACCCCTTCCTGCAGCACAGGTGAACTGCTTTCACCTGTGCTCCCAGGGCTGACATATTGCTTGCCTCAGATAACTAATCAAAGGTTCAGGCTGTGATTTAGCAGCTCCCATACAGCAATATACAGACAAACTAGCCAGACATTTACATAAAATAAATAGCAAACCGTTTCCATTTTATTTATCACTTGACAATCGCTTCAAAAATTTCAGCTGGCAGTGCTCCTGTAATTATTAAGCATTCTGCAATAAAAGTTGTAATTCTGGGAAGAATAGGTGATGATAATATTTAATAATGCAATTTAATTCTTAAATGCAAACAAGCTTTTGTTTTAAACATGGACTACTTGACAAATTTTCATAATGCATGCATCAGGTATATTACAATGCATTTTGGAAAACGGCCAGCAGTGATACATTTAGGACTTCAAAACCAAAAAGTCAATTATCTGAAAATGTGACTGCAAAGCAAATCTTCCATATGTGGAGACAAGGGCCTCTCTAAGCAAAACAGGTCTTGGAATTATAAAATTGCTTACATTTTACAGTCCACGCAACTCTTTTTCAGGTTGCCACCTTTTAATCCTTTCAATTTCTTAACACATGTATCTGCAGAAATCAGTCAAAATATGGAAAGAGGCTTTGTTTGCTTTCTGTCAATGATTAATTGGACAAAAGGAAGGCATTAATACTTAGTAGTGAATTAATTTCAATGGTTTCATAAAAAATTATTATCTCATTTGGAAACCTACAATTGTTAAAGTAAATTTAAAAGGTACTTAAATTGGCTTCATTTATCTTAAAGGCAAAAGATGGAATGCTATTATTTTCAGCTACGAGAGTGATCTTCATTTGTGAAAATTACTCTTTTGAAGTCAGTGTCCTTTAGTTAGTTCAGCGGTTAGTGCTGGAAGATGGCTGTATTTCAGCATGAGCACTACAAAGCTTTGAATTTTTTCTAAATTACAAAAAGTCTACTAGTAATTCTCAAATAACTTATGCATGGCAAAACTGAACTGATAATAGGATATAGATAGTTTACTATTAAAAACAGCTCTTGAATCCAATACTGTGCAACGTGTTAAGCATTGTACTTGTGCTGGAGAGAACAGACTGGTTAGAAAATCAACTGCAAACAGATTTTTGACAGAGTATTACTGCATCTGAGATGTAATGGAAAAATGGAAATAGAGAAAGGATGAAGGAGAAAAAAAGAAGAGAAAGTGAAAGATCATGTCATGGTAGAACCAACACGAAAAAGAGGAAAATACATTGGGAAATCTTCATCAACAGAAAAGTAACATGTCTTCATGGGACTTGTACACAAGCACATCAGTTACTGCATTGTTAGATATGACAAATTAGCTGATAGGAAACACAGGCAGGAAAAGGATTCTAATACTTGTGACAGAGATAAGGAGTACAGCACAGAGCTCAAGAATAGAAAATAAGACATCTAAAAAATGAATGAGCTGCCACAGAAAGAAATATTCATAATACTGTGAATTGCAAAATCATATTTGGACCAAAAAAGATAAGAAAAGAAGTTCTATATTACTCACAAGACCTTATTTCTATATTAACTCCAGAGCAAATTCCCAGATATCTGGAGTCTGGGGGATGCTTCTGCACAGCTGAACAAAGCCCAAGAACATCTCCTGGCAGGACAGAGACAATGGATGCCAAGTCTATCTGAGAATGGTGTACATGAGAATTCTGCTGATGAAGGCTGCCTCACATTACAAATAGCTTGAGGAAAAATTGGTGAGGAAAAATTGGTGAAACTGATGCTGGCAAAGTCATAAAATCTTCTTCTCCAAGACAACGCTGTTTCCGTGAACATCTCACAACAGACTCCTTACGAGTGGGAGATCCTTGGAGCTTCAAGTCATCAGTGCCCCTGAACAAGGGAGTCTGTGTATGCAGATGTGACCATTCTCATGCACACGTAACCAGCTACTGTTTAAATAAGTGGCATTTTGCTCAGACACATTACAGATCTGCACATGTTTTTTAGAACTGCACAGTATGCAAGCCTAACTTTGACTATCTAGCCCTTTCACACTAGATGGTTCAGTACATCTCTTTAACCCCCCTCTCCTAAACCTCACTCCTATGTGAAAGCAAAGACAGCAGTCAATACTCAAATCACTAAACATAAGTTCATTGCTGCGCCTCAAACACATGTTAAAATACTAAGCTGTTGTCTTGTGACAGCAACATAGTATGTCCTTAACATCAGTTTTATTTTATTTACTCTTTCAGAGCATCAAATCTTTTCATGAATGGGCAATGTATGATGCAGTTCTGATCTTATCACAACATGTGTAACATCTGGAAGAACTGCCACTTGTCAAGCCAACCAAGGCCCTGCTGACAGACAAAGTGAGCATTATTCTGAAACGCCATTCCTCAGCTGTTTGCAGAATTGATTTCCCTGTAGAATTTTCTAATTAGTTGGCTCTTTCTAGCCCATTCCCCACAGAGGAAGCAGAAAGGAAGCAAAATGCTAGCACCTGCTCCTACAGCTCTGGCTGGAAAAAAAAAAAAAAATTAAATTTAAGGATGACATATACAGTAAGTATTTAGGCACTAGAAAGTCTTCTATCCATGCAGCTGTGGGGATGAAGTAAGTCTGCTTGAAAGCTTAATGGGGATTCTTCTGTGGGGAAGAATTTCCAGTGGCTCACATTCCAGACAGTTAACCACATTATCGAGGGGAAGAAAAAGGGATTTGTTCAAGCGTTAAGAACAGTTGTTTTTTTATTTTTCTGTGTGTGGCTTTTTTTTTTTTTAAGGAAGGAAAAAAAAATCCACCCTGATCTGTAGAAAAGAGAGACAGATTAATTTAGACCTGCAGATGATTTTATATGTAGTTCATTCCATTGCCTATGGGTTATTTTCGATCAGCTTATTTTTCCATAATTTCAAATTAAAATCCATTATTATGATGGAATGTAGTGTATGATATTATCACAGGAGTAACAACTAAATCCACAGAGTTTTTTCCTAAGTAAAGTGAGCCACTGGAACAAAAGAGATAGCACGGTTATTGATATTACTTTGAATTCATATGCATTATTGTACAGGAAGGACATATGAACTCATGGAAAACAGAGGTAGTAACAAAGCAATCCAAGGAAAGCAGTTAGTATTTTTAACTACACAGGTTTGCTCACCCCCAAAAAAATAAAATAAAATAAAATACAAATAAATAAATCAATACTGAATATTAAGGGAATTTAGTAAGGGTACAACACATGATTAAAAAGCTCCCTTATTATATCCATTAGAATAAGGCAAAACTACATCAATAAAATATTTCACTGGTAGACCTTACAGAATATATGTGCGTAAGAAAAAAGGATTTAGAATAGTATTATGGACACCAACTAACCAAACAGATTTGCTAGGTGTTGAATGACATGTGAATTAGGCCTTGAGATGAGCACAAGTTTTCCATTAATAAGGTAGAGTATTTTTAATTCTACAGTATAAACTAATTTTTGTATAATTGCAAAATTTTGAAGGTCATGTTTAACAGAAACAATGCATGTTTATCAATACATGCGTATACTTGGAGTAAGGGATGCAGGGAACTAAAAGACATTTTAGTTAGTAATGTAATGATTTCATGCATCAACAGACAGAGTTACTTTTTTATAAATTTACTATTCTCCAGTACACCTTTGGATAAATACTCCCCATAGGGAGTGTAGGTAGGAGTACAGGTTGTCTTAGACCAAAAGAGGAAAAAAAAGATCCTGTTGCTTGCCTGGGACAGATGCTCAGACCTTATTCTCCATTCAAAGACAATTTTGAAATAAAAATAATGAAATAAGAAGTGGAGATGGAAGGCTAGACTATTCTTGTTCTCACTGACAATGCTTGGTAATATTTTCCAGTATATTGTTTTTACTGTGGAAAATTAGTGTGTGCTGGCATTTATTCTTGTTATCAAGATAGTGGAAAAGTTTCATTGTTTTTTTTTCCAAAAAATCTATAGTTATTTCACATGGACTTCTCCCTGAAACTCGTATTCAGGAGGAGAATTTCAGACTTACAAAACTGAAGTAAACAACACTTAGAATTGGTACAGCTCAGTTCATTTGTGGCTTTGAAAATCTCCCATGATACCTTAGTCTGGCCCATTAACTGCACCTGTTCCTTTTTTCTTTTCTTTCTTATTCTTTTTCTTGGCCATCATTTCCCTTTCAATAGCAGGTGTTTGGCTTTCTAAGAATGCATAGAATATTTTATTTCATTACTGTCTCGGTATTTCAACTGAAAAAAGAAAAAAGTCTTCATTCCATCACTCTTCCCTTTGAATTCAAAGAGAGGAAGAAGAAAGAAAGGTTGTTTATGTTTGGAAAGAAAAATGAGCAATAACTCACAGAGAAACACGAAGTGAAACAGTAAATCTGTTTTCCACAAATAACAATCTAAATTAACTGATTTTATACATTTCTCCTTTTTTTTTTTTTTTTTCCTTTGACAATATAATTTCTTAAAAAGAAAATTTCACTACAGTCCTTTTTAAATTGCTTCTAGTTTGGATGTAGACTTTTCACAAATATAAACACACATAAACTGCTACAGACAGCTGTTCCCAAAGACCTTTCCTGTCAATCATAGAATCATTTAAATTTAAGTTACCAGTGGCTCATACAAATACGTGTAGTATTTTTTTCCTAGGCAAAGTGATGATGAATAACAATTTGAGTGTGAAGATGGCATTTTTCACAAGTGATTACAGTATTTTCACAAGTGATTACAGTATTTTTTATCTAAGTGTGAAGTCAAGAAAACAAATTAAGGATACCTTGGTTGATTTCAGGAAATAACCTCTGCTTCTTTATTGCAAAATAAAAGTAAGAATATGTTAAAACTAACTATAGCTATCTACTTCGCTTCTAATTAGTTTACATTAGTTTATATCTAAAACACGTTAAGAAAAAAGTCTAGAAAAAGGAAAACAAATCAGACTTTTTCTGGCCACTCTCTAACCTAATGTAAAGAATAACTCTACATTATAGTGCAGATGACTCAATCCTTTCTCTCAATTACCAAGAAAAGTAAAAAGGTCATCTTCTGTGCCTTCCAAGAAACTTAGAAAAATACCAATAGATCTCTGGAAAAAAATGTTTTACTCAAACACTACAGTATTGTTTCAGGAACCATTTCTTACTTCAAGTGCTATTTTAACACCATCAGTAGGTGTTACCTATGTTTCGGGACAGCAAAATTTCACTCACACTAAAAAGGAAGGGCAGAAAAGTACTGTTTTGGCTAAAACTTTAATAAGTACCTACAAGTGGTGAGGATAATAACAAAATATAATTTTATAGTTTGATGTCAATTAGTTGAAACCTTTCAAAGTCTAGGGTTATGGCTTGCTTTCCCTTCTTCCACTTTCAGCTGGCAGATTTTCTTTTCCTACTCCAGTGGAAGCCATCAGAAACACAGTATTCCTCCTTGCTCCTGTTCTGTCTTGCTTGTTCCTTTTCTTTTTTTTTTTTTTTTTCTTTTAAATAATCTATTTCTCCACTGAGGTGACTCATACTGTTTTCCCTGAAGGTGTGCATGTGGGCTAATGCTACTGAATGACATATGGCAAGATCCTAAGTTCCTGAGCCGACTCAGTGGCCACTTCTATTTACAACACAAGGCATAGCTGCCAGAGAGAGGATAGCAGGTTGCAACATGCTTATTAATATCACTTTATATTTCATATCTCTATCTCTAACAGCAAATCTATGTAGCTCAGGATATGAACTGCAATTGAGAGATGAGGAACCTTTCAGTACTTATCAGGAATGATGATATTTGAGATTTGGAGATGAAGTGATTTTTGTTTGTTTGCTTTATTTTTTTTCTCTTTAGGGGGAAGGTAGAAGGATTTGGTGGTGGTGGTGGATTTTTTTAATGAGAGGATTGAATGATGTGTATCACTTGACCCCTGTTTCAGGTAATGGAGTAGCTGGCAGGGAGCTATTCATACTGATTAGATTAAGTGAGCTGGTATTCAGATTAACTTCTGATTTCCCCAGTATTATTTATACAGGTTCTTTTTTGCTTTGGGTAATTCTCCACTTATTGGTTTAGAAAGTGGAACTGACATCCTCCGGGATCATTGCTACTAGCTCACCATCTTTTATTATGTGAGATGACATGATAGTTACAGATCCACCCAGCCTACTATTTTTTCAGTAGTAACATTAGACTTATGTGAAATTTGCTTTGTTCTAGCCAAAGAGCAGTAATGCACAACTTGATCATCTAAAAAAGATTTATAGTTCTGAGAGTAATCAGGATATTACTTTGAACTAACATTTCTGTGGCTAAGGCAACTGCTGTCTTCTCTCAGGAACAAAATGTTTGTTTAACCAGGGCAGCCTTGAGCTCTTACATGTGCTCAGAGTCCCACAGACTCCTCTGTTCTGGCTGGATGGAACTATGATATTCTTTCCTTCTTTTGCTATTGCTAAGCTTGTGTCCTACAGTATCTCTGGGTCTCTTTCTGTTTTCACAAATAACCTGCTGTTTGTCACTGTTTTGTCTCAATTGCCTTCCACAAAATATCTTTGAAGTGATGCATCAGAGGAGTGGATTCACAACCAGTTTTCCAAAAGCTCCCTCACTGCATCTGCAAGTCCAGGCCCAACAGACCCTGCAACTATAGATGAGATTCACCATAGAACATGCAGAGAGTTATCACGTGTGTATGGATTTCTACTATGCCAGTGAACACGTTTTCACTGACATTTCCACCCTGCATATTAAACCTCATATTTCACATATCTGCACAGAAGACCAGGTTTGTTTACCATGAATGGGCCACATTATGTTTTTATATGTTATTCAATCTCCTACAGGCTTTTATCCAAACCAAGCAACTAAAATAAAACATGGCTTCCTTCCCCGAGATGGTTTCATAGCTCAGCTCTCCAACTTTCTCTCCTACCACAAACACGCAACACAGTTGTGCAACAGCCTAGGAAGGAGTGGTGAGATCAGAGCCATGACTGCAGACATCCTGACATGGGGATCTGGCAGCTATTCAACACAAACACAATTAGAGGACTTACCCTTGCGTGAAGTATTTGCTTTCTTGATAGTCACCAGCCTTAACCTCTAGGAATGCTTACGAATCAGATAGCATTCCTTGAGGAGGGTGAGCTTTTTCAAGCTCCTCTGTCTTGTTTTGGCCAACACAGATGTAAAGAAGAAAGAAATTCCACCACATTGTACAACTTCTCCAAGTGAGAGCATTTCAGAGGACAGAAGAGCTGTGATCTCAAAATTTCTGCCAAGGATTCAAGAACCAAATTTGAGAACATGATACTTATTCTTCCCCCTTCATTATGACCAGCAGGAAAAAATAAAAGCACAACAGGCAAGCTTTGGAATTCACACCAAATGTGAAAGTAGGGGCTCCCTGAGTGCTACATATTGGCTTCACATTACTGTAGGCTTCTCTTGCACTGTTTATCCCACAGAATGATGGCAGGGTTTTGCATATCTTAGGAAACTTGGAGGATGTGTATGTCTGCCTATCTCTTTATGACCTTGTTCATGCTTTCAGAAAATGTAGCCTAATATACATGTGTGTTATCCAACCTACCATGAAACCTAAAGCATAACAACACAAGCATTTTGGTAGTTCTGTTTTTACATGGTAAATACAGGGCTTTTCACAGTAACAAAACCTTAGCAAAGGCAATAACGACCTTATATAAAATAACTGCTAGCAAATAAGCCAAATGTCGGTCTGGGACAGAAGTTACAAAGGGAAATTCATGTTTTAAAATGCCCAAGGATTTATATTATTCTCAACTTAAGCTGTGCTAGTGACTCAAAATTACTGGACAGACGAAGTACACAACCTCAGGAGTGTAATGTAGCAGTTCTGAGAGGAAGGCTACATAGGGGGATTTCCAGATGATGCCATGTGAAGTGCCATGTCTGCCACTGGTACTACAATTTACAGAAACACTTAAGAGAGCAAATTAGCCAAGCTAAGCAGAGTGCAACACAAAGGATGTACTGCTGCTACAACTCCATGTAACTTATTCAATTTCTGAAGGTGTCTCCATATAGCATTTATCCCACAGGAAAAAAATCACAGAAAAATTTTCAGAGTCTATCATAATGACATAATATAAAGGAAAATAGAAAATGGTAAGGATGCCTCCAGTGCAGAAATTCTGGACTGAACTTAGAGTTGCTGAACTGTATGACCTGTGTGAGATAACCCTCCACCTCAGAGCATGAGCACTTATTCAAGAAATGACATTCAAATGTTTTATGACCTTGAGCAGCAGCTTAACATCTGTAGGAGGAACAGTTGTGCATTGTAGCTGCCTTCCCAAGCGATTAAATGCACTCTTCCATTGTTAGTAACTTTCAAATAACAGCAATTTAAAAGGCAGAAGAAAATGACAAAATATCAGAGATTTGAATCCAGTCAGAACAAGATGCTCCCAGTAATATTTCTAACACTGAAATTTCCTCCCTTCCCCAGAGTCCAGGGAAACATCTTGCACGGTATGAGGAGAATAACAATAATGCCTCAACCTGAAGTTAATGGTCACCAAGTTCCAACTAAAAGAGCTGATTTATGTTATTTGGGTGCACAGGGAAAGAACAGGTTATGTTCAAGAAATGGACTGCCTACCTATCATAGCATTGATCTTAAAGCAGGGGCATTAAGCAAGCAAATATAGCAGAAGAAATTATTTCTGGGGCAGCTCTGTTAACATCTGCAGACCTACCCAAGCCAAGAAGTCATCCCAAAATAAATTAAAAAAAAAAATTGTCAACCAAATATGAATGGTTTCTGGTCTTGACTTTTTGTAACTCCACTAAAAAAGCACGGTATAAATCTGCAACTCTGTATCCGGGCAGTAATTGAAATACATCAAGAAAATGCAGTCATTCCAGATGGGGGGAAAAAAAAAAAAAAAAAAAAAGAGAGAGAGAGTTCAAAATCTATCAGTACTTATAAACAAGGATGTTACTTTCCCCTTTCTTATCCACAACCGCCCCTTAATTGAAAGGATCAGTATCTAAAGCAACTGGTGCTGCCCTGCACATGAATCCCCTTTTCACCTCTTCCTTCTTATTTCTTCAGTGTTTTTATTAACGTTAGTGACTTATCTAAGTATTAGAATGTTTGGCTGCTTGGAAGCTTATCAACAGCAAATTTTATGGGCTGTTTAGTGATGGAAACAGGAGGAGTTGGAGCTCTCCCCCCCCAGCTCCCTCGATATGGAAGTCTTCAAGAAGCCATGGAATGCGCTTTCTGGTATTTTTGGTATCTTTAAAGTGTCAAGAGTGCAGAATTTCTCTTGTCAGTTGTCACAGTGTGACTCACAATTAGAGCCATCTGCTCTGCATTCACCTCCCCAGGGGCACTGCTCATTTTTCACCAACTTCCTGTTGTTGACAGCACAGTTCCTCCCTGTATCACTCTCCACCAGCACCCATACTCCTCACAGACATTGCAGCAGGCTTAAGCAGATTTCCCTTGGGAAAGCCATTAGCCTTGTTTTGCTAGTGGTTGGGAAAAAATATAGCCTGTTGAAAAAACTCTGAAGGCAGAGGCTGGTTTTCTAAAGGAACTGAACGAATTACACTGATTTTTTTTTTTTTTTCCCAGGAAAGTTCCATGGTTTTCAGACCTCTGTCAAAAATCCCAGCATTTCTCTGAATCCCTTTTTCTTCCAAGGAGCACAGAAGAATGAAAAAAAATGTAATATTTGTGCTAAGTCCTTTTAAATAACTGACAAAAATTACTGCCTAAACAATAGGCAAATCATTTTTCAAATGGTAGAAATAATTTTGAACAACAAACTTCAGACAAGGAATACATTGCCTCCATTTCCCTCCCCCTCTCCCTCATCCCTCCCAAAACAAACAAACAAACAAACAAACAAACAAACAAACAAAATAGTTGTACTAGAGATTTTTCACACCAAATGCTTCTGCTAATTGAATCAAGCCCCTATATACAACACCATGCTGAAGCAGCTATACAGTTGCTGGGGTTCATGTCTGAATCATGCAGAAACACCATCTAGGCTGGGTATGTCTAGCTGACCTCAGGTATAACTATATGGTGTAGATCTACTTTTGACATTTTGCCTTTAAAGCTCCATGGGCTGCTTAAGCTCTGCCTGAAAGTAACTAAAAGCTTTAGCCACGTATACAAGCAATTATTTGAGTGACAATAACATTTTTACCCTTTCAAGACTTCCTAAACTAAGGGTTACATCCACTTAAGGCTCCAGAAGGCTCCAGATTTGGGGGCATAATGCCTGATGTGCTAAGTGCACCTCCCTTGGCCATAGAGTACACAGAGCTAAAAAAGATGCAAGCTCCCATGCAGTAAATGGAGAGAATGAGTGGCCATCTCAGAACAGGAATGAAAACAGGCAACCTGTTAGGCGTCACCTCACTCTTTGACCAGCTCAGTTAATGGAAAAACAAATCTGCGATTCTGCTTTTCACGAGTTTTCCTGTTTTCCTCAAGTCCTGCAGGAGCACAAGGTTTTAGATATTCTCAGATACTATAATCATTTATTCTTAGGTCTGGTTTTGGTCATGTGCTTCTCTTTTACGTGTATCACATAAGGAGTAGCCTAAGAGAAAACTCAAATACTCATCGTAACATAATATGCCTCTCCCACAATAGGCCATGAATTGTACGCCCATAATACATTTGTCTGAATTTTTAGTGCAGCTCCAATTCCGTGTTCCTGACCTAACACTGATGATAACCTCTAATGTTGTCTGTCATATTCACAAGCTTTGAACATACTGATAAATCATCTTATTTTGTACCACATCATAGCAATAGATTAGCAAAAAGTTGCAATAATAGCAAAAGATTAGTTGCATAACTTCACCGTGATATGCTGGGACCTTTCCAGAAGCAGTGGAAGGCTTCCATCAGGAACAGACTCTCTTACATTCACGCCCCTCTGAACACAAGTTTAGCAAACTTCAGATCATGATGTGTCTGCATTCATTCAGACACATCACATCAATACAATGCACAGAAGCCTTTCCTTTGCTTTCTAGATCAGGATTAGCATAACAGCTGAAATATTTCACTGACCCTGGTCTTCAACACAAAACTGAGCTTCACTGTTTCAGCATTCTCTTCACCAGGATTCTATTTAAGGTCAATGCAATTTGGGCCCTGGACTCACACTGCTTAAATTATTACAAAAATATGAGTTCTCTGCCAGTTTAAACAAGAAAACATGTTCTAAAGAGAGATAAAACACATCCTCTGTTTAAAAACACATTTCCAAAGAGCAACTCTAAACTCATCTCATAAAACTGTTATGAAATCCCTAGTTCCTCCAAACACAAGGAGGAGAACTCTGCAGAGAATATTAGTTCATATTTGTTGGGTAATCTAGTAAACCCAGATGGAGAGAAATTGGAACAAAAAAATTGAAGGATTCTTTCAGCGTTGCCTCATCTTTAGATCTTTAGATATATTGCTCATCTATCCTATGTCCCAGGCATGTAACTGCATTGAAAGTTTTCAATTTTTCAGAGAGAAATCTCTACTCAAAATCAACATTTACTGAGGCTATGAAAACTTTAATCATAAAAGATCTCTACTTGCAGGATCAGTTTTGGAGCTGCTTCTGAATGCATTTGCCACTCAATAATAATTACTGTTCTGACTGACAGACTGATAGGAAATTCCATAGCAAATTCTTTTTACAAATGACATAACTATTGACTTGGCCATCTCTTAAAAGCAAACCTCTTGGCCTGAAGACTCATTTTGATAGCTGTTAACTATGGATAGATATCCAGCCCCTAGTCATGGTTTAACATTCAGTGCAAAGCAAGGGCAGATATTTTCCAAAATCCTTCCAGTTAAGCTTTCTTGTTCTTCTGACAAGTTGTTCTTGTTATTGCCATAACATTTTCCTCACTTAACTGTCTGAAGGTGGACTTGAAGTGAACAGGAAAGATGTTCTACCATTTGCAAGGTTGGCAGAATTGGATGTGAAAATCTATCTCGCAAATTTCAGTCTTTTTATCTGTTTTTGGTTCCTGCTCATTATTTGCTGTATACTTGTAGTTTCAGCCCACTCACTGCAGTAATGTTCAAATGCTTTAATTATGGAAACATAATCAAAGCTTCCCAACTAAATAGCTTATTTCTAGCAAATAAAGTTCTGTTTGCACCCGAGGTCATACTTGCCAGAACTTGAGTATTTTAAAAGTAACATCCAGTCATAAAGACTAAGGTATACTTTGAAATTTAATGGAAATGCACTTAGTTAATAGTGCTTTGCAGAAGGGCAAAATGGTAATACAGTTGATTAAAAAAGCACAATTATACTGAAGGATCTCTCTTTTCAAGTAGATACTGTTTAATATATAAAAATTATTGTGACTGAAAGAATCTGGTTTTGTTGTGAAAACCTCAAGCATTGCATGACAGACAGACCTAAGGCCTAGCATTTTAATAATTAATTTCATGAAAGATCCCAAGTGCAAGAGAAAGGTCACAGAAGCTATTCCAGTCCATGGGCAGTTACGCAGGAGAATGCTTCCATGCTCTTTAGCCTTTGAGTGTGCTGCAGGACAGGGTAGTTTGGTGCTAAATGACAAACTGACTTAGAAATATTTGAGCCATAAACCATAGTAAATCTTTTAGCACTTGAAACACCATGTGACACTCCAAACTGAGAGCAAATGAAGTGTTAGCCTATGCATGTTTAAAATGCATAGAGACTGTGTTTACTGGATTTTTCATGTCTTAACTATGCCTCCTTCAGGAGTCTTCAAGCTGGTGTCCAAATTCCCACCAAAGGAAACCATTTACAGAATAGTTCTCCAGCATGATTTAAGATTTAAAATATATAAAATATATGCATCCCCATGAAAGCAAAATTATTTAGGCTGCATAGTCAAGCACAGCCAATTTAGGAAGTGATAGATTTATGTCTGCCTCCATAACCTCTCCTTAGCACTCTTGTAGGTCCTGTGCCCTGGGTGAGGCAGAGGTCTTCTGGAAAAAGTAGAATATGATTATGCAATGAAAGAGTACATCTTAACATAGAAAGGGGCTAAATTAAGGTTCTGTTGGCAGCTATAAATGTGACATTTCCTAACATAGAAGTGCAGGTCTTTGCAATCTCAGCACAGAATTTCTAGCAGGTGACATCTGTAGATGGTTTTTATATGTAGCTAAAAACTAATTCTAACATGACTCCTGAGCTGTATTTTTTTTGCGACAGAAGAGCTCTCTAGTTACCTGAAGAAAGATTAGGAGTCATTTGGACATTTCTGGGCAGTGCTGATTTCAATACGGAAATGATAACAAATACTCTTGTAGCCATGATCTGAATCTTACCACACACGTTCTTATTCTTGTGTTAGTTATTCCAGTAATCAAAGTCCTCAGTCTAAATTCAATAACAATTCTTTCATCTTATCCAATTTTTAGTGTATGCTCAAAATTTCTTAGGAGGATTCATATTGTCAGGAACCTTAAGCATTACTATCAAAAACCTTCTGATCAACATGATTACATATTCCCAGAAGGAAAAGGTCTGAAGAGGCTGGCACCAACCTTTTTGCCACTTCTCCTTGGCCAGTCCTTCTGGACCTGTCCTGTTCTGGCTCGACTCATTCACAAGAGGAGAGACTACAAATATTTCTGCTGATGCATTCACCAGAAAACTTCTGGCTCCTCTGCTAGAAGTACACAACAGAAGCCAGCATAAACTTTGAACTGAATTTAGGTCAGTGTACTTCTTGTTATTTTAATCTTTCTCTTCTTTGTTTTATAGATTCAGTCAAGGAAATTAAATATTAGAAAAGCATGTCAGTGCAGTGTTAGCTGAGCCTGTAAAGGTGCCAAATTGATGAATGAAAAGTTACTAAAAAATTGGCCACACTGTACAAGTATATGAATGTATAAAGTCATCGCAGTACAGAATAATAGAAAATGTCACACATTTCTGAGGTATTACAGTTGTAGAGAATCAGTGCTTTTCATTTCCTTACTTTTTCTTCATTTCCATACATTTTCTTCTAGATCCTTAGTTCTTATTTTGCATATGTGGCATTTTTTGTTTGAAAATTTAGCACATACTCTGAATATTCTCACAGTCATATGAACAAAAAAAAAAAAAAAAAAAAAAAAAAAAAGATTATTGATGTAGATCTTAAATGCCAAGCAATTTTTGACCAGGAAAAAATTAGTTACAGATAACACAGATTTTAAACACTTTGAAAAAAGGTGGGAAAAGGAGAGCTGCTCAAGTTTGGAAATATTTCCATAATAAAGGTTGCTCCAAAACACAGTGGTTCTCCAAATTATTGTGAGCTCCAGAATATGGTGCTAAACAGTATAAGTACAGTTTAGGACAGTATTGTCTTGACAACATCATGCAAGAAGTGAAAGAAGTACTTCTGATTCATGAAAGAAAGTAGAAGCACTATTCTTCTATCTCAGAGTATTTCACTCAAGAGTCTCAGAACTGTCACTCAAAATGAAATAGCAAAATAACTATCAATATGAACAATACTTTGAGAATACATTATTAAATCCAAAGTGAAGGTATCCTTGAAAAAAAAAAAAAAAAAAACTAAACTAAACTAAATTGAAATAAACCTACAAAATAATGCTATAATGGAACAAGTCAATAAAGGTTGCAGAAACTATTTTGGATGTCCTTTTTTATAGATAATCATCATGATGGAAAAATTATATCCTGGGATGTGCCACTCTTACCCTAAAAGTTGGTAAACCTCTCGGCTTGTTTTCAATGGGCTTCATTTCTGTTCATATACTCTTGCATAGCTGAAATAGAAAAAGAGATGAAGGAAAGTTCAGGACTAATAGTAGTGCTTCCCAGAACAGCAAATTGAATATCGGCACTGTTACCAAGCTGAACCTTACAGGACAGAAATGTGTCCTGTCAATGAGGAACAGATGGAAGAACAGTGGTGAGGGTTGTACAGAAGATTTCAAAGGAATTTATCACAAAATACTGTGTGCAACATATCTTTCCCTTTCTGCATGTATTTATCTAAGAAATTTCATGCATTAAAAAAAAAAAAAAGTAAAAACTGAGTGAAAGGGAATATTCAAATACATGACAGAAATAGGCTTCATTGTTATTTCATTCCCAGCCAGTGCTTTCTTTTCTTCTAGTCAAAGTCTGAAAGTCATAAAAAGCTATTGTAGTAGTAGCCCACTAAGAAATAAACCACAGTCCTCCCTGCAATGCAGAGGGTAGGAACCATTACATCGTTAGTGTACCATTTGGAATTCATGCAATGCATCCGCTCAGTCCTCTATTAAATTAAAGCATTTCCTGTAGCAATTTACCAGGATAAAGAAAATAGGTGCAATTATGAAAGCATTGTTAGATTGGCTTTTTTCTCTGCAAGCCATAAGAACATGGTAGCTTATACATTTGAATTGCAGGACCTCTTCTCATCAATTACCAACATGACATAATTGAAAAGGGCTGCCCCTGAAACCAGCACCTGAGGACATACAAGCTGGAAATGAGACAAGGATCCATCACCAGTGTATTTTGCCCTCTCTCACCCTCTCCAAACTGTGCATTCCCTGCATGGCAGGTTCCTATCTCCTTCTAGTCACTGTTCTTCAGGCAGAGCTCTTCCTGTGGGACTCTCCTGGGTGTCTCCTCCTCCCTTCTTTTGGTAAGGAGATTACTTGGAATGAAAGTAGATAAGCAAAGGTGGCAAGACTACATGCTATAATTTGTTCAGTGCTTTTTGGACAATATGAGATGGTTTGCATTTAACCTTTCTATTCCCTTTTTTTTATTATTATTATTATTTTTCTTCTTAAGCTAACATTAGCTTTCAATTCATCTATGCAGAAGTCTGAGGAGTAAATATGCTAAAAGTCTCTATTCTCCTGGCTCTAACAAAACAATTTGCTACATTATTGTATCCGTGATAACAGGCTCTCTCTCCACATTATTTTCAAACCTCTGGCAGGCCCAACAGAAATGTAAACCAAAAGCTCTTTTTAAAGAACATTCACACTCTCTCTTTCCCTACATCTGCAGTAGTGATCTACTACAGAAGTGGGCTTCCTTTCAGTGTAAATTTGCTTAGAACCTATCTTTGTCATCTTCTGGCATCCTCTCAAGTTCACCACAAGTGCAAAGACGCTTGATGGTAAGGTGAAGGTGAAAAGATAAGCACTAATGTTACATCTGCAGTGCAGGCATTTCCATCACATCACATCCCTCTCAACAGATGCGTCTTGCCTGCCTGAGACTGCCAACTAATGTGAAATTCACTGCCTGCAGGGACTTGGAATAAAGTTCTTCAACCATAAGAGTCTGCAGTTCAGAAGAATAAGTTACTAACTTGCTTGACAAGCAGTGATATTGAAAAATCATTCTGTATTTGGTCTGGTTCTTGTTTACACTGATAATGATAATACATAGATTGTGTTATTTCAAAAGGAGTCACATTTCCTGAATATCACTTGTATATCAGGATTCTGTCAGCTATTCCCAGTTCAGCCCAGAAGGGGAAGAAGAAATCAATTAATAGTTGGAAAATCCAGAAGCCTCAACACCAAATATTAAACAGCGCTTCACAAATTTTGAGTCCAAATTTGAATCAGCAGGAATGACCTGAATCCTAGAAAGCAAACTGATGAGGAATACACAACAGACAAATAGACTTAAGAGAGACAGTTCAAAGCCAGGGGAAATAAATATTACTTGCACTTGTTCAGATTTTATCATCATGGGAACATTTTTGTATATTCAGAAGAAACATTTATGCCAGATTTTAACATATCTCAGGAAAATGTTGGTTAAACATACCTGAATAACTCTGCTTTAAAGTAAGGTTGGGTTTTTGTTGTCATGTATATAGTGCCTGCTGCAGGAAGTGCTCACACACTCTGAGGTCACCTTATTGCATGTATCTCTGTGAGCACAACCAGTAGCACCAAATGCAAAACAAGTCATTCCTGTGCACTTGTCAGGTGCCCTTTGAGGTCTAGCAGTTAACAAAAAGCAATGTTTTTACACAGTCACTGGAGAAGCTGTAGAGGGAATTTATTCCTGAGTTGATATGTAATGTTAGGCAACTTGCTTTTCATCTTAGTATTTGTTTCTGCCTGCACAATCTAGGGATAAGTTAATTTTCTTCTGTCAGTTTTGAAAGAAAAATGCCTAGTCATATCATTATTCATGACTCACTTGTGTTCAGAGGTCAGATCCTTCTGTTTTTTGAGGTGACACTTTATAACATCTTAAGTCAGATGCATGCAGTGTTTCATTTATGTTGTGCACATAAACCTTCACTGGGATCCAATACTTTTCCACTGAAATTTACTTAACCCTTAGCTCTTAAGATGACAGAAAATTGGACTCAGCAAGTCAACAGTGACTCCTAATTGAAAACACATCTTTAGAGTCAGCACTGATGCAAAGATTTACCTGAGGTTATGAAGGGAATGTATGCAGACTTTTCACAAAGAAACACTGTGTATGCCACTCTCCTCTAGAGTGTGTCTTTTGTACCTTCAGTACCTACAGGAGTGATCAGGAATGCAGAGTTTGAATTCCTTCAGATACATTATCTGAAAGTGTTGCCTTTTGTTTGCTTTCCTTCTGTTTTGTTCTACTAGTCCTTCATTGTAAAAGAGACTTGTTTATACATTCCATTTTTCTTGGTCGTCTTGGCACCTAGCAGTCAAACACTCCTTCAGATTGATCCCTTCTTTTACAATGTAGCATGAGTACAGCCTACATAAGTTTTAGAAACAGACAAAAGAGTGTACTTGCAATGTGATGATTTCATTTCTAGTTTTCCAGCACCTTTTGTTTTTTCAGGGTATTTTTTCCTGGCAAGAACAGGCACATTCAGCTGTTGTTTTCATGTTGAAATTCTGTGTGGAAGCATTTCCTTCTTCTTTTTTTTTTTTTTTTTTTTTTTTTCCAGACATGTCTTTCAGCATGTTTCCAAAGACTTGGAATCAGTGCATTGTGTTGTGACATGTGCATACTTGACATTGCTTTGTTCTCTGACTTCCTTTTGCTTGCAATCTTTAGGAAGTTATCTCACAATTAGCAAGGAATTTTGAGTCAATGTTATTGCAGACCCAGCATATTGTCCCGTCATCTGCAAAGAAGAAAGCATCGAAGAGTGAAAGGGAAGAAAGTAATTTTAGTGTTATTAACTAACTGAATAAAATGGTATTCTATTTCAATTGACTGCACAGAGAATCATAGCTGTGGCAGCAGCAAAGGAAAAAGAAAAAAAAGAAAAAAAAATTGGTATTACTATAAATATTTGGAATTAAAGGAAAAGCTAGAAAATTAAAGTAATTGTCCATAGATTTGATATATACTTTTTCTGTGTTTTGCTCTGGTGTTGTGATTCTTTAATTGTAGGGGAAAAAAATGAAAAAGTACATGTTACAATGGGTTGCCCAAGGAGGTTGTGGATACTGGAGGCATTCAAGGCCAGGCTGTCTGGGCAGCCTGGTCTGTTGGTTGGCGACCCTGCACATAGGAGAGGGGTTGAAACTTAATGATCATTGTGGTCCTTTTCAACCCAGGCCAGTCTGTGTTTCTATGATTCCATGATTCTATGTTTTTCCAAGAAGTTTATCTTGAATTGACATTTTCATCTCAACTTTGCACCTTTATGTAAATGCAGCCTATAAACAAAGTTGATACAAACTAAAAAATCAGGTAATTTATCTCAGTGACAATTATATTTATTTTCAACTGGCTTTTTGGAAAGCAAATATTTTTATGGTGTTATTTTCCTTGCTGGATTTTATACCACCATCCTACTGGAACCAAGACAAGAAATGAAGGTACTGAAATCCTTACCACTGTGCCAGGAGAAGAGTGAGAGCAGAAAAGCAACTGGGCCAGAAAGAAAGTACCTATAGATAAGTACCATATGTTACAGTAACACAGAGACTTTCTAAACCTTCTAAACACTGTAGCTGGCTTATTCTGGATATACATTTTACTGTGCCTGCACAAGCCCTGAAGAATTGGCTGGTATTTAGAGATACAGACATCTTTACATCTCAATGACTCCCAAAATTAGGTTATCACTACCCTCTGAATCTGGAAATTAGTTAGGGATATTCAATATGGTCAGCTTCTCGTGCTTTAAAGAGATATCTCGTAGACCATGATGTTAAGCATGCATGCTAGAGCCTGGTGAACATTTCAAGTTGGATATTAGGAAAAACTTCTTCTCTGAAAGAGAGGTGATACACTGACACGGGCTGCCCAGGGAAGCAATGGTGTCACCATCTGTATGAGTCACGGCCTGAACCACTGATTGAGCAACGGGGAAAAGGACCCAGTCAGCCCTGGGAGCACAGGTGAAGGCAATTCTTCTGTGTGACCAGAGGGACAGAGCCTGGCTGCACCTCTCTTAGACCCCATTGAAGGGCTGACTGCCACTGGGGAAGGATCTCTTTCTGGAGATCCCTCCTGGGTGAAGCTTTTCTCTGCAAACCTAGAAACTTTTGATATGGGTGAGCACTCTTCCCTTCCTTTATAGCATATCTCTATTGTGCTAGTCTTTCTGTCATTACATGTTGTTCTAACACCTTTCCCATTGTACTGATCTTCTGATTGCTACAGCATCCCTAGAGGTGCTCCAGAAACATGGAGATGTGGCACTAAGGGACATGGTTAGTGGGTATGGTGGGAATGGGTGAGGGTTGGACTAGATGATCTGAGAGGTCTTCTCCTATTTTCATGATTCTATGACTCTATGATTAGTTTATTCTGGATAAAAGGACTCAAGTTCTAACATATTTGGCATTAATGTATAAAATATGTATGACCTGTAAAAGCATCATCCAGGTAAATACTAATTATCCATGATGTGAGAGGTGGGGGAAGAGTCTACCAGTCAGCATTTTGAGAAGAGTTTTCTATATGTGAGAGGAAATGCAGATTATATTATTTGGAACACATTCTGTCCAGAGGCTTCATCTTTCTGTTGGAATTGAGAGATTCTATGAAAGTGCAATGAAACATCTGCTTCAGTCTGCAAGAACAGACCTGAGGAAACGCGTTTTTTTTCTCATAGATGCCCACAGGGTTTCAATGTATCAGTAATGAGTCTCTGTTTTCTGTTGTGCTAAAATATATCTCCATGAACTCCCCTAAAAAAAACATGACTTGAGTCATGACTCCAGTGCACTACACAGTGAATTGGAGTGTAATGCACTGCCACACAAATAAACAGCAGTTGAACTAACTGCTGAACTGGATGCCATAGGAGCATGTCAGTGCAGGGCTCTGCTCAAGCTGAGAGATCTGCTTTACAGTTTCCAAACAGCGCTGAGCAGACAAACCAGGATTTCTCAGAGACAGACTGGGCACAACAGCAAGTCCCAAACACTGAGTAATTATTCAACTAATGAACAAAATAGAACTATTCAGATCCCAAATTTTATAATGCTGCCTCATATTTGTCATCACAAACTCTCCCACTGAAATTTGAGGGCAAGTACATTTTAAAGTCTGTACAGGACCACAAGCTTGCAAAAAGAAATAAAGTCTAAAATAAAGTCAAAATAAATACACTTGTCATAAACACAGCACTAATAATGTGCATAACTTCAGCTGCAGGAAATGAGATTATAATGTAAAATTGAACACACAAAAAATAACATCATCAACAACAAAAAGGCTAATCCTTGGGAAAGAGGGCTGTTTTTAGTATTGGAGATTTGAAGTTTTGCTGGTTTGTAGTAATAGAGCCCCACAATTCATTTTCCTAACTCCATAATCTGTGGATTACAATGTACAGTACATAAAACAAACCAGAGCAAAAAGAAAATTGTCTCTCCCTTGCAAATTTGTTTTCAGTCATTCAGTGGATGTTTTCTATCATTGCTATTTTCCTCCAATATAAAAGACATTGTGGCTCCCCAGCCATGACAGCTGCACAAATTGGAAGTTTGTATAATATCCTTTCCCTCATGAAGCGCATCTGACAATTCCTTAAATATTAAATAATTCTTTCTGTAATACATTTTCCACACACAGACAGCCAAATTGATATGCTGGTATACTTTGTAACTGCACGTAGTTGCAGACACTTTCATAATACTCCTCTAAAAACAGCTCCGCTTTTTTTTTTTTTTTTTTTGCTTTTTTTGCCTTTTTTTTTTTTAACATAACACATCAGAATAATCTATCGTTTTTCAGCACCAGTGTCATTTATTAGTGTTATCTAAGTTGTACTACTTTCCTTGTCACATCATAAGTTAACCTTTCCTAATCACTACCCTGGACATTTACCAGGCTTTCCCCAGGGATGTGTTTAACTAGGCCCACAATTTTCCTGTTATTATGTACTCCGGGGCTCTGAAAGCTCATGTTGATTCTAGTCAGAGATTGTAAATAAATCCACGTGAGTCTGATGCTGGGGAACTTAATGCACTAAGTGGATACGTGCCTAGTTTAAATAAACTCCATAGTCTGCAGTGTGGTAAGAGTTTACTACTTGAAGAATCTTGCTTTTTGTTCCATTTACTGAACAGCTGAAATCCTCTTTTTGGAAATTTCATAGATATCTTCCTTCTTTCTGAAAACACCCAGCAGTTCTGTTTCACTAGATACACTTCACTGGTTGGACAAAGCACTATGGCCCCGCACAGTGTGTGAAGGGCTGTACACAATTGCTACACAATCCTCTCCTTCAAACCTGCACTGGATTTAAACTAGGTTCTCATGCATCTGCATGAGCTAAATGTGTGATTTACCCTATCAGCACTTTCCTGTGAGCCCTCTTCTGCCACTTGCCATGCACATGGGCTAAAGGAATGCAGGGATTTCTCCAGAAGTCTCCGTAATCTGCCACCAGCTTCTTAATTCTAGCACCAGCAAGCAACAGCACAGCAGTCAGAGATTCTGGGAAAGGAGATGCCCCTGTGGAAACTACTACAAGGGAGTACTTATACTACAAGCAACAAACTCATGTGATAGATTATTACAGTACAATACAAAAGGTACAACAATACCTTGAAGACCAAGTGGCTTGGTTCAAAAACACAAAACCAACAACCCAACAATAATCTGCAGTTTTGATTAGCAGAGATATTGACAAAGCAAAGAGGTGACCATTCAACAGCTATTCTCTGAGGGATATTTCTCTACCTTAACAAGGCAAGTTCTTGCCAATACATCTAAAAGTAGTTTTCTGAGTATAGTAGGGGATCCAACAAGACATGTCCAGCTGTGCTGAATTAAAGCACTCCACTTAAAACATCCCATGAATCACAGCGCAGGAGAGTGCTGACGTTATTTGTATGAAATGTAAGAGTGCTATTATTCACCTGCAATTAAAAAGAATAGTTTGATTTGGGTTCTTGCCGAGAGTTATGTGAATATTTTTCCTTTTGCCAGGTTATGAATTTTGCCAGCTTCCATAATCTGAAGGTAGCCTTCCAGGTTCTGACTAAATCGTGAACAATGACACAATACAAGTCATATAATTTTGGAGGGAATTTTTTTTTTCTGAAACCTTAGTCGTAAATCCATTTTATTTATCCACATTCTCTGCAATGTCATGAAAACACAATTTTAATTGGCACACTTGTTGGCATAGTTGACAAGAGTCCAAGGTCTGTATGGAGACTGAATTATTCCATCCTCCCTAGATTTAGACCCTGAAGGCGTGGATTAAGATGAGACACTAATGGGGCAGCATGCAAAAGCTTGTATTACTGAGACAGATCTCCTTCATGGATAAAAAGAAATAGGAATCTGCAAACTTACAATTCTAAATGAGAAGAAAGCTACAGATAAGGGAAATGGGTCAGACAAAGATCTAAGCAAAGAGTGGTAAAGTATTGAAAGCATCAGAGCCATCTAGAGGGGATTTTGGCTAGATTACATCTTCTAGCATTAGGAACAAGAAGTCCACAAGGCTCTGAGTGCAGGCTTATACCACGTCTGGCAATGGGAAACATTTCATATGCATTAAATGTGCATGCAATTTAAAAGACAGAAGACAAGCACAGGCAAGTAAAGAGAGTTATTCTGAAGATGGAATCTCTTTGGGTAAATGGTTTTGGTTTGACTATTTCTTTACTTTAAATCCACAGTTTTCTCCATGTAACAATTATTTTTTTGCCTCTTGCAAGATTACTAAAATTGGGCAACATTCACCAGGGAAATCCCAAATAAAACCTTTGGGGTATCAAAAATTCTTTTTCTCACTCCCAGAAACATTTCCCAGAGGATTTTGCTCACTGCAGGAAAAAAATATTTGGAATACTTACACGAAACAGTACCTAAGAGGAACATCTACACAGCTGTTTTAATACGATTGGTTGATTCAGATTACAAGGGCATCAAAGTCAGTGAGACAGGACAGGAGCACTTAGGCCTGGGTATAAATTTCAGCTGCATATTGATGCCATATTTGACATCTAGGTGCCCCTACACCCACCCTTGGTTTCTGAAGGTAGGAAGTCAAGTTTGTGAGCCTGAAGTCAGCTGCAACATGAGGCCCTGTTTGCAGTCTTGCTTTGGAAGATCCCACCAGCACTGTCCTAACATAAGCAAATATAGCCAAGAAATATCACGATCTATGTGTTGCAGAAACAGGCCTTTTTGCTAGTCATTAGAGAAAAAATAAAAATAAAAAAAAGTTAACATTATACTTTACTATACTACTACTTTTGTGAAAAATATACTTCAGAAAAGAAAGTACACTGTGCTTTTTGAGTAACTTCAGCTGTGTTTTCTCTTCAGTGGATGGCTAAATTCTCATGCAGAACAATTGCCTGAAGGCATTATTTCTGTAGAGCTTACCCCATGTTAAAATGCACAGTAAGGTTATCAAAAATGCTAGCAAGAAGTGCACATAAACATTGTTTCCTTCTGCTGTATCACTCACTCTTCCCCAAGGTATTCTCAGAGACTTTCAGTCTCAATTAAAAGAAACAATTTAAATGTTTCCATTATAGACTTGGTATTAAAAAACAATTACTAGCCCATGTCTTACAAAGCACAAGTATTTTGTCATGTAAATCTTTATATATCAGCTCCTTTCCTTATGATTTTTTTCATATTTCCTGAACTTTCTTGAGGATGTTTGAGGGGTTAGATAATACAAAATAACTTGTCATCTTGTAGCAGAGAGACAGAATGATTTGAAACTAGCTTATCTTAGGGTCATATCCTGCCATTGATTTTTTTTTCTGTTCTCCCTATTGATTTCAGAGTTGAGTTCCACATGCAGATCAATACCAGGATATGGTCTTTATTTACTAGTATACTTCTGGTCTACATTAATGTCTCAAAAATACGAAGCTAATCATGACACTCAACATCAGGTTGGACTTCTCTTTAGAAGAATGTCTTAACGTAGTCAACAGAATGATTTGAAAAAGTTGCTCAGTGGTTTCTGCTTTTGGCCCAGAAATGGATCCTGTGACGTGTATTTCAGGGCAAGACTGAACTACAGTAGCAGATATACATCAATAAGCACATCCTTTGATGGGTACTGGAATAAAAAGAACTGCAATTTCAGGAGGTTACAGAGTTTTCATGTCCTGGTGCTTGGAGGCCCAGCTGATGTGGGAAAAAAAATCTGCATGTAATCAAAAAATAGCTTCCAAGAATAGGGTTGAATTACAATCAAGTTTTGTCAGAGGTTTGTAAAACTTGGCCCTCATGTTAGAGTTGTCCCCTCTGCACTCCAGAACTGTACTATTTTTATGAAAGCTGTGCAGTGGAGTGCAGCCCATCTGTGCAAAGGGAGAAATGGCAGTTTGTAAGTTCCACTTTAGATACATACATTGAATGGCACAAGAATCAAGATGTGAACTGTCTAAAGAAATGGTACCATTTCTTTATCTGTTCATGGCATTTTCTTCACAGACAGCATGGGGAAGTACTAGCCAAGGGCTGAGATGAAAGCTTTTCCTCTTCAAAAGCCTGATCTTCTACACTGAGCATTTACAAGGCTAAAATACAGCACAGTATTAAACAGCAGGGTAAATAAAATCCTTCCTATGCTCTACCCTTATATTATCCTTCTATGCTTTTTTTTTAAAGGAAAAAAAAAAAGAAAAACCTTGTCTTCTAGGTTTACATTAGAGCAAAAGACAGGCAGTTGAGACACTTTTTCATGTATTATGTGCTCAGTTAATTCTAATATTCAGATGGAACAAATGGACAGCTGCTTATATACTGCGTATAATGCAGTATATGTTTGGTTATATTTAATTAGGTATGTTTGATTTAACTGGAGAGTACAGGAACAAAGAAAAAAATGCACAGAAGGAAAACCAAACTTCACCATTTGCTCAACTGCCTTGGAGCAGTTAGGGAACATCAGAGCCCTTTGCTTCTCTTGTACTCATTTAGATCACTAGAGGGCCTGGCCTGTGTTTTAAGAAAATACTGTTCCTTTTCAATTGTTAAATAGTGACAAAGTCCAGGTGACCCTAGCCCAGAGTCTGAGTGGTTTATGTCAAGTCTGGAGACGGTGACTCATGGAGTCACAGATGATCAGTTGATAAATGTCACCGGTATCTGAAACTTGGCCATTAACATGAGTGATGTGAGAACTAAGAGGTTAAGTAAAAGCTACCTTCATAATGAGTTTGTGATACCGAAAAGCAGTACTATGAGCCAGGCTTGGATTTTTGTTTTTGTTTCTCATTTCCATTTAAGGTGGATTTAGTTTGGGAAGTTTGCTTGTTGATGGTTGCTTTGAAAGGCTGTTTTAAAGCTCCATACATTTTCATGGGCTCACTGTCTGGGAAAAATCTACAAGAAATGTTAGAAAGAAGTATGTATGAACTACTGAGTTGACTATAATTTTTTTGCAACACTGTGGTGCATTTGCAACAAATGCCAGGTTTTAAGAATTTGGATTCAAATTCTTAAATCTAAAATCTTAATTACAGAGAGTGAGATAGCTACAGCTTGAAGCTGTAGCTTCAAAGTGATTCAGGAGCTGTTTTTGAAAATGTTCCTAGTAAACAGTGCACTACTAGTGTGTATGTACACATTAGTACATACATTACATGCAGTGGGTTCCTCTGCCTGTGATTTAACATAAGGCTGAGGACTTCGCTGAAGCAGGGCCCTGACAAAATCTTCCAAAATAACAAGGACAAAGCAAGTTTTACTTGCTTTAATTTATAAGCCCAAGACATCACTCTAAATATCCTTCCTATTGCAATTCAAGACACCATGTCAAAGTGGCATCCCGCTTAAGGCACAGACATTTTTCTAGTCATCACTGGTTTAAGGCAAAATAATACAGTTTGCAAAAACTCTGGGATCCCTTGGCTTTTAGCATGCAAAATCTCACAAACTCACTATTGTACCGCTTTAGAGCATCCAAACAGAAACTAATATTTCATGGTGGTAATGACTATGTAAGAAGCATACATGCTTTACATATGATACATTTAGGACAACGTATTTCTTCATTCATATCTCTTTTCTGAATCTTCTTATCAACTACATCTTGTTTTTTTTTTAAAAAAAAAGGAAAGTTGTAGGCCATTAACATTATATCTAGATTTACCAGAATGCAGTACAGTCTTCAAAGAATTTAAATAAAGAAACAGAAAGAGAATACAAATTTTCATGGTGCATAGAGACTTTAGGCATAGAGAGAACATCACCTTCCAGTTTGAGTATTTAATATTCATCAAGGTTTCCCATTCTCTTTGAAAACAAGCACAATTGCTCAGATATCCATCAACAAATAATATGCAATGTTAGCAGAAACATATTTTGCAAAAACATACATTTCTGTTGTATATCATTTTGAAATTAAATTAATATTTATCTACATTTGCAGGGAAAGAAAGCAGACCTTTGTTATCACTTAATTTATCATGCAGTAAGAAATTAAAAAAATAGTCAGAATTGGAATTAAAAGTCTTACATGATATTTTCTCAACCACTTTGTTAAGAATTTATTTTGGCTGAATCCTGATCCCTTGGAAAACTTGGAAATTTTGTCTTTTCTGTATGGAAGCAGGCAAGGAAAATTTTAATAATGCATTGGAAATTATTTTACTCTGTAACACCTGTCCTAACTCTGTTCTTCCTCAGCTCCTGAAAGCACATTTTTTCATTCAGTCCTTTACTTTTGTAGCCATATTGGGCTCAGGGAGTGAACCTGATTCTCTCTCACATTTGCATTTGTATTTTCTTTATGCTCTCCACACCTTGTCTTCTTGCCCAGTAAACACATTTATAAGAGTTCTTGCCAAGTATGATGCCTAGATTAGATTTGCACAGAGATGGCTCGAAGCATAGTGAACATAAGCTGGAACTCCAGAAGTTCAGATCAGCTATAAGGAAAAGCTTTTTTGTGAGGTTGATCACAGAAGCAGGTTTCCCAGAGAGTGAGGAATGTCTTTTCCTAGAAGATGCTTAAAGCTTGACTGAACCAGTCCTGAGCAATGTGGTCTACTTTCAAACAGAGGGATCACACTCATCCTCTGGACGAGTGAATTTTATTTCTTAAATCACTGAAACAGTTTCATCACAACCATCAATATTTTAAGAATAATGCCAGTGGTGAGCGGACAGCACCAGTGCATGCATTTTCCCTTTCATCAAAGACAACAAGACCCAAAAATGACAGACAAGAGAAAGTATACGTCTTTCAAGAAGCTGGGCTACAGACAATCTAGCAGGTTTCTGCACCTTACTCAGCAGGTTGGGGAATGATGGCTGCTGACTGATGACCCATTGAGACTAATAACATAGATGGTGACAGATTTTCTAAATCGAGCATCAAAGGATGATTTCCAGAAATACTGCGTAAAATAACTGGGGATATTTGTTATCTGAGAAGTTACTGCACATTACCAATTGGAACATGAAACACTGAATCTATCTGATTTCCTGCTTGTAAACCTCCAGAGCATTCTATAATTAATAGTGTTAATTTATCACTGATCAAAATATCATTATCTCTGTCTAGAATAAATGCACTGAAATAGCTGCTGGTGGCAAATATATATATATATATATATATATATATATATAGTATGTTAGATGATAAGATTCTTATAGTAAAATTAAAGGAATGAAATTAAAAAAAAAAAAGGAATTGAAATTCAAAAGCAGATGCTAAACTTATAACCCAAAAAATAAAACTGAAGGTGCAAATACATTTTACATGAGAAAATTAGAAAATGCCATGTTATGCCATTCAAAGGTAGTCATGCAGTGATTGAGAGCAGTGATTTTCATAGCAACCAGTGTTTTGAAAAAAGGTATCTAATACAAATCTCATGAAGCTGTTAGACTTTGAGGTAAAATACTTAACTCTTTATAAAGAAAAGTATATTCTGCCCAGGGACGTGGTGGAGTCACCAACCCTGGAGGTGTTCAAGGAACGTTTGGATTTTGTGTTAAGGGATGCGGTTTAGTGAGTACTGTTGGTGATAGGTGGATGGTTGGACTGGATGATCTTGAAGGTCTTTTCCAACCTTGGTGATTCTGTGATAATAAAGTTCAAATTTAATTACAGAGAGTAAGATAGTAAGAATTTAATTTTAAAAATGTAAAGCTGTTTACATATGGTGTTTTTTACTTGTTTCTAAAACAAAATCCTCAGTTATCATCTTGAACTCCTAAGAATTGCTGCACCTGATCAGTCAAGTCCATGATGAACCCAGGCTTGGTATGACATTTATTTCAATTCAAATGATATTTGCCTAGAAAAAAATGGGGGACTGTTCTTGGGAGGTTTAGGTTAGATATTGGGAGGCAGTTTTTCACTCAGTGAGTGGTGATGCATTGGAAGAGGTTGCCCAAGGAGGCTGTGGATGCCCCATCCCTGGAAGCATTCAAGGCCAGGCTGGATGTGGCTCCGGGCAGCCTGGTCTGGTGGTTGGCGGCCCTGCCTGCTGCAGGGGGGTTGAAACTTAATGATCATTGTGGTCCTTTTCAACCCAGACCATTCTATATTCTATGATTCTAGTGCTAGAAAATGACTTCCAGTTGCAGAAACAGCAGAAATGCAAATCTTGCATCCTTTCAAGCAAGATTTAAGAGCGCAAGATGTTTGCACCTGGAATTCATAGCATGAAATTTGTCTGTTTTAGATATAATTTTGAAAAAGCAAAAAGCAGATATAACAGTAAGTAAGAACAAGAATGGTTTACCACACTTACAGGGAACCAGAATTGCCTAGCTTATGTCAGATTTAAAAAAAAATAAAATAGTAGAGAAGTAAGGGAGTGTTTTCCTCATGAGGAGAAAAGCAAAGGAGTACATTTTAAAGATGTAGAACCTGTTAGAGCCAATGGGCAAGTTAGAGCTGCATTTCAAGTGAAACAGGAGGTAACCTTATGCTAATATATCTGTATGAAAGCCACCTGCTTGACAAGGAAACTAACAGACACAAAAGCACATGCTGAGCTGATTGGTTGGCTTCTCATAAATAACCCGAGCTGTCTGCAGCACCAGAGCACTCACCACTCTGAAGATCCTGAGTTTTTCCAAAGACTGTTCTGTTTATTGCTGTTGCACTCCTATCCACTTAACATGGCACTGAAATAAATACCACTTTCACTTAGGTTGTCCTGATAGCCAATAGACTTATTGCCAGGCACTCCTAAAATATAGTAAGTAGTGTTCTCTCTGAGCCAATAAGAACCTCGAGTCTGCTATGTTTTCCTAACTAGCTTGCCACATTGCTGCTCTCATTTTGTTTTTCAGTTTTGTTAACTATTTAACAGAGGCAGGTTTCATAAAATTTTAAGCATTTTGTCTAATGCTCGATTTCGCAGCTACAGAAGACATTAGAGGACTCATAGTCCTCTGTTAGTGACTGACTTCAGAAGGCCAGAAGGACTTGAAATCATAAATTTTGATTTGAACAGAACTGCAATCCAAGAGTTAATGGTTATGGATATAAAGTTAAGAGTGACAGAGTGGACTCGTCTGCATAACTAATGATTGGTATGACATAACCAGAGGTTTATGATCAAGTTGACACCAGATTGATAAGACTGTTTATAATTTTTATACCCTGTTTATATTTTTTCTATTCTGAAGTGAGATAAATAAAGAAAATATTCAACTTTGCAGAAAATTCTGAGTAAAAATATCTGTTCATATGATATAAGGTAAAAAAACAGATCCAGAAAATGTTTCTAAAACAACTTAAAGGTCATTATTGGTGTATGAGACAAATACATCTTCTGGTTTTCAGTTTCTTGACATTCTTGGGCTAAACTAAACTGGTACAGGTGAGGCCTTCTTGTGAATGAGCAAGCTTCCCTGTTGAGGGGAGACACAAAGACATGGTATGCAATATCAGCAGGTTTGTATCACAGAATCATATAATAGAATCGTAGAATGGCCTAGGTTGAAAAGAAGTCAATGACTAGTTACAACCCCTCTGCCGTGGGTAGGGTCACCAACCACTAGACCAGGCTGGTCAGCCTCGTAGCCATGGCTGTCAGTCCTAATTGGGCCTTGCTTTGGATTAAGCTGGTATAGAACTAGGATTGCTGAAATGATGGGCTTCACTCTGAACTACACCTGACCCTGACTTAGAACAGTGGTGCTGTGATGGCAGTTTATGTTTTTTGTTTTTCTGTTCTTTTTTTTTAAAGAAGTATTACTGTTATGACTTTTATAAGTAGAGGCTCCTAGTAACAGAGTGCATTTATCTCTTCTTACTCAACACAGCTATTTACAGGTAGGCAAAGGCAAATTCAAATCCTAACAATTTTATTTCTATATACTCTATCCAGCTGAATAAAATAAAAAAAGTAATTTATCAATGTCAATTACATGACATTCAAACACTATGGTCAATCAGTTTTTAACAACACTGATTTGTCAGTGTTCTCAGATTTTTTTTCTAATCAAAGCCATGAACTTGAAGCTCAGTTTTAAATGAGTAAAAATAAAGGCAAGACCTTTATCTTGTTTGGCTTGACGGAAAATAATCAAATATTACAAAACATCTTCTTTTTCACTAAAAAGAAAACAACCTGGTCAAAGAAAATCTGATAGTAATCTTCTATAGACTTTCCACAAGCAGTGGCAGTGCATACAGGCATGCCAGGACATCAGTCAGAGGACCTTTTGACTCTGAGGAGCACTGTGATGTTCTTTTGCTGGGACAGCTCTTAGTCCAACATGATCAGCTGCCTTGCTGAAGACTTAATTATATGTAATTTATAATTTCCTCTCATAACCAATAATGCATTTTCCCTTGCAGTCATTTAGCTCAAAAGGAACTCATGCTTTTAAGAAAGACGCAGAGACGAGTGTCCATCGGAAACAATAGGAAAGAATTGCTATTTTTCTCAGAGACAAACCTCAATCCAAGAAAAATATAGACTAAAACAATTCAGTTTTAGTGCCATAATAAACTGAAGTTATATTGCAGCAGTATCTGGAGCGTCTAGTAAAAGCAAGCACCCCCACCTATTAGGGTAGACCCCTGTCTCCACATTAATGCTTACTAAAAAACTAAATCACCTTAGAGAAAGGATTTTACTGTCCTCCTGCTAAATGAGCTTTATGAGCCATTTGCTCAACTCATTCCTGTGTCTTGTCAAGAGCACTGGCTGTATACGACACTTGTCAGCATTTGTTCTAACCTTCCATTCAGTTGTATATTTTTATACATTGACAGCTTCTATCACCAAACTTAATGACTTCTTTTACACAAAGAAATAATTGACTAACGAGATCTTTTATTTGCAGTAAACAAACCAATTTCTCAGCAAGCCCTCAGATGATAAAAAGCATGTCAATTTCTATATAGCAAGCAAGTGATGCAGAAACAATTTGCACAGCACCAGGACAGGTGCATAAGGATGAGACACAGAGGTTACTGACTTTTTTTTCTTTTTTTTTTTTTTTTTGAGATACCTAATCATTATTTTTATCTTAGTCCCATCCTTTTCACTGTCTTCAACAAAAACGTCTTCTGCAAAAGATTTTATTTTAAACAAATTTCTTGATGAGCCTGATCCATATCTTATGCATAATCAGGTCACTGGAACATGCTTTCTGTTAGTACTCTATCAGATATATATATAGATATCTGCATATATATGTATATATATGTTGGGGACCCTGGTTTTAAACCTTATATTGCTTGTGTTGTGTGTTAGCATATATTTTATTGAAACTTAGGCAAAACAATGCGGACCTTGGGAATATCCGTATATTTTCATCTGAACAAAGTCACTATCTGTTATGCATACCCCAAGAGTCAATGATGTCCCACAAAAAAAATATACAGAGCATTGATTACAATTAGTATGATTATTGGTTATAAGAGGAAAGGTGTAATTTCCATCAGCCACAGGGAATCCAGTATCTGAAAGAAAGGAAATTATTTAATACTAGATATTTAAGTGAAATAGCCTTCACAGAATTGACTCAAGATTTGGGAGCCATTAAAATCAGAACAGTGTGTGCTACCTTGGAAATGTATTCTTATGGCAGCACAAATGATTAGCACTGAAGTGCCATAGGTCATGGTAAGATGTCAGAGAAAGCCCTTCATTCATTTTGATGTATGCATTATTTCCTAAATGGCAGTTATTTAGTAATATCTTCTGAAACTGCTTAGAAGAATTTCCCAAGGGAAATGCATATGTCTCCTTGCTTTCAAAATCGTTCTTCTGTAGGTAGGGGAGCTGATGGAATGCTTGCAAAGTCTGTTGTGGAAGAAAAGCATTTTGGTTGCCTATGAGTGTTCCTAATCAGTGGAGCACAGTTTAGAACAGGTCTCTACTAGATATCAAGGATGAAACAAGACTTTACAAAACAAAGAATTGCTTCCATAAATTAAGAATTCCTGATCTACCACAGAAGAAAAGGAAATGGAAGGGGAGGTAATTTCTTCAGGCTTTGTTGTAATGCTAATTTACAAGATCAGTTCTCCAAAAGAGGAAATACCTGCTGGATGGTACAGCATCCATATATAGAGTGGAGAATTTAACATGCATTTATAACTCAGCAACTCCACAAACTGATGTGCAATGTTCTGTTATATCACTCATGAAGTCATGAGAAAAAGTCACACTGAAAAAGCATATTAAACTAGAAGTCAATTTAATGCCTATTTGCAACCCACTTGTGTAGACCACATTTTTGACTGATCACCTGAAGTCACCTGAGATGGACCAGAGTCTGGACAGCACCCCAAATACTAGCAGCTATTCAAATCCTGATTGTCTCATCCACATTACGTGTCCACAGAAACAAAAACATGAGCCAAATACCCCAAGGTCAACCAGAAACTGTAGCACTCAAGGATGTGATAGAAAAGGATAACCTCCATTTGATCTGACAGTAACCCTTCCAGTCTCAGGGCTCTAACCAGCTCTGAGGATATGGCCCCAGGATGTGATGACAAATTGCTTCCACAGCATGACATGGCCACGTGAAGCACATGGATAGGACAGGTCACAACCCTCGTCTGGGGATTTTCTCTGTAACACAGACTTTGCACCATCTTTCAGCACATGAGCTTGGCAGGCTGGCACCGAGAACTGTGAGTGCACCAACTCACAGCTTAGCACAGCTTACCACTCCAATTGGCAGCAAGGCTTCCCACACACCTCTCCTTTCAGTCTTACAGTTGTGCCCACTACGTGATCAAATATTGCTCACCTGGCCTCCTGCTTGTTGGAAATGCAGATAACATTTTAAGAAACAGCTTCAGATAACTGGTAAATACATTGTTAGCTGTAGAGCTACAGTATAAATACATTCAGAATCAAGACTTTACATCTTTCACAGCAGCTGCAGGAAATGCATCATCTATTAGCAGGAACTATATTTCATTGGTGGAAGCATACCTTGCAAAAAAAGGACCAAGAGAGGCAAAGGAAATGCTCTCTTAAAAGCTGGATTCAGCTCTGTGTCACAAAGCAAAACCTGTGCAGTTGTTATAGGGCATCTGAAGTCACTAAAATTTTATCCCTATGGAGTTGGATAAGAATACCAGCATTCACAGAAAAGGGCGCAAAGTCCCTGTGCTTCAATCTGCTCTCTGCTTGAACACTGGGTTTAGCTGTTGGATTGAAAATTTCAGCTAGCAGGAAAACACAAACAGATATAAATAAATAAATACTATTTAATCCACCTTAATAATATTTCAAAAGCCTTAATTTAAACACTGTGTAACAAGCCAGGCTTCGTGGGGCAGCACAGTGCTCTTTAGTTTCCAGGTAGCAAAATAAACACATGAATGATTATATCAGTTATAATGAAATCCTACGCACTATTAATTTAAGATGGGAAATACATATCTCTAAGAGAGATACTATCTCTAAAGAGATAGCATCTCCTACTGTAATTCCTTTCCTCAAGGACTATATTGAAGTAGGCCCAAAATATAAGTGACATACAACACAGTTACACCCTTCTCTATTTTGCTACCTACCTAATCAGTTTGCATGTTCATGGTGTTCCTAATCCTTTTAAATTCTAATATTTTCTTTTTCTGAACATTAATGAGTGTTTCTTGCTGGTACATAGAGATTCTTTACAGGTGTGGTGGTATCAATATGGACTAGAAAACACAGCATTATGAAAGATCATAGCACACTCAGAGCAAAGACTGTAGCTTTCTCTCTAGTCTGACCCCAAGCTTCCCATCTGAAAGCTATCCTTTCCCCTGGGCATGTATGTAGGTACACTGGTTTTGTTCCATGACCTTTTCCCAGTCTTGTTTCTGTAACATCACACTGCTTCACCAAATGCACTTGCCATTGCAGCAGACCTTTTCTTGAACAGTAAGCATTTAGGATGTTACATGAATGTGTCTAGAAAATTTCTAAATAAAGCATCATGAAAAGCTTAGACAAATCCAAACTCTACTAAAATCAGCAGAATCACTGCCACAAGCTTCAATGGAGTCAGAATTAAGCTCCTTCCTTATGTTGTTGTTTTGGTGGTCTCACTGATTGGAGATTTTGCTGAGTAGCCAATGAAAATTGTATGCCAGACCAGTTTCAGTTAAACCTTTTCCCTAATTTGCATAAAACTTGACTCAAGATTTGAGTTTCTGTGGGGGGAAAAAAAAAAAATCAGGTAGGTTTGGTTTAGATTTAGGTTTCACTGGAAAAGTTACACTCAACTTTGGTATGTCACTGTTTGCTTAAAAAACATTCTTTCTGAATTCCACACACTTTTTTTTTTTTTCCCCCTAAAGAGTTTTAGGTCATTCTTGCTAGAGACAAGTGGATTTCATCAAGCTGTAGAACTACTTTGATGGTCTGGAGTGTATTTTACAGGGTCATGGATATGCTGCCTATAACATTTGCTTAAGGAGCATGTCATCACATCTCAAACGATAACAGTACTGTCATTAAAGCACTTTTATCGGGCCTTGCTGTCCTGGCATGCAATGAACCACATAAGTTGTTATGTACACTTTAAATTATTGTTTTACTCGGACAAGTGAATGAAATTAAATTTGTATTTTGGGCTCTTTCCATGTTTTTCTGGCTGCTAGTTCTGTGAAGTCTTAGGCTGTGGTGGCTGGAAGGTAGAGGTTGCTTGTCAGTTCTCTTTTCCCTATATGAACATGTGTGGTTTGCTGTTTCTCCGGCAGTTTTTTAGCTTGTTTGGCTTTTGTACTGTGAGCTGTTGGATCCTTATTTAATCTGGGTTCTGCCATCACACAACGATGCAAGACCCACATTATAGTGGATGAAGAAAAACATGAGACAACAGGTAGCAAATAAAAACAGAGAGCCTTAGTTACCTATGGTAATTGCTCACTGAGCTTGTGCCTTAAAGACTTACGACTGTGACTAAAAACTCAAAAATAATCTATTCAGAGCACTACACGCACTACACCACTTCATCACAGGGCTGCTTATTATTGACAGAGTATCTTCTAGACCCTTTACCTAAGAATATTCTGAGAAACCAGCAGAATAAGCAAGCAAGGCTTATTCTAAATAAAACAACATCCAACATTTATATACAAGTTAAAGAAAGAGGGCATCTCCCATTTTAGTGCAGTTGAATTATTTAAAAGGAAGAAGGGGAGAGCAAGGATCATAACTGAAGTATGTGCCTTATCAAAATTGTCAGGGCTTTTACATTCCATTTCCTTGTGATAAGCCTCTTGTGCTGAGCTGGTATTTGTAAGTGAGCCCAAAGGGCTGACTGATAAGTTTACATAAGGAAGGAAATAATCAATTTAAGGCTGTTACTGAATGAGCTCTTATCATGTTCATTTCCTCACTATTGCTTCTCAAGCTAAATATTACATGTTTAGGAGCAACTTCAAAAGACTTACCATTCTAGCCTCTGCGTTTTATTAAGGAAAACTCTTTCAATAGCATAAAGCATTTGCTTGCACCACAAAAGGTACAATTCACACTCTGAAAAACTTTCATTTTAAGACTGATATTTATGCTGAAAGAAGCAAGGTGCTCTTGCAGAAGTACATTTTTCCAGCCCACTATGTAGTATCTCATGCACAGGAAGAAGATTTTATTTAAAAAGTAGTACACTGTATTCTCTTTCCACCTCCGAGTTTTCCTCTTCTCTTTCTGTAATGTACTGTTCTAAATGCTCTAGTCTACTTTTTCTCCAGGAAGCATGGTTGTTTTTTTTTAAGACCTTAATGACAAAAGCATGATTTGTGGGTGTACAAGACCTGTCACGCAAAAATTAAAAAATGTGACTTATTTTGAGTCAACATTGAGCTTTAAAAAAAAACCCACAGTGTCTGCTAAGTGACCCACTGCAGCCCCTTTGTCTACTACAGTAGCTTTGCAGTGCTCCCGGGAGCTTCACTGAGAGCAGGACTGGATCCACAGGATCAAAATTCAATTACTGGGAGTGGGCAGGGAGGAAGACTCTCAACTCAAAAACACACAAGTAGCAATTGACAGATTTCAGCAAGCTTGTTATCATGAATTGGTACTCAAACGTAAAGCACTATGCATTTAACACAGGACATCTACCATTTGCCATTGTACAAAAGTAATACTTGTTTCTCCATATTTGATCTAGCATGTACCTTGGCCATAGTCAGTACTGAGCAGAATTTACTTACGTCTTAGCTGGGATATTTATTTTTCCACAAACACAGATTAAATTTGTACCCTAACATGTTTGTTAGTGTGTCCAATGATTAAGAAAAGCTTTGAGGTGCTATAATATTTTCACTGCTGCAAAACAGTTTTTAAATGCTCTAGAAAATGCTGGGGGGGAGGGGGGGGTGAGTTGTGGCCAATTCCCCACGTCAGCGAATTTGATAATGATACTAGGAACAAGTTGCAACTAAAATAAGGTCAAAAGACCAGGCTTTGCAACGGTATCTGCAATGCAATGCATTTGGAACCAAAAAATGCTAAGTTTAATTGTTCATTTGAAATGAGGGGGGAAATATATGTATATAACATGTTGCAGTTTTGAAAACACAAGTACAGAATTGGGGTGTTTTTTGGTCACAAGTTAAATTACTGTCTGATGTTTTGCCACCTGACTGTAGTCAGCCTGAAAACCACAGTGAGAAAGATCATGTTCATTTCTATGTTCCTGGCCAACATGTTAATTCTTCGTTAGACTATTACAGTGCTTCTAGTGCTGGAGAAAATTTTCATGCTCACGAGGAATCACAAAGAATAGTGAAAGCAATGGGCTCAGTATTTAGTAGAGCAAGTAACTAAGAAGAGCTCCATGAGTGCTTATCCTCTTCTAAAGGACACAGATTGCAAGAGATGACCTCTCAGAATATAATCCAAAACTCTCCTTTTTGTGAGGCTTCTTTGGAAGCGTAGTATTGCAGCATTTTTGATCTGAGATCGTGCTCAGACAGGAGCTCAGTATATAGCAAAAGAGAAATCCTGGCAGGGCCTCCTCTGTGAGGGACCTTGTTGCTGGAATGTACTCCTTCCCCCGATCCAGTGCAGCCCAGATTTTTAGACTATCAGGGTGCTCCATAAGGTTCATCTGTTCCACTGTGAGCAGCCTCCTTCCCAAAGCTACCATTACAAACAGTTGCCTTGCTCAAGTTACAGCACTGTTGGATCCAGGTATTTCACTCTAGCACATTTGTAATTTACAGGGCTAGATTTATTTATGGAGTGGACCACTTCCCTCCCGGAAAGGTTATATACTTTTCACCACCTATAATGAATATATAGTTTAATGAATTCATCAAGAGTATGATCCAAAGACCTTAAAATTAAGGGGCATCTGTTCAACAGTTTGCTGCCTCAAGAAAATACAGAACACTCAGCTTGGATTTTATGTAACACAAAAGATGATGCATTTGCATTTAACAGCCAATTTTAAGGAAGAAATTTAATGCTTCTCTACTCGGGCCCCATGATGTATGCAGTCTCTGAATCTCAGTTAGGCTCTGATCCAAGCCTCTTGACCTAACTCTTCAAGGTACAAATACTCCAGTACAGAAATTGTTTGATACGGATGTTCTCTAAACCATTTCCCAGAAAACACTTGAATAAAGCAGGCATTGTACTTCAGTAGATTGTCCTACACTTCTGTAGGATGGCTGACATTAATTTACAGAGGGCAACAAAACTGTCCAAGAATAATCGAGTGCTAAAGAGATAGGCAGATCTCTCCTGCTGTAGAGCACATTCAGAAAGTTGAGAAGATCACTGAAACAATGCAGTAATGAGTAACCAATTGTTCTCAGCAAGATTTTCCCTGGTACTATGTCTGTACACTTTATAAATCATTGACAGGTTTGTTATGCAAGTGGTCCCCAGTACCTTGTATAATCTGAATCTTGGCTTCTCCACACTCTGTTGATCTTTCCACTGCAATTTGTTGCAGACCTAATAGCTGCTTAAATCACATCTGACATCTAAAAGCACAGCCAGATCTAAAACTACAGGATCAGAACTTACAGGCTTAGCTGCAGAACTCAGGCACCTATAGCTGAATTTGGAAAATCTGTATTACGGTGCTGATACTATCAGTGCAGCATGCACAGAGTCTCCAGAGCAAGTCTATTCTATTACGTATCTAGCTCCAGTTCCCAATGTTCAGGGAATCAAAATGGTAAACTGTGATGCAAGGCACAGGACAATGACAAGAGGGGTGAAAATCTAGAGCAAGTAAAATTGGTGTGAATTCTCTAGATATAAGTATAGTTCTGCAGAGTGATAAGGGCTTTACATGGCCCAGCACGCAGGTATTTTCTGAGTCTTCAAGAGCCACATTGCTAGCAGCTGACTTCTTGGAAATGGAAGCAGGAAAGTGGCAACAAAAGCAGAGACAAAGGAAAAAGCCCATGACATACGTACAGAAAATACTTTTTGAGTGCAGTGAGGCAAAGTTTTGTTACTATATTAATCTCCCGTGTAGCACATGGTGGAGTTTCATCTTGTAAGGAAAGGAAGTAATCAGTCTTGGTTTGATTTCCTCCACTGGTTTTAAGATGGAAGTACAGCAAAGCTTGATCTAAAATTCACTAGTAACACTATGTACTTGCTATAAATAATCATGGGTCTATACGTGTTTCATTTCCATCTTATGCAGAAGTGCTAGATGGATCATTTAACCTTTTGGATTCAGTTTGTCTGCATAAAAGAGCCATTAATATTCATTATCCACTTGAGGATATTCTTGTTACTGTTGTTCCTGTTTCAGTTAGCCATTATTACTAAACCAGATAATGGTCACACCAGTAACATGAGCCTAAGTCACCAGTTTATGATTGCTGGGTTGTCACTACGCTTATAGTTAGTTATAAAGTGGGTTAGCTTTTTTGTCTTTACTGCCTATTGTAATGAAAAAATCTAAACCTAGACCTAGCCTGGGCAGATAACAGATAACACTGAACGCTGTGCATGCTTGCAAATGCTAGAAATAAAAATGTTAGTCAGATGGCAACAGAATTTTGCAATATACTCTGGATTTATACTAAGAGAAATGAAATCTGGCTGAACTTTTATTAAATTGGCCTGTGTTTTGCAATCACAGGCTTACTAGCCTACTACCAAAATTTGACCTAAAAGGCATAAGTACCAGTGCCAAAAACTGTACTCTGGCCAAAACAAATATTTTACTTTCAGTAAATAAATTTTCACTTTCCTGCCTAAGACTAATGTTGCTGAATTACAACTGAAAAGTTCAGAAACTTTGCTTCCAACATAAGCTTCTAACGAGCATAAAGGACATTCTGCATGACAGCCTAAGATCCAGTAGGATCTTCCAATAAGGGTCTCAAACACTCCACAGAAGCAAGACCTGGTGGAAAAAAATATGACCAAATGTAATACTCAGTAGAAACGTTCCTTATATCTGTCCTTTTCAAGAATCATTTCTAATGGTGTAACATTAGCTATTCATAGCGTTCTCAAGTATGCCTGCAAGTCTTAACAAAAAGGGCTTTAGAAAAATATAAAAAAAAGCATAGCTCAAGATTCTGCATAAAACTGCAGGTGACAGCCTGTTTTGTTTGTATTTTAATTACTTATTTATTGGAAATTTGCATCAGTGATTTGCCCTAATATCCTTTTAGTGTAATTTGATTTTAAAAAAGCACACCGGAAAAGAACAAGCAGCAAAATACTGATTAAGATGGTGAGATTTTTAACTTCAATATAGAACTGATATCCCTAGAGAGAATCTATTCTGGAACACAGTCTGAATATCAGCCAGCCCTTTCAGATGTATTTTTCTTATATTTTCATTTTTCAGAATGCAGCCAGCTGTGCAATTTCAAGTACTAAATTTAGGCATCTATCTTCTTGATGTTAACAATATAATTCAGGAGATCACTCTAGCCATGAACTTAAGGTCCACGTTCAGAATTCCTGTTTTAAGAACATCATACAGCTGCAGAAGGTAGTTATGTAGATCACTCGGGGTGCAGCAGGAAATTGCTCACAGCGTGGTGTACATTTCTCCTAGTCATTATCATTATTTTCATTCACAGAAACAGTTTAATAACCAACAAAGAAAGAAACTGCCATAAGCATTTGGCTGTTTTGTCTAGTATCTTGTCTCTGAGCCTTAAATTTTTGTCACTAGATGATACAATATCATTAGTAGATAATATTGATAATACCAATACAGTAAACATGTCAAGAAGATAGAAAAAAACACGTCTATTGTAACTGCTCCCTGATTTTTATTTTGTCTTCTTCTCACTTGTATTATGGCATACTACTGTTTATCTGTTTTCCTGCATGAGTCACATCACAAATTGTATCCTTTACCCTTTCCCCCAAACTCAGCTGATACTCTAAACCATGGATCGCAGAGCTGCCTGGCACCTCAGTTTAACCAGAAGTGCCACATGGTATAACTGTCTGCCTGTTGACTGTTCTGCTAATAGGGCGTTTAAACCAAAGAAAAGTCATGTTTGACTGCATTTTTTGCTTTGTTTCTACTGTCTCATTCTTCCATACCTCTATACCTAACACTCTTCTACATTCTCTTGCCTGCCTTTTCACTATCATTGTAACCTCCTAGTCCTTCCCATTCCCAACTTCCTTCCTTTCTGTTTAACTCTCTGGGGATAAATGGATCCTTCCTGTTTCCTGCGCCAGAAACTGAAATAATGTCCCCCAACCCTGTAAAAGTCATTTGGCTCTTTTATGCCCATGGTTTAAGTATTCTGCAGTTTTTAACTAGCAGCCGTAATTGTATCAAATGCATAAAAAACACACTGGGCACAGTGTCCAAGACACTGGCTCCAAGTCTGCATGTAACCATTCAACCAAAAATGTACAAAAATATTCTGGAACATGAGCTATGCATCCCACCTCCCTCTCCCCCTTTTTTTTTTTTCCTTAACGTTTGAGTTGGAAAGGCAGAAGATATATAGTTCTGCCTTTAGTCAGTTATTCTAGTATAATAGAACTGAGTTATAAAAACATTTTTCAGAGGTACACCTACAGCTTCCAGACTTCATTACATGGTTGCTGGCTTTTTAATTTGTACTTGCACATAATGTTTGATTGCTAATTGTTTTTTAACTCCTTATGCTTCATTTCTCTACACAATTATATTTGCCTAACTGCATGATAGAAATCGTCAAACATGATTCCATCATACTCTGAAGTTGGTAAAAAAAACTTCTCCAATATGTGGGCTGCATTGATGTTATTCAGTGCTGACATATATTTTATATGTCAAAAGTCATTTTAAAAGTCCAATACAAATTATTTTCAACAGGGCTTTGCAACAATTAGGTGGCAGAGAAAAAGTAAGCATTTTGAGATGTTAAGTGTTAACTAGTTGCTGTACTGTCTGCTTCAGGAAACTCAGTTTGGAGTACAATGCCTGTCAAGGCTGTATTTTAGAAATATTTTCCTACAATTTCCGAATGTTGAAAGAAGTGGCCCCATAAAAGTGTATTCTCTGACTCTTCATGTGTTGCATGTTATGGCATGACCTCTACTTTCACTGTTCACTCTTTATTCAGTAAATAATACATAATTATACATTATATAAAACTATAATCATTGTTAATTTGTCATTTTCAAAGAGTATTTGGAAAACAGAGCTACCTGTGCAACGCGTTGGATATTACATGACTTCTGCTTAGGAAAAGCATTTCTATAATCACCAATATGTGGAAACTCAAATTTCTGGTAAAATATACACAAAAGCACAGTGTCCACTTTAAAACCTGATAGAGGAGAAATTCCATTTCTAGCCTGTTCTTCATAAATATATCATAAGTATCCTTTTTCTTTCCATACTTGTATACTTCCACTACTATTTAGTGGAATTTTGCATGCAATTTTTCTGGTATTTTTGCCCATGACTCACAAAATGGGCAATAATAGCAGAAAGCCACAAACCCCAGTAATACTTAGACTGGCTGTCCCTGAGCAGCTTTTCTGCCTCTGCATATGCTCACACAAATCCTAGGAAGGATAACACTGCTGTGGGTTAGGAAAAAGTTACCAGTACCCTTGCAAGCCTCAGTTGTGAGACAGTGGCACAGAAAACTTGAAGTTTATGAGTTGACCTAATATAACTGTGTGGAGTGGAAGTTACAGGAGCAAGAAAGTGGAGAGATGAAACAAGCTGCTATGTGCAGTTATCAAAGGATTTTGTCACTTTCGGCTCACGATTGGGGCCCACAGATTGACTCAGGAAACTCAGTTTCAAGGAAAAATGCGAGAGGCTGAGAGCTCCAAGCCCTGCTGGGCAGTGATATCCAAGCATTGGGGAGCTTAGATTTCAGGAGTTTAAAGCCTGACTTGTGTTAACAAGAATGAAGAACAGAAATGTTTCTGTTTGTTTTGTTTTTCAAAAATCAGATTTGGAGGCAGTGCTTCCACCCTTCCTGCAAATGGCACTGGACTTTGGTTCAGGAAGCAGAAAATACCAGAACACTGACATGTAGTGCCTCTAAGTGTCTGTTAAAAGGCCCATATTGTATATGTGCCATTTCATATTACAGACATGTTATACAGTATCATTCACTGCAATCATGGCATTATCGACTCTCTTCTTGCTTGACTTCCTAACTGTAAAAAGTGTGTTTCTAGTCTCTAATAACCTTTCTGAAATTATAGCCTTTGGTTCAATTTGTACCTGGAGGAATTGGCTGACAGATCTGCATTTACACGTATTTATGGTTTACATTCAGCTTTCAAAATGTGGTTCCAAACTATCAAACCCACAACAGCTGTTTTCAGAAACAAACATTTCTTATCATTCAGTATCAAGCATTAAAGCTTCTAAAAGCATGGAAGGAGTGTCGCAAAGTAACCAGGTTCCTAGAATCCCAGGATATTTGTCTCAATTTCTAATCAAACTAGTTTCCAGAATTAATTCAGTCAGCCCTTATTTTTTCCTACATGTTGACAGGAAAAGGACTGTTTTTTTTCCAGATGCAATTACTGAAAATATAAATGGCTAAGCACTCAGGCAGTATATTAATGATTATAAATCCCTTTCTTCTGCTCCTGATCATAAAAAACCTCTCCTTCCAAGCAATCGAAATGCCACTCTTCATAGCGTAAAATGCATAAAGACAGACCATCTGTGCTAGCATGACTTCCTTTTCATACTTACATGGATTCAAGGTGACCTCTTCCAATATTTCAGATTCTCTGATAACTTTGGAAATAACTAGAGACTTCTTACAGCTTATCTTATGGACAGAATCTTCTGAAGTCCATCAGATGGATTAGAAGAGACCAAAGAAGAGGAAGGAGGGGGAATGAAATGAATTGATACTGTGTTACTACCCGTGTTTATTTCAGCCTCACTTGGGAGAAATTTGTCCAGCTAGCGGATAGTGGCTTCCCATATTACAATCAACAAGGGAACCAACCACATAAGAAATGCTTTCACTGCTACGAGCAGCATACCACTTCTTTAAATGTTAATCATGTGGTGACATGACATGTTTAAGTGTTGAAAAGACAGTGCCCCATGATAATGGAAAGTGACGTACTGCAAAGAGAACCTATTTGCAGCTGGCAAAAGCATTCGGTTTGCATAACAGGCTTCCCACATAAACCAGCATAGACAAGAGTTACACACACACACAGACTGAGACAGAAAAAGTTGAGGATATAAGTTAATTTTAAACCAGTGTAGAAGCTGGCTTCTAATTCTTGAACTGTCAACACACCACTTTAAACATAACACAATTGCAGCCCGTACCAAAGAAGATCTGTACAGTTCTGGTGAGAAACTTACAAATGGTCCAGTATTTCTATGCTGTATCCATTCCAAGTTTGCCATAGGCACAAAGTGTTCCTTAATTATATTTATGTATAATAAGGAGCATTGATTACTTGAGACAGAGACAAACCCACACATGTTTACCTAAGATACCCAAATGACTTCTACAGGAAAAGTTTTCTTCCTGTATGTCAGATGTATCAGCCTACAGGACTGGGGCTGTCAGCAGTCCACGGAGGAGAAAAGGAGGAAGGTTACTAGAAGGCAACAGCCTTCCATTCCCAGCATCTCTGCAGAGAGCCCTCTCCTTCACACAGTGTAACTTTTTGGTACTTTTGCTTTGGTTATAATTCCCCAGTTTTCATAATCCACATTAAAAAATATTTACATGATAATGCAAAACCACACAGTAGAGAAATATAAAGACTATATAAAAATAGACAGACGTTATCCCTTTTAGGACATCCAGTATTGGATACGTAGCAGAGAGGTGCCTATCCAATAGGTGGCTTCTCCACTTTCCTCTTATAAGCTCATGGCATGATCCTCATATCTCTTCAACATGGTTTTAATTTAAAAAAAAATAGTCCTACAATATTTTCACAGCCAACAAAAAGACTGAATATAAGCGTGGTAAGCGTGTTCTTCAGATCTTCTGAAAAAGATCTCAAGAACATGTCATCAGCATCACAAAAATAAATAAATAAATTTTGACACAACATGATGTTTTCGTGTATTTTATCATTTCTCTTTAATGACTTGGTTTCATTACCTTTTTTGTAAGTACCCTACCTTTTAAAAATTCTTTGCTTATATTTTAACAGCTATTTACTTTGGTTTTCTTCTCTTCCATGATAAAAGTTTATGACATTTATCTCAGTTTCATTTAATAAAAGTTTTCACTACGATGGCAAAAAGCGTTACCTAAGTGCTAAAGAAGCAATATTTAATTTGCAGGCATTACTGAGGTTTACTAGCATTTCCTTCTTGTTCATTCAACTGAATATCTGTATTATTTCCTTATTCTACATTCTCATCCTATTTGATCATCGTAAAGTCAACTCATCACATTTGAAGCAGAACATTTTGTATTTACGTGACTTTTAAAAACTGTTTAATTACACATTTGAACAATGCCTTATTGTTAGGCAATAATTTACAGTCAGGACTGATTGCAAAGGAAGCTTCTAGATCACAAAGACCCCAGTGCTTTTGAATGGTTTCTCCACATTTTCGTCCATGCTTGTTGTTGTACGCATAAAGGGTGACATCACTCATCTGCATTATTGTGTTGTACATTCATCAAACTACTGATTAGAATCTAAAAGTTCTCAAATAGCAGTAGGATTTAGTAATTTGTAATCAGATACATAAGAGTGAACAAAAGGAAGTATCAGAGCTTTCAAAGGGAGTTTGTGACCTTGTGAATGGTTCTGGAATGGCTTTCTCTGTCAACTTTAAATTGTACCTGAATGGCAACATTAACCAAAGAGCTAGACCTATCTTACATGTAAAGGAAAGTTTTCTGGTCATCTATTCTGTAATTAGATTTTATTATTTTACCATGTATGTTTGCACACGAGAAGGAAGACAGCTTACTATGATATGAGACCATCAGACTTTCAGTTTGTTGTGGCTAACCTTTCAAGCAGTGATATTCTTATTTCATGAGAGCATGTGACTACATTACTGTGGAGTTTTTTAATTAATTTTAGGCTGTGAAAGCTTTTTGTTGAGTAATAATGAGGACCACAGTGAGCATGTGTTGGATATTAAGTGAAAAATGTTGTGCTAGCTAATGTTACACATCTGTAGAGTGTACGAACACTCTCTCTCCAAGGACATGTAGAAGATTGCAAGCTACATCATGATAAAAAGCAAGTCAAGCATTTTATTTTTATTTCCATCAAAAAGAAGCCTATTTCAATAGGGTATTTGTCTCTCTTCAGACCAAGTCTTCTATCTGCATAAAATGCCAATAAATCATTTCATACTTGATTATTCAAGCACAGAGCATATCCCAAAGAAAGTTTACAGTTTCAAGTCAAGACATCTTTGTCAATGACCTCCAGGCTCTGGCGAATCCCAGGTGGAGCACAGTTCGCTAGTTCACTTCTCACTTTCAGCCTCCTAGGCAACACCTGTTACTTCCAGGGTGCTATTAACTGCTTGCTTCACTTACAAAATACAGACAGATTTAGATGATAGGCAGGGGTCTTTATTCCCACCCAGAGAAGACTGTCTCTCTGTTTTGAAGCCACTGATGGTATATTTGGACACAGATACCCAAGCATCACTTCGTACAGCAAGACCTGAGCACCACAAGTGTCAGACCTCCCACCCCACACAGGAGATTGCAGCCTACTCAGAGCTGCCTCCAGCTGCAGCACTCTCCCAAGGGCCTTTCCTGCAGCTGGGGCTTGCCAGAGTTCACAAATGGTTTCAGCATCCCTCCCGCTTTGTCCCAGGCACGGTCCCCCTGAAAAGCAAAGCAAGAGTGGCTCCCACAGCTCAGCAGTGCTGAGGAATTCCCTCATGCAGCAGTGGTGCAAAGGCAATGGATGTCAGCCAGAGATCTGGCTCAGAAACTGCTTATTTTAGATAGTGATTTTCCCCCCACGCACTGCTTTTGTTAAATAAATGTTACCATGTGTTAGATTCTATCAAACTAAACAAGACCAGGAACACTGAGAAGCATTTCCTTTAACTGACTGGATAACATGAGGTCTTAAAACTTCAGTTTCAAGCAGCTTTCCTAAAAATGTATAAATGCCCATCCCTGCAGTTTGAGGGATGAAAAGTTCCTGCTCTACTCCAGGAACAGGCACTTGTCTGCACATAGATGCATTCTGGAAACACAACTGATTTCATCTACTTACAGCCATTTATTTTACACAGTGTTAAACAATATCTCCTCCCTAGGTCAGAGACAATAAGAATTTAAGATCTAGAAGAAAGATCTTCAATGAGGCTGTGTGAGTCTGTTGTTTTTTTGCCATAGCCTCACTTTCAGAGCTCTGCCAGCACCAGCAGTTTCCACTCATAGAAAAGTCAGTGAATTATTAGTTTTTGGTCTATTATCACAAAGCACATGGTTCTCTCTCTCTAGTCCATACTGTCTTGGTTCACTGTCATTAAAACTTCATTGACAACAAGGAGATTGAAAGGGGTGTAAATGAATGTAGCCTATGCCCCCTCTTCTGTGTCCTGAAATCTGGCCAAAATCATCACATTTCATACATCCTGAATAAAATCATAAATCCTTCCCTGTGGGGAGCAGGGTGTTCCCCTTGAAAGTTGGCCTGTGGTTGCAAACCACTTCAGGAACATAGGCCAGGTTTCTCAAGCTCATTCTGAAACTGAAACTGAGGCATGCCCAAGTTTTTTGTAATATATAACTTTTGTTTTGTTTGTTCTGAAAACAAAGTTTGCATATTTCTTGAATAATTTTCCTCTCTAAGTTCATAAACTTAAAATGTAGATATCTGAGCTGCCAGATGCTATAAATTGTCCCAACTCAGTTGGACATAAGGAATCTATTCTGCTTTACGCAAGGGGAGGATGTGACTGTAAATGCAAAATTTCCAACCTATTTTTACATGCATATTACTTATACTGATAGGTTGGAGAGTGTTTGAGTCAGACCGTCATGATATATTAAAATACTTTTGCTTTATTTTGCAAAGGGTTTTCTGTGCAATCTTCAGTACATGGATAACAATAATATGTTTATTACCATCTTGTTCACGTTGCAGGATAACACTGCAGTCTCTGTAGTGCATTTTCACTACCATGAGAAGACTCTAATTTTGCCTTTACACACCCACCATTTCCAGTACATTCTCATCTCCTTCAATGCAATGTTCTTACCAGGGATGACACATGAAACTATTTTGCACCTTTTTAACATGGTGAGTAGTGGTAAAGTAATACAATCCAAACCTCCCAAGTCTATATTCTTTCCAATAAACTTACTGTCTTCCTACAGACTCAGCACAAAACCATGGGTTTTTCTCACAATTATCACTATTACTATTCTCTTAGATGATATATTTTACTATACATTTATACGGTTGTGAAAATAAATTTTGGGAGGAAGAACACTTAGGTCAATCATCTTTCAGATTTTGAGTATTCTAGAGGGAATTCACATGAATAAATCACTATTTTTCCCCACATACATGGACTTTAACTTGGATATTAGAAAAAAATCTGTATGAAATAGTGGTCAGGCATTGGAACAGACTGCTCAGGGGGGTAATAGAGTCACCGTCCCTGGAGGTGTACAAGAGCAACAGAGATGTGGCACAGAGTCAATACTGGTGGTAGGTGGATGGTTGAACTAGATTATTTTAGATGCCTTTTCTAACCTTTATGATTCTATGATTCTCTGACTCTTCCCAGAAAATAAAGAAATGATCACTCAAATTCTAGTAGTTACTGTCCTACGTTATCTGAAAGTAATGATTTTATCATAGTTTGGTAAATAAGTGAAGTCCAGTAAATAAACAGCTGTTGCCAGCAGTCAGCATATTTTTTCTAAAACCTCTACTTGCCATTTTTGATTCAGTAGAGCAGATTTATTGAATCTCTATTTTTTTTTCCATGAGTTAAAGATCTTCTGCTGTTCCTGGCATCAGCCAACACTATGTACACAGGAGGAAATTCCCATCTCTTTAACCAGGAACACCTCTGTTTCCTTTTCAGCTTGCACTGCAAAATCAACAGTAATGGCAACCTATTCCAGAATAATGTTCATCAATGAACTGCACCAGGAGCTCATTCAGGTTCAGAACTGCCGTGGTTTAAAGTCAGGGGGGCTTTGTTCTGTTTTTTACTTTGTCTTTTTTATTATTTTTTTTCTCTCTTCACTAACTGCATTTGAAGTAAAATGCTAATGCACTGTAAAATCTAGTTTATTATAATTCAAAAATATTGGTTCCAGTAGTACTTACATGCTAGAATGTTGAGGTTGTGTTACAATATTGCACAGGAATGGATTTACAGTATTTAGTATCAAGAAAACGCTTGGTGTTGAAATTAAAGTCACTGTGCACCAAACCCTTACACACCAACAGATGCAGGAAGATCAGACTCAAATTATTTGGAGCATTATTTCCATACTCCTATGTGCCTTGGAAGACTACCTTTCCTACTCAGAATTTTTCAGCTTCTGTCACAGGACTCAATTAAACAAATATTGACCAGCCAACCTCTGACCTCAGCATGTATCTCTAATGATCACATTATCTGTCCATTCATAAACTGATCGAGTCTAAGGCCACAGTTGTCATAATAACTTGGATAAAGTGTGCAGTGAAATTGCCAGGTCACAGCCTGAACCAATGGCTGAACACCAGGTGAGGAGGTGTGACTAACCCAGGGACACCTGAGTGACCAGAAAGGGTAGAGCCTGGATCCACCCCTCCTCACCCTTATTTAAGGGTTAGAAGCTGAGGGAGCAGTGTCTCTCTGGATAAAGACTGTACTCCTCTTGTGCTGGTACTGCTGTTGGAAGGGGTGAGATAACTTTTTCTTTGTTACCTGTTATTGCTCTATAGTGCCTGTATGCCATTTGAAGGCACTGTCAATCGCCTTCTTTTGCCATACAAGGTGTCAAAGTGAAAACTGGAAAATTGATGTTATAGGCACTGACCAGATTTTCTAAGACATAAAAGACTCCTAAAGGGAACACAATCTGAAGAGCACCACAGCCCTCCAAACAATCCTTCATGCTTTCTATCAGTACCAAATATTATTCTCAACAACACACTTCTGAGGAGCCAATTTTCCCACATATTTAAGGGAGTTTCCTTGGCTCATACATATCAGAAATTGATTAAAGTGTTTGCAATTCTTTTAGAAAAGCATCAGAGCCAAAATGAGTGAGAAGGAAAGAAGAAGCAGAGGGAGAGAGCATGGAGAGTGCGCACCCATCATGACTACGGACAGAAGGAGGAGAAGCAATCAGAACAGAAACTCATAGTCTTTTCCCACTTGAGTTTCAAAAAAGTTGCAATTCATTAATTCTTGTTTCACTGTGCCCCATCATCATCTGCAGCCACTAAAAGCCACAGAAAAACAAACTGTAATTGTGAGTAGCGTTCACTGGAGGCATGGGATAGATTCAAGGAAACTACCTTACATTTTCCTGTTCTGTGAGTTGTTCCTCTTTGTGAAAATTCTGCAAAATGCTCATTTTGTAATTTGATATAGGAATGGATATCACTGATTCCTCTCCCACTCACAAGTCTACTCTTGCCGAAAGTTCACCTCTGAATAATTCTAAAAGATGAAAAAGGAAAAGAAAAAGTCTTCTCACAGATCACATCAACCTACCAGACTTGTTTTGATAATGCTTCTTTCACAAGCTACCTAATCAGATGCACTGGTGAACCTCTAGCTGGCATCTGCTAGAGAAGAGCCAGCATGCAACTTTCTGTGCCCAAGCACTTTTAAAAGCATCCACAGTAAGTCTTTGACCAGAGCAAAGAGGAGTCATTATGAGACCTTAAACTTCTGTGTCACCCAAGCCTGAGCCAGGCACATTTCACCTTGTAGTCTGTCCCATTTTTAAAACCAAATGTAAAGAAAGACTTCCCCTTACATCTGCATTTCACAGTAATGCCTAGTGGCTGCTTGCAACTTGCTTGATGCAACAAATATCATCTCTGATCAAACTGTGTAGTAAATTAGTTAGCATTTGAAGGGCTGGGACATAATCATCTTAAATAGTATACCGATTATGCTCTGTAAAGAAAAGGAAAACAACTGTGGTAATTCACCATTATAGAGAAATGGAATGTCTAGTTTAAAAGGCATTTTGCACTTTTTTTCCCCTGGCTCTCTCTACTTGCAACACCTCTGTAGTTAATTTCTGAATTGCATGAAGTAGTGGTTTTATTGCTTCCTAGCTGTAAAATGAGGAAACAAAGTCAAATTTTTAAATCAATTACCTGTAAAACAGTGTCAGAGATTACAAGACTTCTCTGCCTTTATTTGCTATGGAAGATTAAAATCCTTTGCCCCGAACAGAGTCTCTTTCTTGTGGAAATACAACAATTGTACATTAGGGTCATTTTATGTCAGCCACGTGAGCTCTGAAGAATGGTGCCAACAGAATAAAATCAGCTTAGCACTGGTGCACAAACGATTTAGAATAAAAGTAATCAATTTAAAGATCACTCTCAGTAGGTTTGCTGATGACACCAAGCTGAGTGGTGCGGTTGACACAGTGGAAGGAAGGGATGCCATTCAGAGGGACCTCAACAGGCTTGAAAGTTGGGCCCTTGTGGTTCAACATGGCAAAGTGCAAGGTTTTGCACTTGCAGGTGGAGGAATCCCAGGCACCCATACAGACTGGAAGGAGCGGTCCTTGAGAGCAGTCCTGCAGAGAAGGACCTGGGGGTCTTGATGCATGAAAAGCTTTACACAAGCCAGCAGTGTGCGCTTGCAGCTCAGAAAGCAAATGGTATCCTGGGCTCCATCAGAAGAGGGGTGGCCAGCAGGGACAGGGAGGTGATTTTCCCCCTCTACTCTGATCTCACAAGGCCTCATCTCGAGTACTGTGTCTTGGTCTGGAGCCCCCAGTACAAGAAAGACAGAGAGTTGTTGGAGAGGCTGTCTCCAAAGGAGAGCCACAAAGATGATCAGGGGACTGGAGCACCTCCCCTATGAAGACAGGCTGAGGGAGCCTGGAGAAAAGAAGGCTGCAGAGTGACCTCATAGCAGTCTTCAGTACTTAAAGGGAGCCTACAAACGTGAGGGGAAGCAATTCTTTGAAAGGGTAGATAACAGCAGGAAAGGGGAAATGGTTTTAAGTTGAGGGAGGGAAGATATAGGTTGGATGGCAGGGGGAAATTCTTTACAGAGAGAATGGTGAGGTGCTAGAACAGGCTGCCCAAAGAGGCTGTGGATGCCCCCTGTCCCTAGAGGTGTTCAAGGCCAGGTTGGATGGGGCCCTGGGCAGACTGGTCTAGTATTAAATGGGGAGGTCAGTGGCCCTGCATGTGGCAGGGGGTTGGAGATTCATGATCCTTGAGGTCTCTTCCAACTCTGGGCATTCTGTGATTCTGTGATTACAAAAACAGTCATGGATGTTGAACAACACACCAAGCTTTAAGAGAAGCCATGGCAGCCTATTTTGCCTTTGAGCTACACATCCTGCACACATCAACAGCAAGTTACTTTCAAATACTAAAACTGCAAACCCCTAGGACTAAAACTCTCTCATTGTCTGTTAAACATTACCAACCACAGATTTCAGTTTCAAACATTAAATGCAGATAGAATAGTACTGCACTACTGATGTGCTGTTGCCTTATCACTATGTTGATCAGTTATGCTCAACCAGTGATGAACACAAAACAAAAATCATTGCACACTGCCTGGTTGAGGACAAGCTAGTGGTGACATGCCCTTTATAACCTGACATGGACAACTTGACGTTGACCATGAAGAGAGCTTCACATGTAGGAAAGCCCACGATGAGGTTCCTCTTTTTGTATGAAATAGAAAGATGACAGATTCATGCTGAGTAAGAACATGGAGTCTCTGGGCAAATGCCAAGAATCATCCTCCATTAGGAGCCACAGATAACAGGCCACAGGGAAGAATGTATAGTAGTTAGCTGCCCAGTGTAGAAACCATATTTGACGAGCCCAGTCAAGCTGAAATAGAAGTATCAAGATCTACTCCAAATAATATATAACAACTCCAAATAATAATAACAAGCCTCCAGAGATGAAGGAAGGAATCTCTTTAGTCCCATCTCAGAGAACAAAATGGGAATGAGGTGAAGGAAAGGAAAATGGGGATAACAAAGGTAAACTGGTGCTTTTCTAGAAGGAATGTGAGTCTGTTGTCTCCTGCTAAAGTCTGTGGATTATTTACCAGTCTAGCTAGTTCTTAAACCACGAGAGGGCCTTGAGGTAGACACATGATGAATTTGCTCTCTCGAGCGGGCTACTTGCACTACACTCTTGGGGGTTTTGAAACAAGAAGAGACACTCCAGTGGAAAACAGTATAAACCATATCTTAAATTTCAATATTTATATTGTCTATATGTTGCACTTGAAATTCAGGCTGCTCATAGGCCACAGAATTTTGAGAGAAATGAAATCTAGCTATCATAGTTAGAAAATAATAACAAAGAATTTAGCAAACACTGAAGAGCTGCTTTGTAACATTAAATCTCATCATTAAAAGAAACTGACACAGATTATAATGTGTAGGCTTAAGGGGAAACAAGATGATAGGGCTCTTATACTTACTCTTAAGTGGATCTGCAGCCAAGCACTCCAAGGAAAAACACAGTAATTCAACTCAGCATCTGCAAGATCAATATAATTCCTTAAGAGGAAAAAGTTCTGTGCTTAACTTATTTTTCTCCCACAAGGGACCATGTCAGACTGTTGCAGGAAGCAGTAAATTGCAGAGTTTGTGGACTCTGTTCAGGCACAACAAGAAATCATTGTAATTCAAGTGATGAAGTCGAAACTACAGGAATCCAGTGGAAACTATTTTTCATGCTCTGAATTGCAGCTAGAGTTGTGGCTTTAAACTGTGTCAAATAAATGGCAGCACTTGAGATCCAGATCTGCATAGCCTTAAGTACCAAGTTGAATCCAGCTCTTACAGCCTATAATGAGTCCAAGAATAAAAATCACTTTTCTTGGGACTAATTTGTTTCCACAGAGTATTTCATGACTCCAGGAAAGCTCCTGTCTTTCTCAATAAGGGAGACCTAATCCCAAGCAGCTGCTGAATTCACATTCAATTGGTGTGAGTATGGCAAAACACTTAACCTGCTCTCAGCTCCTACCCTGAGCCTTGCAGTGCTTTGTGTGCACCTCAAAAAGTTTCCAGTTGTTGGGATGGAGTTCCACAGCCTAAGTTTCAGTTAACCAAGGATGTCAAACAGATTCAGGATGCAAGATCTGTTATGTAATATAAAACTGTGTGAAAGTTAAAAAAAATAAAACAAGCCTGGACTTTAGTGCCGATCAAGAATACTATCATACACATCATAATAAGGCTGGATGTCAGTCCTGGGTGCCAAGAAGAGGGAAAGAACTTATTTCATTGAGGGTTTCATCTGCCATGGCCAACATTACAAATGGCTCAAACTTCCAGTTTCACTTCAAAGAGTTTTTCCAGAATGCTGCTGATCTTTTTCAGGCATGTATCTCCAGGCTTGCACCTACTCATGTGCTTTCACCTCTTCACAATGGTTTCAAAATTACTTCTCCAGAAATACCTATAATTTTTTCTGAAGAAAAACAATCATTCATTTCTACTACGTAAGTTTGGATTACAGCTGACAACATCAAATGAAAAAGGGGCACTGGAATTATTATACACAAGTGGAAGAAACTCCAGAAGCGATGTTCAGTAATATAACGTGAGAAAAGGACTAGATGTTTTAGGATACCAATTCCTTATAGTTAATAGCTATAACTCGTTAGAAAGCTTAATGAAGTATAGTAAACCATAGAGATCTTTCTCTTCCTTCCCTTGAAAGCCACTTTTAGTTGGCAGAACTCTGTATAGCACTGTGCATGTCAATGTGTGCATTATTAGGACTACAAAATCACAAGTGCTGGAAAGTTGCATGTTGTCTTCATGAAGCATAGTGTACAATAAGCTGCAAGGTGTCAATACAAATTTAACACAACAAAACAGCTAATAAATAAATCCAAAGAAGATATGACCTTCAAAATTTTTTTTTTTTTTTTTTTTTTTTAATGAAAGATGAATTCGGTGGTTATTCCAAGGAAACATCATTGTCAGGTTGCAGTAGTTCACAGATTTATCTCTACTTAAAACTGCATTACAACAAAGCCATTGTAAAACCTTTAATACTTGTTTTAATGAAATGTTTTTTAAAAGCAAATACTTCAAACCCACAGGAATGGAAAGCAGTTGCAAGAGAGAGGCAGAACTAGAAGGAGAAATATTACATCTCCCATTCTTTATTCTGCCTTATTCTTTTTAGATTCTGGGAGAGATCTGAGAGGAAATGTGAGGAGCATTTCCATGATTGTACAGAAATTACATGCTGTCTGGGTTGTACCAATAATTGTTCCAATTTGGAGAAAAGCACAGAACTGATTCCATTTAAACTAAATTTGAATCCTGTGATTTCCCTTTGCATTATCTAACAAAGGAAACGGATATGTCTGGCATAAGTTTAATTTGCAACCCCCATTTCAGAAAACTCTATGTTCAACTGTGCACGCTCCTCAAGTTCATATCTGCAAGCCCTAGGGACCACAGGTCTGCTCTCTCAATTTTGTACAGGTCCCTTTCTGGTCAACATAGTGATAAGCACAGCCTCAAAGTTAATGAGGGGCTAAACCTTTCATCCCCTACCTATGACTGTGATAGGGCTCTTTGAGGGGGAAAAAGACACAAAAGCTCATAAGTTGCACAATTAGTCTCTGCAGAGCAGCCAAACATGTACAAACTGTCAATGTCAAGTGAGGAGCAGGAAAGAGAACAGTGATTAAGGAATTAATTAGAGAATAGACAAAAACTCTTCCTGTTTTCCTTTCCCTACTTAGATCTTCCCATCCAACTCAGAAGGGTACAGCCATTTCAGTATCTCATATCACCAAGGACGCTCTCAGGCCACAAACTGCCTGGCACCTTGTAGCAAAAATGTGGGCAGTCTCCTTTGCAGGAGTATTCCTCAAGGAGCTTTCCTTTCCTCTTTCCAGGTAATATTCTCTTCAGATGAACCAAAGCCCAGAGCCTCCTCAAGGAAATATTTCTCACAATATTCTTCCTCTGAAGTTAAATGGAAGACAGGCCCTTCTTTGCATCTTTTACTCTTGCAAATTGATTGCTATATAGAGCGTGTTCTCACTGCATCACTGATTCCACATTCCATTCAACTCAGGTTAGATGGGCAATGAAAATTAGTTGAGTGCAGCATAACCCTAAGCTTCATGTTGAAATTCTCTGTAAATCAAGACCCAGATTAACTAACATCCTAGGGACCAACATAAACGGCATGTAGATATCCAGCTAACGTGGACCAGGACCATCACTTCCTTAAAAGCAGCTTACGTTATGATAGTGTAATTTAATTTAATTGATGAGACACCTGGGAGACAGAGGAGCACTTATGCTCAGTACATCTTCCGCACCACCATGCTCAATGGCACACAGACTCAGAGCAAAGTGAAGGGCCAGACCACAAGCTGCAGGAGAGAAAAGAGAACTGCAGACAGGCATAGAAGCTCACAAATATGGTGAAACAACCCGTCTCATCAGACTCATAACATCACCCCTCCCAAAGTGGTGGACTGGTGGCATGTTTATGAAGAGGAGTTTGAAGGACAGCAGTGAAGCAACTTTCTGCGTGTTTACAGATTGCTATGACCACGCACATTTGGATAAAACAAGAGATCAGTCCTAAGGCCTGGCATCATACACTGGAGGCATCATACACTGGATGGAGATACCACAATAGCGACTAGCAGAGGGGTGAAGCAGAGCCTTCAGACTGCAGGCAAGCAGATAGTGAAGAGATGTTCAGGGAAGAGGGCTATACTCAAAACCATGGCCTAAAGAGTGTAATATTGGCAACCACATTCTGGGGGAGCTGCACAAAGAAACACTGCAGTTGTCATGGAAAAGATGTAAAGAGCCTAGTGCAATATGTTAGCTGGATAAAAAATACCTTAAAATTGAGTTGATATAAAACAGAGTCTGCACAAGTTATTGCACATAGCATAGGTCAAGCTGCAGACTGAACTCAGATTATGTGTGACAGGTTGGACCATGGCAGTACGTGTTGTGATCAAGAAAAGAAATGCATTCCAACTTGGAATTGAGCAAATACATCATTTAACCTTTCCTCCCACCCCATCCCACCCCTGTTTTTGAAGGAGTTAGCATGGAGTACTTGATATCTGCTGTGACAATTTCCTGGCACTTCTTTAGCTGCAGATGAAGAACATCTAAGTTTAACTAAGCCATCTTTAGAGAAAAATCAAAGGTAATGGTCAAGAAAGCTCTAAGGAATTTGTTCACTTGACAACTTTCCATAAAGTATCTTGATTCTAATGCTTGATATCTTAGTGCTACAGGAGGTCAGAGGACTGAAAGTAACTGCTGTCTACTTCCACATGAATGTGGAAATCCTCTCTTTGCCATAATCTTAACTTCCTACTTCTTGCTGTGAAGCTGAGTTGGCCAGAAGACAAGAATTTCTCCTCATGAAAAACACTGAGGTTTTGGCATTTGCCATTCAGACAAAAATGAGGGATTTCAAAATATTTCACCACAGGGGAAAGAATGTCTGTGAGTTACTCCAGAGCAGTACTGAATGCACTTGTCTAGTAGTGATTCAAGTCTTCTATTCTCCATTTCTGTAGCTGACTTTTCAAAGAAAGAGGGGAAAATATCCAAATCTTCCTTTTGGATTCAGCTGTTCCTCTGAATAAAGTTAAAAAAGGAGGCTGAACGTTTCCTTCTCTATTTATAAAAGGCCATTATTTACACATTCCTGAGATAAACTATGGGAAACATAAAGCAGGGTGATTTCTAATTGAATGAATAAGCATGAAGGATGATGAGAACAGTTTTTCTATCTATTATATAGAGCATAACACCAGTTATAAGCCATGCAAACTGTCACTGGGGTAGGAGCTGGGCCCCCACGCACTGTGGAGCATGCAAATCCAGGCAGCACTGCGCAGGGGATGACAAAAGCACCTCAGTCCTCCTGGTTCTTCAGCAGCACTGCACTTGTTCCTGGGAAATGCTCTGCCCAGAGATGAGATTAGGTAGGCACATCACTAAGTTGATAGTTCACAGTATCCTGTATAATTGTGGTATTTAGCACATGTTGTTGGATAAAGGCTGAAACAAACTGCATTTTGGTTAATATTCCTTGAGTAACTACAGCTAGCTGGCTGAAAGAAAATTATTCTGAAATGAATTTGTATCTTATAATAAAGATTACATTATCCAGTAAGAACAGTTCCTGGGCTAGCCCTGCCCTATGTCCTGAAAGACTTTGAGGAATGTGCGGGAGGAGGAGAAACTTTCCATTTAAATGCTTCTTTAATTTTTTCATTCTTTGCCTTGGTCCTCCTCTCCTTTTCCCATCCATATTGTTCAAACTGGGATTGAGAGTATCCCATGAAAAGTGTTTAGTTATCTGGATATTCTTCTCTAGATAAATTTGCCTTCTGGTTAGATAAGTTTTCTTGTTTAAACATATCTTTGAAGATACCTGTAGCAAAAATAAAATAAAATTGAGGCTACTCTGTTTCACTGTGCACCTAGTAAACTGGCTAACTGCTGCATGCTTCTTAAACCCAGCACACAGGAGTACATACACAGTTTTATAAGGTTACATAAAAAGTTACAAATCTCTTATGTAAGTATTTGACTTGTTTGTAGTCAATGGGAACTATTTGTACATGTAAGGCAAGCAAGATTTACCCTGTAATGGATAATCCTTTCTTCATTTAATAAATAATCCTTTGTTTACTTTTCCTCAGTTCTCAAAGTAAATCTTCAGAACCTAAAAAAACAACCCATGACCTCATTACCTTCTTCCATCATGGTTCTGGAAGCCTAGAGATGATTGAGCTTATATTAACATGTTTGCTGGTAAGCATTTGGCCCTTTTTCCCCTTCTTTGAAACAGGTCTTCTGACAAAAGCTTCTCAGAGAACAGCCGTGATGTTCCATATGTGATTTACATGCAATTCTCTTTTGTCCTACACATAACCGAGCAAGTCAGAAGCTTCCCATGAAAAGTGTAGACCTTGTGCCTAGAAAGATAATCAGCCCAACAGGAAAGATGCAAGAGATTCACTTGCAGCCACAGAGCTGGGAAAGCAGCTTGCAGGTTACTCCCTGCTTCCAGCCAGTCCCAGGTGGCCACAGCATCAGGAGGGCATAGTAGGCACAGCTGTGGGGTGCTCAGCAAGATGCTTAGAGCTGGTCAGCACCACTGCCTACCCTGTTTTAGCACCACACGGCTGCACGGGGCAAGATTTGGACACAGAGCAGAAAAGCTTAATTCAAAAACAAAAACCCAAGCCAGGAATTTCAAAATTAATTTCAGTGTCTGAAATTAATTTCTTTTTTTTTTGTTTGTTTTATGTTTCACCATTGTATGTCTTTGTGTGACTCAGAGTCCTCCCAGTTTCAGACTTTGAAACCTCCCCACTGCACATCAGGGCCGTAACATACTCAGCTCCTTTTACTTAGAGGATTCTGCTGTAAAGGGAAAGAAATTCTACTCGGGCGAAATGATTTCCTATCCAGGCAAAAACCTCTTAAAGGAACAGCACTTTGCAATACATCATCATAAATATTGACATGATTTATTTGTAAATGGTTATTAAAATTAGGTTCCTAATCCCACGCTGAAGCCTTTAAATCAATGTCAACATTTTCAAAATGGCAAGTATCCAGACAGTACCCCCTGAAATATATGGTGACTTTGGTGGCCAGCACTTTTGAATGTCAAGCTATTAACTTATGTGGCTATCTTTCAGCATCTAATTTTGCTTCACCTATATTTCAAAGATGTCTTAGAAAGCTGGAAAAGGAAGAATTTAAAATTTTGGCAACAATTCAGCTGTTGCTATCAGTGGGGAGTTGATTTAGTAATAAAGCTGTTGCGAAACAGACCATAGGAAGATGTTTAAACCAGGACAAAATAACTCCTAAGGTCCCCTTTCTTTTTGGTAAATTATGTACAGTGCTGCCTGTATTCCAGTTCCTGTAGCATGCTTCCTACCATCTGTTTTCCATTTTTCTTTAATTTTCATTCATGTCCTTTGGCCTATTCCCTGTGTTCAGAAGAAAACAGTAATTAAAATTGACATTATCTCTGTGCCTTTTCCAGACTACATAAGTTGGAGATTTTTTTTCCATGTCCTTATACTCTTGCTCCTATCTTTTACTCCAAGATCAACACCACTGTTATTTTTTAAGGATCAGCACACTGTGACTGACTACAGACTCTCATCAAACTCAGTAGAATAAAGAAGTTTTATAGATCTGCTTTGTCTACAAACTTAAATACAGTGATTCAATAATATTAATGCTTTTTCCATAGGGTAGCTTGAGAATAAAGCAATATTGAACTATGTTCTTATTTGATCACAGTCTTATCATCCAAAGGGGCAGAAGTGCATAGGGTGCTTGAAACAACAAAAAGCCACAGGAGCTTTCTGCAAGGACAGAGAAGAAGAGAGACATACGTGTTCCCTTTTCATTCTGAATATTCTGCAGGACAGACAGAGTTTGATTCTTCAATTCAGTCATTCACACACTAATAAAAGTAAATAATGCTTTCAGCTTAAATCTTACTTTGCTTTGAAATTGAAAATCTGCACAATCCTTATATTTCTTGACTTTCACTTTTTAGTTTTAGTCTTTAAAGCGTCTAATCACAAGGTTTGCATGTAACATAACCCAATCATCACTGGTATTTTACTTAAGAACAGCAAGTTATTGTCTCTCTCTTTTGCAAAACAACGTTTGACTTTCAGTTAGTCTCATGTTAAGCCATATTTCATAACAATGGTGTCAAAACACTAAAATATAGCCTTTCCTTGACACTGGAGTTGTGTTATATGACCACAGTCATGTGTTTTGTGGCCGCCTTTCTGGGAGTCGTATATTTTAAATTTGAGAGAGATATAAATCACTTATTAGGAAAGGGAAACTGTATCATTAAAGCCATATATATAAACTCTTAGAAAGGTTTTCCTCAATAAATACTGTCTTATAATAGCTCCAGATAGTACGTAGATGCAGTACACAAAATACATAAAATTTATTTGCAGTATATCAGTTGAACAAAAATATCTAGAGGATGCCTTCTTACCAGTGTCAGTAGGAGATAAGTAGAAATTCAGAAGCCATATATTAGACTCTCAAATATATATCAAAGAATGACTTGCCTTCAAATTCAAACACTTCTATGTGTCAAAATAAAATAGTTCAGAACCCACAAATCATCAAAGAAATAATCTGACTCCTTAGCAATCTCTAAAACTTCACAAAAAGCCAGCACTACAAGAAGAGACAACTTCCACCATCATTCAATCCCAACAAAACAAGCAACAGGTACAACTAGCACAAGACGGGGCAGAGTTGAGCAGGGGGAAGTTCTTCTTTCCCTCACAGCTGATGCAGTGAATTACTCCATTCCACACTTCCACTTTCTATCTCTTAATTTTCCTCCCTTAACCCTTTACGATCTTTTCTCTGCTCATTCTTCATTTTTCATTCACCATCTAATTTTTGTTTCACCATTTTGTTTTCTCAATTCATATTCCTAAGGTGCTGCCATACTGTGGTAATGATCACACTGAAATGAGAATACAACACACAGTTGGTCAGTGGTGAGCTGTAGATGAGGAACTTATGTTCTGGACACTTCCATACTTCTACGGACATTTTGTTCCTAGCTGGAAAGATCCGTCCATTCCTCCATTGCAATGAATTTATTCCTTCCCCTCATTCCCACTTTGCTCATGTTGGTAACAACATGAACTTTGGGTACATTCAACACCTATTTAAAAAAATAAAATTCTGTGAGCAATATTTAATAGGTCAAACAAATCAATCTCCATGCTATTTGTTTATCCCTCTGCACTGATTTCAGACAGATGTATATAAAATCAGTGCAGTTAAAAATGTAGAGTTTCACTGTACTTCAGCTCAGTACAGTTTAATAGTTGTTGACAGAAATGGATAGATAGCTAAGTTGATAACATAGCCCTGACAACCAGTACTGGGTTTGGGACTACCGGTTACCCACAGAGGTTATGAATTCTCTTTCCCTGGAGATATTCAAAAGCCATCTGGACATAATCCTGGCTAATGTGCTTTCCCTGCCTGAGCAGGGAAGTTACACCAGATGACCTCTAGAGGTTCCTTCCAACCTCAGGCATTCCGTGATTCTGTGCGTGGAATCTTCCAGCATCTGTTGTAGGTATTGCCTTCACGGGAAATCCTAACATACTCAAAGCTATACAGGTAAGTATTTCCTGAATCAAAGGTACAGTTATTAAAAACAATGTGAGCAAATATTCTTCAAAAATAAAGTAAAATGAATGCAAACGTATTATGGTCATTTTTTTATGCAACAGTAAGAATATTATTTTGTAGTCTCCTACGCTACAGCTGATCTTTGGATTTAATGTCACTTCATTATTTGCTATTTTTGAAAATCGTTAAGAAAATTTGTCAATATAAATCATAATATATATATATGTGTGAAGCTTTGTCGAGTTTCTGGATAATGAATCTTCAGTACAGGATATGATTTTTGACTATAGAAAAAAGTGCTTCTTTCATTGGATTTTCTTTGGTCTGACTTACAAAATGTTTTTTAAAAGCCTACACAGAAACATGGAACTATTAGAACAGATTTCTTTATTTCCACATCTCTCCAGTTCCCCAATATTATATCCTCTGCATATTTCATATTTCCTCCCCCTTGCTCAAGGATACAGTGAACTGATGCCTCTGCTTTGATTAAAGCAGTGTGGATTTCTTTCAAACACGAGTTAGTGCTACACAGAATGAGGATGTATTTAGCTTCTTAGAAATACAACTTGTTTCTGCAATATTCATGGCATCCAGATCAATAAATCCTTTAAATCAAATGGGACTAAAACTTCCCTAGGTACAGAGATCAAACTACAGTGGAACTAGGAAATATCAATTTCTCACAAATATGTAATTAGAACATCTGTTAGTGTCCTCTGTAGCTATTAAGATGTTTATCCTCTTAACTGTAGTAAAATGACAGCTGTTGTATTTTTGTTTTCATTCTAACATGAGAAACTTAGCATCCTATATTCAGCTTAAGCAAGGCAATTAGTTACTGCCATATTTTTAATGAAGGATATTGAGTCTGGCAAAATTTTGGATCTCAGGTGTGAGTTTGCTACATTTTCTGCCCTAAACTCTGTACAGAAGAGTTTGCCAAATCATCTTCTTTTACATGTATAAATTCAATGAGTTTGTGCTTTGTAGGTATAATGAGAAGCTGATAGGATTTTACATGGCTATTGATCTCAGGTGAGCCAACTAACCCAATGTCTCTTAGGCTTCAATCTTGCAAATATGTTACATGCATGTTTAGTTTCGAGTTAGTGAGTAGCATGCACCCTACCAGTGCTTGTATCATACAAAATGTATGAAAAGCATTGTAAAGAAAACTCTGTCCACAGTGGTAGATGCCTGGTAAGTGGAACCAAGGCCTCTGAGTCTATTTCATGCAGAACAAATACTTGCAGGACAAAGGTATTACAAGATGAAGGAAGGAACACAAGACTGAGTCCAGAGTCATCTTCAAACTGTTGTTTACTTATGACAGAAATTTGGCATGCTATTTAAGTTCCCTTTGTTTCAGTTCTTCTGTCCATCTCTGCAAAATCAATTAAGATCCAGAGATGAGTACTGGTTTGTCTAAATGCTAAACACACTATTATTGCTCCTCTCTGGGGGAGGGGGGGGTGGCAAAGCTATCTTACTAAAGAGGATTAGGATGCCAATTAGCACTGCTTAAAGCTAAAAACATGCAAACAGCAAATCCATGTGCTGTTGCTGACAAATAACTGTAGTCTCTTAAAAGGATGCATAGTCTAACAGGCTTTGAACCAAAAACCGTAATTTTCATTGGCGTTCTTGCATTAAGAAAAGTGACATGCTGGCCTGAAGTGTCCATGGTAGGAATAGTTGAAAGCATGCTGAAATGGGTACCATCACCCATTTCAGGAGATAGCAGAGTGAAACACTGGCTCGTGACAATGAAAGTTTCTATGAAGCATCTTCTTATTCACTTCCCCTATTAAAATGTAAGTATTACTTTTCAGCCAATTATTTCTCAAATGCATAATCATTAGAAATGTCAGTAAAATAATAACTGAAGGGTGCTTCCTGTTAAATTTGTTAATAACCACATCCTCTGCTAATAAACACCTAGGCCTTTGGCCTCAAGTTTATTTAGCCCAGGATACGGATATTATTACCTCATTAAGAAGAAACACCCTCAAGATATTATTTAAGTATCTCCAGAAGGAAAAACAGCTGAATCAATGGGATGTTTTGGCCAGCTATTTAAAATTCTCTAGGTGAATTTTAAATCATTCTGCAGCAACCAAGGCAATTTCAGAGGTAAATAAAAAAAAATTAGATTTACATTACACAAATAATTATTTCTTACATTATAGCATTCAGTTGCCTTTATGTTTACAGGAACAAACTGAAGCTAGGAAGAGGAAAGATATTCATTACATTTCCTGAGCACTGAGAATTTATAAGTAGGTTGATAACTATTGGCTTTTCTATTGTCATGTCTTTTTTGCTATGTTAGAAAATGTTGGAGATACTGAACTTTGCTTTGCCCCTTCAGAAAAAGCTGTTTTTTAATGAAATGTGATGAAACTGCTCTACAGCACCCTCACTTCAAGTCACATGCTCAAACCTCAGCACACAGTTTAGTTTTTGTAGATCCAAATTTGGGATTGTAAGCATTATAACATCCTTTCAAATGGAAAACAAAAAAATACTGTATATCTTCAAATAGCACAGCACTATTTTATACATTTCTGCAGATAGGTATACAGTTTTGAAAAGCATATTTCTTTACATATTTTTCCTTTTTTTTTTTTTATTTTTCTTTCCTATGAAACAAGATTAGTTCATAAAGAATTGCATATGCAGTATATATCAATTCAAGATCAATTCAATTACTTAAATTTAACATAGATATATGTTAAAAAATATACCTGTAAATCCCTTAATAATGAAAATTGAGAGAAGCCTATTTCACTGCCTGCTGCTCTTGCTTAAGTCAGTGAAACACAATAAGGAATGTCAAACTCCCTGTCCCTGACAACATCGTCGTCGGCAAACAGGTAAAGCACAGCCCAGACAGATGGGCACAGTTAGGTGGATGGAAACCTGGCTGAGCTGCTGGGCTTAAAGGGATGCAGTCAGCAGTACAATATCCAGACAAAGAATAGGTCACCAGCAAACATAAGCTAACAAACTAATTTTGTACTTATTTACAAATATTACAAAATATATAATACCACAATACCACAAAATATTCTGCACAATATTTGACTCCAAAAGTTCTTCAGTAGAATCAAAGACACCACACAGGACTCCTGACAATCATTCTACTTCTTATATGCATATACATATGGATATACAGTGACTCCACAAAGCCTTCATTCAATGAGCAATACTAAGAGACTAAAGTAGAACACCAATAGTGGCATTCATACAATTATTCATACACTTACTGCCCCTCCATTTTTAACTCAGCTCACTCATAGCTCCCCAACCCAGTTACTCATCCCACTTCCTCATCAAGTATTTGGGAAACAGTTAAATAACAAAATGGCAAGGGTTACTTTATGTCATAAAATTGATCGAATAATGGAAAAAAAAATTAAAAAAAATTGGCAATTATTTTTACTACAGATAAGATTTGGATGATGCCAATAGCTCCACGTTTTCCTTTTTTTTTAAACATACTTTGTTTATGCTCAAGTATCCAACATGAATTAAATATACAGCTGTTGTCTCACTGTTAAAGACTGGCACATCATTAAAGATGGATTTCCTTGTAATCACAGAAGCTCCCAAGATATATAAAGCATGAAAACAGACCCTTCAGTAGAACTCACTCATCAGCAGACTCATACAGTTTGCCTTACTGATTTTAGATGTCAGACTGAAAATATTTCACAAATGCTGAGATTTTGTTTTCCCTTTTCCTGCTTTTCTAATCAAGACTCTAGCACAAACTACCAAAAATCTCAGTAGAAGTCTATTATTTTATTTTTAATTCCTTCCTCATTGTTGGACTTTGCAAGTTTTTTAAGGTTATTGTTTTTTTTTGTTGTTGTTTGTTTAATGCAGATGTCAATGGAAAGATGAATGGACTTAAATATAAGCTTTTGAGTTTTGGATCTCATAATGTTAACAATGTAAAAATCAGAAAATGAAGTTTAACTTCTAATTTTTTTTTTTTTTCACACTGATATATAAAAATACAACATTAGAGCAGTGGTAAGACTCAAGGACATCTGTTGTGGATTTTGGAGAATGCAGCTGTGTTGGAGACAAGACTGACCAGTAAGTGGAAGCAGCAAAGTGCAGCTAAGGAATAGTCAGAAAATAGAGCCCATTAATTTCAAATGCCCAAGGGACCTCAGCAAGGGACTGGTCACTGTGTCTGTGCAACCAAAGGAAGTACTAAGAGCTGATGACTGTCCTGGCACACAAAAAGCCTCACTAAACTGGCCATTAAGAAGGTGGGGAATGACTGAGGATTTTCAGAGCCAGCCACAAAGAGCTGGTTTTGCAAAAGCAGAGGTTTCTCTTCTAGGAGAGAAACTGACAACACTCTGACCTCTAAGCTCTTCCTGACTTACTCATCAGTGTTTATGGCTAGAGACTTGACAGCAGCTTTCATAGACCACATCACCCTCTTACTAAATATTTTTCTCCAGAACTTCATAGCAAGGTGTTGTAAACAGTGATCCTGTCATCCACAGATAGAATATGAGCACAGGCAAGGAATATTTGGGAAAAGCCACGTTAGACGAGGGGTTCTTCACATGGAAGTGATGAACAGAGAAAAAAATGTCATTTTGAGAGAAGTAGAGAAACGTGGCTTGGAAAATGTCAGTTCCCATCAAAATAGTGGGTTTTTTGTTTGTTTTGTTGGGGGTTTTTTTTGCCACAGTACCTTCCTTGTCAGCACCTGCCCTTCTTTCTCCACCACCCTCAAAAAAGGACAATATTTTCAATTTCATTTCAATGCCTTAATTGTGTAGTAATATAAATACAGTAATTTAAAAAAAGATTTATTATTCAAAATGCAAGGTTTAGGGTGAATTAATCACATCATTAGCTTTCCTAGTGCAAAATGCTGAAACAAATTACTATTCATATTAAAAAGGAGACCTTTTTTAGTGAGCAAGTCTTGTAGGAGTACATCCATATCGCATCAGCTGTTACGAAATGATGCCAATGCTGTTATGAGATATTCATTCTTTTTAATAGGATTAATATGAACTTAGCAGTCAGTTACCATTTTAAAATGGCAATGTTTTATTTTGTAAGGCCATGACCTTATTTTTAGTTCTTCGTAATGTTCATTTAGAGAGTACAATAACATTACCCAATGTGAATTTTATATGGATGTCAGCACAGCCTGTCTAGGTGAAATTACCCCTAAAAAGTGTCCAAGACCATGTCAGGCAAGATCACCTGCTTGTGAAAGCTATTTTGTAGGATGTCTTAACACATCTTTTCTCTCCTACAGAGACAGGACTACCACAAGGGATATGCAGCACTGTGGATTACAACTGTTCTGCTTACTGCACTAGGTTGCTACATTATTTAAAACTTGACAGCTGTCTTGAAGATACTCCAGCATTTCTGCAGATGTTTCAGTGTGAAACAGAATGCAAGGGATCTGCCTGCCTGTACACTGGCATGCAGGAGGATGATGTACACATATCAGCAACGGCTCAGAAATTTTGATTATGTGAAGTACTTTTTGCCTTCATTTTCAGTTTCTAAACTTGTTATGATTCAACAGAGTGAAGTTGGGCAACATAAAGGGAAACCAAAACATCTCTCTTCATTGACTGGCAGCCTTCTGCCAGAGGATGTTACAATTGCAGGGTAACTTTGATGAATTGCTCTGAGTTATCATATATTTTACATATGCACATGTCCAAAAATGACAGAAAGTGGCATTACCTTAGGCTCTCAACAGGACAAGAGTTAATGGCCTTAAATGGCACAGGGCAGGGGGGCGAGGGGAAACAGGTCAGATTGGTTATTAGGAAAAAAGTCTCAGAAAGGGTGGTGATGCACTTGAAGAGGCTGCCCAGGGAGATGGTAGACTCATTGTTCCAGGAGATGCTCAAGAAACATGGAGGTGGGGCACTGAGAGACACAGTTTAGTGGGCAATATTGGTGGCAGGTGGATGGTTGGACTAGATGATCTCAGAGGTCTTTTCCAACCTTAACGATTCTGTGATTCTTAAAATTATACAATTCATTGATAATTTGGGTATAAGCTCCTCTAGAAGGAAAAGAGATTGGAAAAGGAGCAAAAAAATCCCTTCAAAACTAGAAGAGAAAACCAGCTGAGCACACTAAAACTCTGAACTTGGAATTCATTAGGCAGATGCAAGTGATCCCCAGAGGGCAAACCTAATTGCTGGGATTTTCAAAATTCCCTGCCTGTCTACCACATCTTTCTCTTCGGGTCTTGCTTAGCTTCCTATGCTTGAGCCAACCAAGAGGTTGGCAAAATACAGATCATTCTGCAAGGTCCCCTTGTAAGGCCCCATCTGGAGTACTGTGTCCAGTCCTGGGGCCCCCAGCACAAGAAGGATGTGAAGCTGGTAGGATGGATTCAAAAGAGGGCTACAAAGATGATCAGAGGGCTAGAGCACCTCTCTTATGGAAAAAAAGTTGAAGGATTTTGACTTGTTTAGCTTGGAGAAGAAAATGTTCAGAGAAGACCTCATCACGGATTTCCAATACTTAAAGGGAGTTTACAAGCATTAGGGAGACAGAATTTTACAGTCAGAAGACAAGACAATGAAGAATGGCTTTAAACTAAAATAAGGGAGATTGAGGTTAGATATTAGGAAGACATTTTTCACTCAGAGGGCAGTGAAGCACTGACACAGGCTGCCTGAAGTGGTTGTGGATGTCCCATGCCTGCAGATACTCAAGGCCAGGTTGCCCTGGGCAACCTGATCTGGTGGGCAGCAACCTGCCAATAGCAAGGGGTTTGAACAAGATGATCTTTAAGGTCCCTTCCAACCCCAACCTAAGCCATCCTGCGGATAGAAAGAGCCACATCCTGTCCCTCTCCATATACTTTTATCATGCTGAGACCTTCAGCTCCCAGAATGTGATGCAAGTCACAGGAGGGGCTAGGGGAATCAAACTCTCTGAAATTAGAATTTCAGATAGTGAGCTGATGCTATCTGCCTCAGAAACGCAAAATAACCCAACAATGCTTCCCATTACTTTCCCCACATTCCCATGTTTTGAAGGCTCACAAAGAATGAGCTCTGTACTGCTGGCACCCCATCAGGCTGAGCTTCCAGTTGGGCAGTGGGGCAGGAGCCAAGAGTGCAGAGCATCTCAGGGCACTGCTACCTGCGCTCCTTCCTGCTGAGCCTCTGCCAGCAACCTCCGCCAGCACAGCAGAGCCATGGAGGAACTGAACGGCATGTTTGTAAGCTAAACAGGAAGGGGAGCATGCCAGACACTTACATCACCTGACAGATGTGCTTCTCAAGCATGCAAGTTTATTTAAGGCTTTTTCATGGTGTGTGCTGACCCAAAATCAATAAATAAATGAATAAATAAATAAAAGGGGGAGGGACAGGGGGGAGAAAGGAAGGAAGGAAAGAAAGAGAGAGAGAATTGGTGTTATGCTCAACATGTTTTGCACCCTGTAAAAGGGAATTAAGTGACTGAAGCTCCCCGCCTCCCTCTTCTTTATGTCTGGAAGTGAGCCCTTCTGAAACACTATAGCTACTGGCTGCACAGCCACACATAATAACATGGTAGCAACACATAAACCTGTCAGTCTTGGATGGAAATAGATGGTTAGGCTGAGGGGGTAAACAGACTAAATCAATTTGAACATGCATGTTAAGGACTGTGAAAGGGCAGAGTTTAGTGCTGCTAGGCTGGAAAACATTTGTCTCTGTCTCGTTGTATTTCCCTGCCATTCAGCGGCATCCACCCACAGGCCTCTCGCTTGGCTCCAGTCAGGCTCCACGGCTGATTAATGGCAGCTGGAGGTGTCCAGTAATTTCCTCACCTTATAATAAACTACAACCCAAAACAGAGGTTCCCCTCAGGCCCACATTTAACATAGCTCTACTTACTACCAGGAGAAAGCCAATTATCATGTGTCTGCTCACAGCTTAAGTGAGCAGGTTTAAGTGGCTTTGAGAGGTTACTTAGCTGACTTTGGGCATATCATCTTTGTCTGTGGCAGAGTAAACAAGGCTCAGATAACATCTGCATCACTGTTACAAAGGAACTGTACAAAAAGAAGAAAGGGGGAAAAAAGGGGGGTATCCTCACAACTGGAATATAGCGTCCTTTAAAAAAATCTTAACAGCAATATGATCTTAAAAGCAGAGTGATTTTTTTTCTCTAATTCAAACCCCAGGGTCACCAATGCACACAATTACAATTTCAGTGTCTGAGGCTTAAGCAATCAGTCTGGCTCACCACTTCCTACCCAAGGGTGCCCAATAAAGTGTTTTATATGAAGAGACATCCTTAACAAGAACTTTTCCAGATTTTGTTAGCAATTAAAGCAAAGCCTTGTTACGGAAGGAGTGGCATAGCTTTGTGCCTCAGTATTGAGTACAAAGACAGTATTGTTTATACGGGCATCATTCTAACTACACAGTATTACCTCTACATTTGTAATGATAGCTATCTAAAAATCAGTCATCAAATCATGAGATGATTGTTTTTTGTTTTTGTTTTTTTTTTAGAGTTGCTTAGGTTTGTGACAACATATCTACTTGATATCTACTGATCTTCTCAAGTATCTACTTGACTAACGGGATGGAGGCCTGGCTGTCAACAACTGATAGCAGTATTTAGAGCATGAGATAATCTACCACTTTAATAAATAAGAAAACTTAACATAAGAAAATGTAGTTAAAACTACAGAACTATTGTGTGCACCCAGCAGTGACACCAAAATGTGGAACAAGACATCAGCCAGCGTATGAAGAGTTTCTTTTACCAGTGGCTGATGGCAGTTTCTTTTCCCTAGGATACAATGGTGAAGTTGATGGAACTAATGAGTGGAAATTACGTGTTCTGTATACAGAAGAGCTTATAACTTCATGTGTGATACAGCACCATGTGCTGTATGCACAGGTGTATAGCACCATATTTGACATAAGGAAGTGTAATGCAATTGAACGCAGATTTCTACCTTTCATGTATACAAGTGAAAGAATATCAAGGTAGATGTACAAAGAATACTGGAATAATATTTGATTTATATTGTCCGTCAAAAAGGAGAAATAATTCTGAGTATCCCACTGTTTCAGCACACAGGCTATAGCAAGCAATGCAGATGCCAACATTCTTGCAGTAGTACTTCCTTTCTATAGGGACAGGATATACACGATGCCAAAAAAAGGAATGGTGTTCCATATGGTTTGACAGGTCCTGTTAATACCTGCGGTTCTTAATCTCTGTCAAAATGTGAAAATTAAAAAAAATGCATCTGTTTATGTGCACAAGTGTGCTTTTCTGCAGGAACAAATCCAATTAGCATGTGGACACTGAGGAAAGATTGTCAGACACAGAGCACTGCTGTCAATGTCTGGTCACACAGGCAACTGCTGGCACTAGGGGATTAAAAGGTAACATAATGATTTCTTCAAAAGTATTAAAACAGCTTGGGAGGAAACCCATTTTCCAGACATCTGTGCAAATGGATTTTCCATTCTCTTCAAAGGTTTTTTCTGTCCCTCCTCTATCATCCCTTCCTGAGGCACAGATCATCAGAAAAAAATTTAAAACAATTCTGGATGTTGCTTTTATGCTATCCCATATGTAAAAGGCATTTCTGCCACAGATGTCACTACATGCAACTTCGCAATAAGTTAGAAACAAAGTAAAAACAGAGAAGAAATGCATATACAAAAGGCAGTATTCAGGAATTGGAGTTTTCAGTTGTGTTAGAGAAGCCATTTCATAGAAGGTACTGCTTCTAACCACTAAGTCACAAGCAAGGACAACTTCAAGCAATGCTTTCTAAAGGCAGGGAAGGAGGGAAACTCGTTTTATCAAAAAGCAAAACTGCTCGTGTTTTTTTTCACTGTTGTTCTGAATACTGAGACTCAAGCACAGAGCTTATACCTCTTCTCAAAGAGTGCTTCCTACATAAAATCTCACATTATTTTTACAATCTCAAAAGTCTACAGATGTGGCAGGTCAAGCCTACACATTTGCGATTACAGGACCACACTGGAAATTATATTTTCCATAGCCACATAATTCTGTTTAAAATTACAGATGTCTTAAATTCAAGGCCATGTGAAATATCAACACTTCCAAACACACACACAGTACATAGCTTATTTTCTAGGCGTATTATAATCTTCCTGACTGATGAAGAGTCTTTCTCCCATAATGGACAGCAGAAGGTAGGTATAGAAGCAGGTATAACTGATTCCTAAATATTGTCTCAGAAGCATAGCAATTTTGCAAGCATTTGGCTCAAGAATAAGCAACCATGACAATTTAACATGACACAGTTAAGCAGCTTCCTAATACAAACTGCAATAGACGCACTGTGAGAAGTTGCAGAAAGGTCTCATCTCTAACTAGCAAATAAGCAGCATATTAGCATGAATCATGTAAGAATTGAATCGGATGAGTATTCTGTCATCATCAATATAGACTATATTAGCTATTAGCACTTACTGTATTAGGTTTTGTATTAAAGAGAAATCAATATTTTTTCTCTGAATATTAATTATAAGTTTTACATACGGCATAAAACAAATGCTTTGCTTTCTCCGCATGGGAAAAATATTAATAAGTTCTTTACTTTTCTTTCAGTATTAAGCCAAATAAAAAATAATCTGTTCTGTAACTAGGCATACCAGAAGCAAGCTCAGAATGCACAATGCTGCCCAAGAGAAGGATATTTGTTGCTTTGCAGAAGTAAGCTTTCCCATGCCTTTTCTGTGCTCCCTGTCCCCATTGCTCAGTCAGCCAATGCACTCCTAGGTAATCATAGAATCAATCACAGAATCATCTAGTTTGGAAAGACCATTAAAATCACATAGTTCAGCCATCTACCTATGCCTGTGACCGCTCTAGACCAAGTCACTCAGCATGACATCTACCCTTTTCTTGAACACCTCCAGAGATGGTGACTCCAAGTAAGCTGCTGTGCTGCACATCACATACCAATCCATAAAGATCGGTCAGTGAGGCAAGAATTTCTTGGCAATTGGCAGCCTTCTGGCCTGCCTTTTTCCTTGGACTAAGAATAGGCTCTCCATTCCTCAGAAGCAACAACCAGGGAAAATATGGAGAAGATGCCTTAGTTTTCCACTGGAAGGAAACCGTACATAAGCCTATGTCTTGTGTTATGACTACAGAAGGAGGTGAGACCTCACTCGTCTAGTGTAAGTCACTGGAGTTCAGGACATGTAGCCTTAGATACTACACTGCCATATCTACAGCCAACCTGTAAAAGCTGTAAAAAAATAGAGACGGGAATTTTTAAAAATGTGATTCACTTGACCTGTTTTCAACATTTACTTTATCACCAACTACCCTATGGAGTCAGCCTGTCCTATAGTAGAAATTCCCATATTTCTCCGTTGTCTCTGAAAGCAGCTGAGTATAAGTTCAAAGATTTAGAGATGTATACATGGTCATGTTACTTCTTTTTCTTTTCAGATAAACACGACCAACAAGGCCACCCCTCTTCTGGATTCCTACTTCACCATGCCATATCTTTTTTGGCCATGACTGTATGAAAACCGGTTATCTTAATCCCAGTTAACATTGCTATTTCACCTTTGTGATAGTTGCACTGGTTCTGCTCTTAGGACTCTTTGATTAATCTCCTTTCCCAAGTGACATGTCTGTATGTTTGGTCCTTTTCATTCACGAATGTTGTTGGGAAACAGAATTTCTTCCTCCTGTCAACTTGTAGTAGCTATTATTATGGACTTGCATATTTTTTAAAACACATACTGATGAGATCTTTGAGGTGAGCTTTCTGGTCAATATTAGTCAATCTATTTAAAAGAAAAGTGATAGAGAAAATGAGCTTTATAGAGGTTATGGAACATTTCAACAGCCTACAGTGATAGAGCACAAAATACAGCAGAGCTTACATACTGGGCCAAAGTGACTGGTGAATTTGAGATAATAACAGCAATATTTCTTGTTATCAGTGATATTCAGAAAAGAAAAAAAAATTAGAAATGTTCTGATTTTATTGTATAGATATTTATATTTCAGTGAACACTTGGAACACTTGGAGGAAAGGTGTACACTGTTACAGAGAAAAATGAGTCGTTTGATTATTTTTCTTTCAAGACATATACTAGTAAAAGTATCCAGAAAAAAAAAAAAAAGGAAAAAAAAAAAAAATATTTAAGAAAAAAAAAACTAAAAAAAAAAAAAAAACGGAAAAAAAAAAACGTTACTGAAGAAAAATGTTACTAAAAAAAGGAAAAGACTAAAAGCAACTTTTGCTCACAAAGTTTCCAGTGATTTTTTTTACTGCCAGTATTATTTATATGGCTAAAATGCTCACAAATGTAAAACTCAGCACTAGAAGTTCTGACCTGTTAATCTTGCAGACACTGAGACAGCTCTGTAACAGTTAATCTCCACATAAAATTCAAGTCTGATTTACTTTCCTCTCCAACTTCACCTTTTCCTGATTTCGTAAAATATTGTGTACTTACAGCATTAGCGTCAGATCAGTACAGGACTGTACATAGCACAAAACAGAGTTAATGACCGCCATCCATATTTATTAGGAGGAGCAAGAACATCCAGTGATTTTCTAGACATCAAGGAGCTATCTTACATCACTCATCAGTGCGTAAGTGAAGCCAAAGTTGAGCATGATCACATAGACTATGCAAGTTCTCTCCATAAACAAGAAGAACTTTTTGGATAGAGTTTTTCTCTTATGCTATGCTATGTTAGGAAAACAAAAAAAAATTCAGGCACAGAAGTCCTTTTAAAGATCTTGTGAAGTTTTTTTTCCCCCCAAATAAGTCTATCCTACTAATAAAATCTGCTTCTCCCTTCTAATCTTTCCTCCCTGATATCCTCTAAACATCCTAGCTATAACAACGCTACAATTTTCTATGTATCTTCTAGCTCCCCCTTCTCTATCAAATGAAATATGAGCTGCATGTCTCACAAAAACTGGTTGTAAAGCTACCCCGGCATCTACATTCAAATCCGCTCTGAACCAACCATGAGGGACTGCTAAAAACATAAGCTGCTGATGTGCTGTGACAGCTGGTCTGCCTCTCCCTGTACTTCTGCTGCTGCTTACAAAAGGCCTGCAGAAACCGGTTTTTCATTATTCGTTTTACTGGTTTCGCATCTAGTCCAACAGGCCTCTGGTTCACGACCCAGGTTCCTAAACGATACCATTAACCAAATACTAATAAAGGTAGCCTGTATGGTGCCTGGGCAATCTCTGCACAGACTGCACCTTGTGTTATTTGGATTTTTATTTTTCTAAGGACAAAATTTTTCAGTTTGAAATAAAGACTTCCCTCTGCATCATAAAACTGGATTTTTTGCAAAAGAAGGTGTTTGTGTAATCACAAACACAATGACATGAAAATGCAGTTAATTTATATTTTGGGCACGTAATTAACCTCACTTGTAGCACACTTCTTTCTTCTTCAGACTACACACAGACACCAACAATCAAAATTTATTCTCACTCCACTTACAGCAGAAAAGTATATGCACCATTCCAGAGATTTCCCCCCACAGCAGAGCCGTTTACTTCAGACTTGACCTAATGCCCACCAGTGTCAATCAGAATTTTCTATCAGCTTTAATACACATTAAATTCTCTGACAATTTTAATGAAATTATTGGGGAAGAGCTTTTCAGGCTTAGAAAGACTCCTTAGTAAAGAGAGTTGGGAAAAGCTAATGTCTTGGCACTGGGTTGAATCTGCCTCAAAGATGGATGCAAGCCTACATTTGTTAATTTTATGTACTGAGGCTCTGGCTTACAAGCCTGTCTTTGAACCCAGGAACCTTGCAAAGCTGGGCTGCACAGTTAAGGGGCTGAGCTCTTTACCGACCTCCCTAGCTCCTTCAAATATCTCCCAAAGCTGTAATACTACTCCTTCTGTGCCAAGATTACGTGTTCCCATACTAGGGAAGGGGCGAACAAAGTCCAAAAGAAAAGGGAAAGCTGGTCTCCTGTCAGAGCCTCGGCTTATCTCAGCAGCCCCCTATTTTTAACTCGATTGCAAACGATATCTGTGATCAAAGGGCCAGAACCCCTGGAGGAGCTTAGGCGAACAGCGTGGTGGCCGCAATTCTTCCTGATGATTTGTAAGCAGGAAAGGACTTTTGACATGAAAGACAGCTTAAACAGCACAAGAATAGCAATAAACCAGCTGTAAAATGCTTAACATTGCCCTTGAACTAATGCAAATTGTTCCAAACAATTTTATTTTCTTTTTCTTTCTTCTCTTTTTTCTTTTTTGTTTTTCTTTTTTTTTTTTTCCTCTTTGCAGTCCCTGGGTGCCCTGCTGGGACATTTAAACAGTCACATGCTCACCATACAAAAGCCTATATAAGTGGGGAAATACAGTGTACTAATGTGTTTAGAATAAGGGAACCAAACAAGGGCTACAATTCAGATCTACTGCCTTCCTTTCTTTTGTTCAAGGAAGTGTTCATTAATGACTAGCTTGTTTTGGATACTGACTGAGCTTCCAGACAGAAATGTTGAAGGGTAATTTATTAGCTTAAAATATTCCATTAAGCAATTGAGGAGATAGTAAAGTAAGCAAAAACAAAATATCTTGAAAGTAAATTAGTATGGTCACTGAATATTCTAGGTGCTTAGAAAACAGGAGTATTTACACTCAGAACTTCAGCAACAGTAAAGGTAATAATATATGTTTATAGAAATCATGTCTCAAGGGAGTGCTCTCTGCTATTATAGCTCCCTACAAAAACTGTACTGCAAGAGTCTTACAGAATCCTTTAAATTCACCTTTAAAAGCATTTCTTTTTTCTCCTACAGTAGATGTTTTGTTTCAAGTAGTAACACATGTCCTTATCACTAGCAATTAGTTACAATCCTTTTAAAAACATCCGATATGGAATAAAATATTTATCTTGGTAGCAGTTAGAAACAGGAAGGACCAATGAGATCATTGCTTCAATTTCCCAAAACTGTTGAGTACTCTGACAGCAGATGTATCAGCTTTTACAAAAACATCAGTAATTAGAAGTTGTTTGGTGTGCATGTGTGTGTTTAATAAATTAAAATTCTCTGGTACATCTGTTCTCTTTTATTTCTTTCTGACAAAGCTTGTTGCCTTAGAATACTTTTATCTTTCCTCAAAATCATTTTCATTCCTCATCATTGTTACTCACATCACTGTGTCAAATATTCATATTAAGAAATGAAAAAACATAATGAAAGAAATGGTATTTCAAAGAGCACTTAAGTACAGACAACTCAGATGGAAGAAAACAGAGTTTAACTCAAACATGTTAATCTTCAATTTCTCTACTTTCTTATAAATTAAATTCATTTCAGAACAACATGTTAGCACTACCATTTGAATTCAGCTGATGAGGTGTATAAAGAGAGCTGTGCATCCATGGTCATAAATACAAGAGGTTTGTGACCTGCCTAGGACGCAACCTTGAGAATTCACATCCCAGTATATCAAACTGTATTTCTTGTGATTTCATCTCCTCAGATTTCTCTTATGATGATAGGACATGCACTTTTACTAATTCTGTGCTGAGGATAAGACTGCTTTATGTCTTATTTACGACAGTGCTATAACCAGTCCTTGTCTTATGCTAAGCACTTGGATGTTAGAGTTGTTTTAACTAGCATTCTTTGAGCTCCTGAATGCAACCACAAAGTAAAGCATTTAAAATGTTTCTGACTCTCAAATACGATGTCAAAGAAATATAGTGGATTTACATTTTAAATTAAGACTTGGAGTCTATTTGCTTTAATTGTAATCATCTTCCACTCGGTAAAATTATTCTATTGTTCAATTTAATGTAAAATTTCAGTGACTTAAAAAAAACATCAAGCATTTTACTGACTTCTGGTCTTACTTTGTTTTATTTGAATTGGTTTGTTTGTTTTGTTTTTTTAGTTTGGATATATTATGAAATAACTATTAAATGTGCAAAATTTTACAGCATGTTTCCCAACTAGCAGAGAAAGTAACTGCCCAGCTTTGTTTCTGGTTTTCTTAAGACTAATTTTTTCAAGTGTTAGAAGTTAATAACACTTATTTCATCCATTGCTGGGATCTAATAAAAGCAGTGGGGCATAACATTCTGTAAAACCTGGCAATAGAGGAAATAACGCTAATGTTAACCTCTAACATAAATGTAGTGGTAATTACTCCGGTCTACTTTTAAAATGAATGTCTTTTGTAGTCCCTCAAGTGGCATGGCAAAAAATCCCTCTTTGTGTTCTAGGCAGCCACCAATTTCCCAGATTAAGAGCAATCTATGTTACCCATTCCTGCTTTTCACATACCCTTTTTAAGCCATACTTCACAATAAGCACAGTAAACACAGAACTAGTCATACATTTCTTTTTTTCCCCAGAAAAAATGTAGACAAGAATATATCTTTAAGTTTTAGAAAACCTTACAAAGGAAAGAAGAATTTGATTTGCATTCTGTCCAACTTTGTTGCAGATGCACAACATCACAGGGAGATGAAACTACAGGACACAATACTAGAAGGAGGTTAATATGAATTTACATTCGTGGGGAGCATTTTCAGGGTAACAGCAGTTATTTTGTTTCATTCTCACACTTTCCAAGGAGCACCCAAGGAATGAAACACTTGGATACAACTAGATAAAGTATCTAGTTTAATGAATATGCATCAAAATACATTTCAAATGAGTAAAGTACCTGTGGATGTGCACACTTACATACATAAATGCATGGACACACAGATAGAGATATATCGGCAGTTACACCACAGAGATACACTCACAGCTCATTTTCAGAGAGTTATTATATGAGGAGAGAACAGACCAACTTGGTTGAGATGACAGTGTTGTAGCTTGCTGGGGCTCACCCAGAATTCTGTACTGCTGTTCTAAAGAAGTGTTCTTATCCCTCTCACAGGTTTTGAATCATTCAGTAATGCTCCAAATCAGTTATGTATATATAAAAAAAGTGAAATGCTATGTCAGCATATTGCAATTCAACAGGGTAATTACTGTACTTTGTTCAAAGTTTCTCTTACTGTGTGTTAGGACCATGAGATGCTCAAGAGTCCTGAAGAGTGCTGAAGGAAAAATACTTCCTGGAAACTAGCACCCTCTTATGAACAAGGTATGAACAAGTAGAGCAGCAGATAGAAAAAGTTTAGTGCAGTGGCAATTGTAAGCATATTGGTAAGTAATATTTTCATTCAAGCAAATTAAATGAAAAGCATATAAACATGGGAGAAGGAAAAAACCTCTGCAGAAAAGTCAAAACATGGAATAGAAAACAAAGGAGATTTTGATACATATACCTAACTTCTCTGAGTAAGTTTGAATATAAAGCATAAAGTCAAAATAGAAAAACCTGCATATCCATCTAACCACCATGAGCTACCTGGTACAGAAGAGACTGGGACTGTTTGCTGTGCTGCCACACTAATACTCTTCAGACGCATTACATTCACTAAATTCTTTTCTAATAAGGCAAGACAGGCCAGTTCTTTTCTCTTGACATTTATGAAGCCTGCAAAGTGGAAACAATCAGTACTTTGTCAACACTTGACATTTAGTCTGACCTTTTTTTCATAATTATATTAGAAGGCTAGACTAGACCCCAGAATACTTGGAAACCAGCTGGATTCATAAACAGACAAGTATGCTTAGGTCCACTGTACTCAACTGAACCAGTTCAGAGTAAATTTAAACATTAGTAGAGATATTCACAAAAATTGCAGCACTGGAGAGCAGGGCTTTTGTAAACAAAATGGACCCAAGGTCTTTGCACAAAATGTAGGTACAAACTATCCTCAGAGACTGAACTTTCTATCTGACCTACAGTCTTAAAGGGAAGACAAAATCACTTAGGGTGGCTGATTATTATGTTATTCATTCATGTATTTTACTTATTTCATAACTTTGCTATATTTGGAGGTCTCCTGCAAAACATGCTCAAATGGAAATACGCCCAATAGCTTTACTATATCCAGGAACTGATTACATCTGTCTGCAGAGGAACAACTTTTTGCACCTTCATTACTTTGTTATAAGACATGTTTGAACACCCCAATGCAGATATCAACCCTCTCTACCTAACAGATTTTCAGCAGAACAGTAGTTAGATTATCTCAGTCCTCTACAGCATTACTATTTACTTGGCCAACAGCTGTGACTGTGGAATCACAGTTTTCCAGCATGCACTCGTCGATTAGGAGAGGTTCTTCCCTGCCCTATTAGAAAAGCATAGCCTGAAATAAAGGAAGAGAAAGATGACCTGGACTGGAAATACAGGTTTCTTCAAGCATAGGAAGAGCTACGCCACAAAGAAGTATTTTATCAAAACAATCATTCTGATACATAAGAAATAGTACTATTGCAGTCTGGAGGCTACGAAAGAAGGTATTCTGCTGTACCTGCTATGAACAAGGCCCCTGCTTTAATTATGTCTGAAGTTCGGCAGCAAATATCCAATCCCCAAGTGAAAGAAAGAAAAAGAGCTGGTATTTTTTTCTATTTTTTTCTATTCTTTTTCTATTATTAATTTTTTTTTTTTTTTGGCTGATTATTCTGAGTCTTTGACACTTTGACCTTTTGTTCTCCATGAATGTGCTCTGAGTATACCTATAGGCTCAGCTGAAACTGACTGAAAGCAGTTAAGTCTGGCTTTCTAAAGTGCTTTATACCCTTTCCACAAGCCCAGTATCTACCTCACTCCCTCCTCCTGCTCGATCATGAAGAGACAGACGCCAGTCCTTTCCATTGCTGTAAGCTGGAATCTGATGATTATATTAAAAATGCAAAGAGCTTATTTCATGACTAGTTTCTATGAGACCTACTGCATACATCAATATAATGTGGGCCAGTGAGTGATCCAGAGACAAACATTGCCAGACAGCCATGATCATAATAAGGGCTTAGATACCAGTATGAAATTGTTGGCCTGTGAACAAACCAGACTGACTGGTTCCTCTAAGGAAGCCCTCTGTTCAGATGGAATCTCCAGCCAGCTTTTGGGGACATATAACACATAAATGACTTCAGAAAGCGTGACAGAGGGAATAAAAAGAAAGGAAAATTAAGGATAAAGTACTTCAGAACACATCCTTTCAGAAGCCTAATTATACTGAAAGTATTTGATCCTAAACATTAATTGTTCATTATATATTTGATATGTTGCTCAATTACAACTGCCCAAACTGAAGCTGGAAGGAGATACTCTAGCAAACTCAAGCTAGAAGACTGAAAAGCAGGAGTGAGAAAAGTTTATAATATTTTCTTTACCGATTTCCACCTTTTCCTTGTACAAAATATACAGGGAAGCTTGAGTAACAGTTTCTAAACCAGCATCTGACTTGCATGCTGAGAATTAGGCCATAAAAATAACATGCTAATACTGCCTTTGAAGCTGTGATAAGCAGTATCGATTTGGCAGGACTTTTCTTATATCTGTGTCAACGACAGAAAATGCACCATGTTTCATAGCACATAAGGAGCTAATCTAACTAAGCGTATGCATAAGACTTCTCAGGCCTATGAACTCATTCCTTTTCCTTTTCTATTCACACCCTTCCACTTGTATTTTCTCCCCTGGCTGTTACAATTTCCAGTATTTCAGCCTCCCTTATGTCCATCACATCCAGTTCATTCAAAGATGACACATGCTTCCTCCAAAATCACTTTCATTCACAATGTATTCAGAAAAGAATTGAACAGTTAAAGCAATGGCATTGCTATTGATTCAGTGCAATTTAGCTTTATTTTGTTAATAAACACCTATCTCCTATTCTGATAAGAGCTTCACAAATAAATAAATACATTAGTATGTTAGGTTATGCACCAACACACTTCAAAAACAACAGTTCAGTGGGAGAAATTCATTCCTTTCCCAGTTGATGAACGACAGACACAGTAATTGACTTTCAAATATAATCTAAATGACCCAATTTCTTTCTTGGTCAGATAAAAGTTATACTGTTGAAAGCCTTGTGGGAAAGCTGAGATGGAAGTTCACAAACAACTTTTTGGTAACTGGCCTGATCAGACACTCTTCTGAAGCAGAAAATAAAGAAGAAATTGCTAGGTTTGATTCATAAGCATTGTGAAAAACAGCTTCATTATTCATTATAAATGACAAATTTGTAAGAGGCACCGAGGAGTAATTTTTTTTCTCAGTAATAAATTAAAGATCAAGAACAAATTAAACTATAAATAAATAAATAAAGCTAGGAAAAAAAAACTGACAAATGGTTTTTAGTGTAGAGATTAGGATTTACATTAAAGGGGCGGAAAGTATAAATACGATCCTGGATAGTTCTCTATGGAAAAATACTGAAATCACTGGGCAAGTAAGAATGACCCAGCCTCCAGCATGCAGCCTGTCCATAGGAGGTTAGTGTTCTGCCCCAGAAAGGGGACTTGAATCATTGTGTTAGCTTTAATAACTATGACATTTGGTATTCAAAAATAGAGCAAAATCATTTTAAATAGTAAACAGTTTTAAATGAAGAACAGGTTATTTGAAGTCAAATTGTTGGCATCTGATCTGCAGAAAAATGTCTCAGTGCTGGGTTTTCATCCACCCTGTAAATCTATCTTCATCTACCCCACAATAAAACCATGTAATTCAACTGTCACTCATTTAGGAAGGTGATATGGATCTATTACTAGACTTCCTCCTCAGAGGCCACCAAATATTGCCTTCTCTTCTGCTGTGGGTTTTTTCCTGGTACTCCAATGGGTAGATGTGCCAAGAGAACTGCTGTATTTCTTTAAACAAATTGTAATTATATAAAAAAAAAAAAAATAATTGCAAAGGCAAGTAATGATGAGAAAAAAACCACAAGTTTTTCTACATCTGTTTTGTTTCGCATGGTAACCATAGAGATAAAAATATCCATGGCCCTTGGTTCTGCTACTCATAACAAAGTTCTTCTGCCTTATACACTGAATGGTTTCATTTGATTTTTTTAAGAGACTGAAAATAAACATGATCTCTATGCACAGTTTCCTCTGTTTTCAAGAACTATGACCTTTGACTTCTGTAAATCTATTTAAAGCTAATGTCTAAAGTTGTGTTGTTCCAAGGATGTACAAAATACACCCAAGATTTCTCTAACAATAAATCTTTTTTCTGGGCTTTCCTTTGTCAATTCTATTTCTTTAACCAAAAGAGCTGTACATCCTCTGGAAACTATCTAATGCATTATTTATTTCTATTACAAACAAATACTCATTTGTATCCCATATTAACATTGAAAGCAGGTAAAGACAGGATTTACTGTCACACATGTGCAGTGGCATTGCAAACAAGTGTTATTAGTACAAAAACTCAGTGCATTCATCTCTGTAAGCAACTCCATTAAAATAATCCAGATACGAAGTGTGTGCTACTGCACATAGCACTTTTGAAAATTGGTTTTCTGCTCTCTAGAAATTATGGGAAATGCTACACTATTGGTTCTATATTGCCACTTTAAGACTCTGTCTTTGAAAACATCTTCATCCTTTTATTGCACCTTTAGAAGCAGTATCTTAGCCTTCACCAGCCACAGCTTATAATTGACTTAAACTGTTTAAAAAATAATTTATCTTCAACAAGAACTATGACCATTGCAATAATTTGGATACACCATCATATCATACAAGAAAAGGCCAAACCATAATCACAGAGAGTACCTTTATTAAACCCTCAGTTGGATCTAAATTAAGACAGCAGTAGATGAGAACATACACTGTACATAAAGCATGGAAAAAAAGTAGACAGAAATCCATAAAAATTGGAAGTTAGGCACAATGCCGAAAACAGATGAAGAAAGCTTAATAATGAACAATGGCAGTGTTAAGGACAGCGAGTGTTTTTGAGTAAATCAGAAACAACAATAAAAACATCTTAGTACTGAGTCCACCATTGTTAGCAATGGTTAAAATGTTAATGTCAAGGCAGAAACAGAATCTTCAAAGCCAGAGAAAAATGGGGGTGGAAGAAAACATCACTGGATGACCTTTATGGTCAAGAAAGATGCTAAGCGGTACCTGCTACCTATAAAAATGCTACAAGCAATTGACTCTAAGATCACTGAATATACATCGTGTCTGATGAAATAAATTTTAATAAATCCTTTAATAATGTGGAAATTCAAGAAGACAGAAAGAACGCTAATGATTTGCAAGTACCCACAAAGGGCAAGATGGATGACCCAGGTAATTACAGGCTGGTTAGCGTGACATCTATTTCAGGCAAAATATTAGAAAACCAATAGGGAATTAAATTGATAAAGAACTCAGATCAGAACTTAATTGCTGTCAGTCAACATGTTTTAGTGGAAAGTAGATCTTGTCAAATATATCTTATCCCAATCAATCTTTTGAGGAGATTATATATTTCGTTAATGAATGTAAGCTATACAGATGCAGTAATCTTCGACTTCTGCAAGACATGCAGTTCTGATTTCTTCAGCACCATCCATGAGACATATCAATGGATTATTTCTCAGCGGGGAATAATCACTGAATTTCCCGGGAGAGTTCTGACAAATTGGTATTAGTTACAGTGCAATTCAACATTCTCATAGATGATCTATAAACACTAATTACTGCTGATCTACATAGGGACACTTTCACAGACACACATATATAGGTCTCAACAAAACTTTTACAATGGGAGATTAGATCTTTAAAAGCAGGATAGAAAGGTATATACATTTCAGAGTGAGAAATTAATTTAAATTGGGATTGATGCTTTGGTGAATTTAAAGAAAGATTCAAGCATGGGAGTAGAAGTGTTTTTTAACCTCCAGACTGGAGCTGATTAAACCATTAAGGAATATTTGCCCGTTGTTTCGATGTTCATTTTCTAAAAAGAAGACTGAAGAACTGGAACAATTAAAGAGGGAAAGCTACAAAAATGAAGGTTGGAAAAACTTCCTTACACTAAATTATGATTGACTTAAAAATCTCACTTCAATCATTTCAGGTGATAGTACGTGAGAAGAACCATGAGGCGTAAATACCTTCATGCAGAAAAGATACCAAACACTAAATTCTCTTAGATTTAACAAGATAATGTTTCAAGATCCCATGTCTGGGAGCTGAAGCTGAACATATTTAAATGGAAATAAAGTACATTAAAGTAATTATTTACTCCTGTCTGGAAAATATTAGAGGGTGAAGGTGAGGGTAGAGGGGCAGAAGTCATAGATTCTCCAACTCTATGTATCTTCAATTGGTCTTTTCCAGAAGACACACTTTAGTCAAGCATAATTAATAGGGTTCAATACAGAATAAACTATCAGAAGTTAGTGAAAGATAATCTCGTGACCTTTCTTATATTAGGCTACATAAGCCTATGGTTGAAAAAAACGTTTCCAAGTCAGTTAGAAATTATATAATAAAGAAATTATAAGGGGAATTATATAAGAAACTTAAATAGCAGATCTGAATCACAGAAAGCTGGCTTCTTGGTACATCACTGAGATTTAAACTAACGGCTATTGACAGTACTTTTCTAATTACTGTCTGGAGAAACGCTCCTACTCTGCTATTCCTCAGAGACTTCGGAGCTCATCTAAATTTCTCTTCCTTTCTTATTCATACACTATATCATGTTCTGCTATGTCAGAGCTTAACTGTGTGTAATGTTCAGATTCAACTTTCTTTTAACTTGCATTGGGCAGGCACTAGATCCACTGAAGCCAACCTTTTCAAACAAATTGGGCTTGTAAATAGGGGCTCAGTTTCTGATCAGGCTATTGCCCCCTTTACTTAACAAGATCATTTTAAGATAGTTCTATGTTTCCTTCTGTCTAGGTCCTACCATAGATTATACCACTTCCCATAAGCACCCGCAGGACACACTGCTAAGCAGGTCGGTTCCAAGACTATCCAAACACTGCCTCCATAAATGGAGTACTTTTGTGTAACCTCTTGCCTTCAAGGAGGAAACAAGGACGTAAGACAGGAGCTTTTAATTTAAAAAAAAATCACAAGACTTTTTAGTACCATCTCTCAGTGCATTTAAGAAGGTGTTCTCAGCATTTTCTTCCTACCATTATAAAGATTTGTTTCTCATCATTGGGCAGCAGATGTTCAGGAAGGAATTGTTCCAGCCTTATGGGCCTATGTATTTCAGAGGAGATGAACAAAACGGAATAACACAGAGAGGTCTTTTAAACTGCAAGTCACCAATAAAGCAGGAACCTTAAAAAGACTTGAGTATAAACATATAAGGCAAAACTCTTACAAACCAACTCAGGCCTGCTCTTCTGTTCAGCAGGGATGGCATGAAAAAAAGACAGTGATAATATGAGAAGCAGATGGATTTGGCATTACTGGAGGAGCAGATGGGGAGTATCGAGAACAGGAAGTCTGATGTGGGAGGACAGCTAAGGAGGGCAAGCTGTTCTTACACACAGAGCTGTGAAAGTGGTGGCAAGCTGATCAAGGCTGATTCCATAACAGTTGAAGAGAGAGCTGGTAAAGGAATAGAAAAGAAGGAAGGAATGTAATCAAGCTAAGCAAAGGCTCACCAGATGCACTTCATGTTCATTGGAAAGGGTTCTATTTGGTTTTGGGAGGCAAACGTAAGAGATGTCTCAACACTCAGGGACGTGCAAAAAGAGAATCTGTGGGAACAAATACATGTGGATTTTTAAAAAATGGTTAACTCATGCTGCAAAAATTATTCATCTTTAGATTTGGGGACAGATGTTTAATTATTGGGAAGCAGAGGAACTGTATAAGTTTCAATGGAGCTATAGCAACTAATGATTACTAGCAGGTTTAGATCTGTTTCTTATTATCCACCAACATCTCATCAACAAACAGCACACTTTGCATATTAGCAGCTATTATTTTTTAGAGTTAATGAGTTAAGTTAGCTGATGTTTCTTTCCATTCATAATTCTGCTAATGCCACTGATAGACATTTCCATTGGCTTTAGCTTAGTAAATGTTCAATATTTTATGTATTAGTCAACTGGAGATTGACATATGCATTCCATTTAGAATGAAAAACATAAACCAGAGCAGAAGATGAAGAATTCCGTTTATAACCACAAAAACTGCAAGGAAAATGCAATCAAGAACAATGTTGGCATTCCTCAAAATAGCAGATATATGTGTAGCTGTGGTTAGGAGAGGAAAGACAAAGGGGAAAATTTTTCAGCATAATGGAATAGAAATTTTACAGTGGTTTGTCTGGTCATTCTATTCATAGAGTTTTTTAGCTACTTAAAAAAATAACTACAGAAGATCATTTGCATTTTTAATAACTGTTTATGCAAATGGCTTTTGTTATAATCAAGTAAGTAGAAAATATATATAAAAATTAAAAATTAATGTTAGCAAAATATCTTCAAATTGTAAGGCTATACCGTATGATCATCCAAGAGTCTTTCCACCTTCCTTCCAAAAAAAAAACAACAATCCAAAACCTGAATATTTTCTCAGGTTGTTTTTTTGTTTAGTTTTTAACTTTGATTCTTTCTTCCAATCTCTGCATTAGCAGGGTGAACTTTACTTAAAGGTTTTCATAACTGAAGAAAGTCTTCACCAAAAGCTACTACCTGAAATTTCTCCAAAGTTGGCCAAGCTCAACTGTTCATATGCCCTCACAAACAAGCATGTATGAGAGACTAAATGCTCATCTCTATCCAGCAGTAACTTCTAAATGGAAGACAGAGATGAGGAATAAGGAGACAGGTGCCAACTGACTTGAGAATTTTTCTTTTTCTCACTAACTATGACATAGGAAATTTGCTCATTTATTTTCTTCCCCTCACTTTACTGATCTTAACATCTTACTCTACACCTCTGTAAGTTGTACAAATACAAATACAATCTAAAAAACATTTACTGTTCAACAATCTAGGGATTGTTTTTAGGGATTGTTTTTAGGGATTGTTTTTAGGGATTGTTTTTAGGGATTTTTCTCTCCTTTCTTACCCTTATCTTCACCTCTGTAAATAGAACAGGCAAGCTTTTCCTTCCTTTTTCCAGTATTTTTATTCTATCTTCTTTTCTAAATTTCCTGTCGAGTCTACTACTGTTTTATTTCCTCTCACTGTGCAAAACACAGGAAAAGTCTGTCTCTTTGACTGTGATGGGTTAATCCTGGTAGGCAGCTGAGCACCACAAAGCTGCTCACCGACTCCCTGCCCAGTGGGATATGGAAGAGAATTGGAAGAACAAAAGTGAAAATACACATGGTTTGATATAAAGACAACTTAATAGGTAAAAGAGAAAAAAAGACAAAACAAAACAATGTAAAGAAGTGATGCAAGAAGAGACACCACCTAAGAGTCATTGCTCAGCCAATACCCGAACAACAGCAACTCCTGGCAAACTGCATCCCAGTTTTATTGTTGAGTGCAGTGTTACACAGTATGGGATATCCTTTTGGTCAGCTGGAGTCAGCTGTCCCTGCTGCCCTCCCTCCTATGTTCTTGTCTACTCTTAACATGCTCAATGAAAGTCAGGGCAGAGTGAGAAACAGAGAAATCTCTGATGTTGTATAAGCACTGTTCAGCAACTGCTAAAATATCTGTGTATTACTAACACAGTTCTGGTCACAAATCCAAAACATAGCATCATATAAGTTGCTATGGAAAAATTAATTCTTAAATGAATTAAAAAATAACTTAAAAATTAATTTTAAGCCCTCCTCACCTCTCCCACAGTACTCATGATTACCTGACATTACTTGTACAAAAATCACTGGTTGTGTTATCACAATCCCCATTTAAGGTCTTTTACAAGACCTCAGTACGTGCATTTGGGAATTGAAGTTAGGAATAAGCTCTATAGAATCATTAATAAAATGGAAACAAAGAACACACCACATCACACTTACACAGATATGTACTTCTAATTTTGATGACAATTATGACAATGGCAAAGTCATAGTTCCTTAAGTGCAGAAAACACCATTAATTCATCTACTGATGACTTCTACAGTCATATCTCTTACTTCCTGTCATTGAAATTCACTTCAGAACTAATATCAAGGTCTCTGGAAGCTAAAAACTATACTATGGATCTTAAATCAAGGAGATTTTCTGATGCTGCTAAAGTGGCAGAAAGGCAATAAGCCACCCCATATGTACTTGCTTTCTCAGGAATTCTTCTGTACTTCTCATCTCCCTACCAAAATAACAGATTTCTTTCTGCTCCAATTTTCAGTAAGTAATAATAATAGTAAGAAGTTTTAGATCTCAAATTCACTGTTTCTAGTTAGGTCTAAAACGAAATCAATCGAAAGCATTGAATCCCCTAAAAAAATTTACTGGCAGCAAACAAGATACTCATGGGTATCGAACAAAAAGGATAAGAAGCATCTTTTCTAAGAGAAACACTGTTTGTTGTATTGATGAGAGTCATTATTCATTTTGAAGATATACTGTGAGATAAATAAAACAACAGATGCAGCAACTATGGGCTCAAAATGTCTTAAAATATTAATAGCCAAATACACTTAGATGTATTGTATACACTTAGAAGATACAAAAAATACATCTGCCCAAGCCATTAGAAAGTCGTAAAAATATGTTTGTACTGGACACTTGCAGTTTCCTGCTTGTCTTCTTCCTCTTCCCCACTGATTCTATAATGTGTTCACAGAATCGTAAGGTTTGGAAGGGACCTCTGGAGATCACTGAGTCCAACCACCTCATAGAGCCAGTTCCCTAAAGCAGGTCACACAGATAGGCAGCTGGACCGGTCTTGAATATTTCCCTAGGAGGCTCTACAACCTTTCTGGACAGCCTGTTCCAGTGCTCCGTCAACCTCAAAGTGAATTTCTTTCTCATATTCAGATGGAACTTTCTGTATTCCAGTTTGTACCTCTTATCCCTTATGCTGCCACTAGGTACCACCAAAAAGATGCTGGTACCATTCATTTGAGACTCCACTTTTAGATACTGATAAGTAAATATAAGTGTTGGCATTACTGAATAAGCTCTTGGGAAATACAGTTGAATAGAGTTTCAGAATCTAAAGAGGGGGAACATGAAGAGAAAAATACTTAACAAAAGAAGGGTTTTTTTTCCAATGGAAATGTTAGCTGTGATCATTCTAGATCTAGCAAAGAATGTCAATACTGAATTTTAACAAATACTGGAAACATTTAACTCTCATGAGTGCAGTATTCTAAAAGATCCACAGTGTCCTGCCTAATAAAAATCTCAGGTCAAATTAAATAAATCAAGGAGACAGCATTGTAGAAGTCAATTTTATAATCTACATGTAAGTTCAGAGCACTGCAATAGACTTATTTATACCTGCACCAACAGCCAACCACTTAACATCTCATAGATCAATCAAGTTAGGAAAACAAATCCATGTATGCCATACTAGTTATTGCTACACAGCTCAAGATCACATTTGGCCACACGTTTCAAATACTGCCTTGTTCAGGGTACTTTAAAAAATCTGTAGTAGCTGCAATGGTCTTCTCTCAGTTGGTAGGAAATCAGAAAGTAACCCAAGTATTTAGGGGTGGGGAAAGGAAGCTGCCTCATCGCTTGTGATGAGAACAATATAGTGGGGAGAAGCTACCAGAAGAGTCAGCAAGATCAGAGATACACCCACATATGTGCTCAGCAGGAAGACAGCTGCAGAGTGTGTATTTCTGAATGACTTCTAGGAATACAGAGTTGCTATGACAAGATGCTCTTTTCATCCTTTTGAATGATGACGTTCATTCCCTCCTGCCACATTTTTGCCTCTACCCTGCTGATTCCAAATCTAAAAGGATAATACAACTATTTTCACTTAATAGAAACTTGAGCGTAATGCACAGATAAAATGCTAACAGAATTGGATGCAATGGATTAATATATAAAAGAGAAGATACATTCTTAGCATCTGTGAGCTGGGATAGCACTCTGAGCATGAAATATATGACTAGGTTATAAGTTTTAGAAATAACACCAACAAATCAGTTTGTAAAAAGGACATTTGGGGACACATCTAGGGCAACACAGCTAGATATTTGTCCCAACTGATACATTCTTTTTTTGTCTCCTGGCATTATGGGATTTTTTCTGATCTTCATCATAATCCTTCTTCGCTCATATTGCCTGATTTTCTTTCTAGAGCACTTAGATTTCAACAATAGTCATAACCATAAGGTCTACCAGCAGGAAGAAATAGAAAGTGAGGAAGAAGCTGGCGTTGTCCAACAGTGGAATAAAATGTGTCTTCCATCTCAAAGGCTGCACAGCCAGATAATTAATATTCAGTAACACCCACTCTGCTTAAAAAATGCATGCTTTTTAGGACAATGACACTGAATGTTGGAAAAATGCATGCTTTGGAGAATGAGGACATAACTTCCTTTTTATATTTGCTATTGTAATTACACTGTTCTGATTTGATTTCAAATTAAAGGCATAATAGCTTTTGCTATTCCACTATATAATTATAGATTTCTCTAAACATTCTTTCCTTTGGTGGTTTGCTCTGTACACACATTATTTTGTAAATACATAAAACAATCAAAATAACTTCTGAAATCAAAACAAAGAGAAAACAAATGGCATCTCAAATGTTCTCTTAAAAATAGCTCTGTGCATCATCCTCAGGCACTTTTGTCATCTGTTGCTATAATAGCCACTTTGATTACATGAGCACTCACCAAACAGTGCTTGGCTGACTACAGGGCACTTCCCAGCAGATAAATGAATAGTTCTAAAGTACTACTGATTTCCAACTCAATACCATATTTTATCCTATCATATCAACAGCCACGCAGCCAAGAAACTGAGCTCTCTTGCACATGGTCTCCATGGTGTTTATGTGTTTCTTCCCTAAACAGGCAGATGCAGATTAAGCAATGCATGTCAATCTCATTATGAGACTGTGAAATGTGCAGAAAGTTTGTTACACACTCATGCAATCATACATATTGTGAACATCCTGTTTATTTGGCCTGCTCTCTGATGATTGGCTGTGGTGTTTCAGCACATTACTGACAGCTGGGAGTCACTCCAATGGAACATGCTTTTCCTATGACAAAGATCCAGAGAGCAGCAGTAACATGTGTCTGCCCATTATTTCAGCCATATGAGAAAAAAAATAAAAAAAAAAAGAGGGGGAGAAAGAAATGTCGCAATCCCTCCAAATGAATAGCACACTGGTTGTCTCAGTTGTGCTGAAGCTCCAGTAGACAGCCCTTAACGACCTTCAGAGGCCATCTGAGATAATAAATCCTCAGACCCCCAGTTCCGGAATGCTTTGGGCAAGGTCAGGATGGCAAATTTCCCACTTCCACAATATCAGATGTTACGGTAATTCCTTTCAGCTAATGTGTAAGAGCAAAGGAATGTCTTCAAACCTCATCTAGGCCCTGTGGAATCTGTTGAAAATGCATGACAGCTGCAGGCTTTGGCCGGGGTCTGCCTGTGAATATATGAGATTTGGAAGCCGTTCAGATAAGGGAAGGAGGGAATGACTCTACATTCAATGTGCACCATCGGTCTCTTTCCCACTCTCTCTGCCCAGACGCATTTAAAATAACATAGCTGTATCACAGCTCTATGGTCATGGCTGTCATGTATTCTTCATGACAGTGTAACGGGTAACAATCAGCACAGAAAAACACAGATATGCATGCACGTATACCTACACACACACAAAAGAAAACAGATGTCCCTAAGACTTGAGAAAAGGAAATTGAATAGCTCATCCATTTTTCATAAAATGGTAGACAGCAAAGTAAGTAGTTTTGCATTATGCTATTACTTGTTTGTGTCCGCATGACCAGGATGAGATAGGATCCCGCATGAATTCACTAGTTACCTGTCTCCAGCACCCAGATAAGAGACATCATGCTAAAGATCACAGCCTCCTCAACCTTATTTTGAAGCAAAAGAGTAGGGTCTCTTACACACTTGTTTTCGCATCATTAAGCAGCAGCTAGGATATTTATTCAATTTGCAGTCTTGTGTTTTCCAAGGACATCATAGCTTCAGCTTCTCTAATTTGATCATAAGCATGTTGGCAAGTCCCACTTTCCACATATATACATTACTAAGACACCAGCCAAGGAAGGATCAAAACAAGAGACGCTTCCTCTATATATAGATTTTTCATTTTAGTTAACAGTCCAGACTAACACAGACCTTTGACTGTTTTCAAACCTTCACACTGTGACAAATCTAGCACATGGGGCTTCTTCAATTATATTCCTTGCAGTGTTTCATAAATTATACTATATTGCATTTTACCATGAAGCCACCTACCTATACAGTACATCTATCTTTTACACTGAAATTTGCAAATCCTGTTTCCTGTGCAATAATAGTCACTACAAATTGTCAGTAGTAGTAGTACAAATTATGGATTCAACAATATTTGGATACAGTGCTCTTGGAGCAAGTGTTTTCCCCTGATTCCAAAAGGGATCTTTTGTTTTCAAAAGACGTAAAGAATAGAGAACTTGAAAGCAGATCTCAATATATATGTGTGACATTCATACCTGAGATGTGGCAAAAAGAGAAGAGGAACTAGGTTATTGAAAGAACATTAATTAAAAAGGCTCACACCAGCATGCTTGTGGCTTTTGGCAAGCAATAATTAAGGACAGCAAGGCCAAATTTACCAGCCAAAGACTAGTAGCAAGAAGTAACAGTCTTTGCAGTCTCTGGTAAAGTCTAAATATACTGAAAACATTTTCCTTTTCAAAGGGAAGAGAGGTAGAAAAGTTGTCATTTGTCCCAGATTTTCACTGGAGTAGGAAGAAAAACAATTTTATTTATTTATTTGTTTGTTTATTTTTAAGGCACCTGAAAATACTGGCTTAAGAAAAAAGATGTAAGAAAAATAAAGCTTGGAGAAGAGAAGGTTCCATAGGGACCTCACTGCAACCTACTGGTAATTGAATGGAGCTTACAAGAAGATGAGGGATCAATTTTTTACATGGCCTGAGAGTGACAGGAAAAGAGTGAATAGTTTTAAACTAAAAAGGGGAGAGATTCAGGTTAAAAGTTAGGAAGCAATTTTTTACTCATTTTTTACTTTACAGGGTGGTGAGGCACTGGCACAGGCTGCCCAGAGTGGTTATGGATGTTCCATCCCTGGAGGTATTTAAGGGCAGGTTGGATGGGTCTCTGGGCAGCCTGGTCTGGTATGTGGCAAATCAGCCATGGCAGGGGGTTGGAATGAGATGATCTTTAAGGCCCCTGCCAACCAAGACCATTCTGTGATGTAATAAGTTCTAGTTTTGATTCAGTTCTTGTAAAGGATACTATTATGTTGAAAAATACTGACACAGTGGTATTATCCAAGCATACAAAAATAACACAGTACCATGATGTCTTAAATACAAGGACATCATTACAAATTGTACCTGGCTTTACAGTGCTTAAGGCACACTCTCATGTTTTGTACTTATCGATATACTTTGGAGTTCCTAAAGATGGAACCCTAACCAAGTGTTGACCCATTTTTGAATGGTGCTTTGATTTGCACAACAGTTAGTTCAAAACACTCAGTAAAATCAATGAGAGGAAAGCAAATGGAAATATAGCATGCTAGGAAAGGAGGTATTACATACATTGGTATGAAACTTTGCTCAGCGACCCCACTACCACTCTCTTCCCTTTCCAGCACATCTGGTTTGTTCAGAAGGAGAACAAAGACAAGTCACCCAGTCTCCTCACAGATTTTGTTAGTTTCTCTTCTTTTGCACGAGTTCTGTAAAGTGACATGATTTCATACATAAATTGCTTACATTCTGATTTTGCTAGCAAACACCTAATCAGGGGAGACATAGACACATAGTATTTCTTAACCCATTCCCAGATTTACTTCTCTTAACTGTGCACAGAAAACTGATCATATAATCAAGCTGGAAAGTCCTTATCACTCAACTGGCTGGAATTTTCTCTGGAAAGAAAGAAAAATGGATGGTTCTGAACTCATCCAAAGATTAAAAAAAGATCATAGGTCACTGAATAAAAGAACTCCCTTCTTTCAGTGATCAATAGGTCTAATGAATATCTGCCAAGGAAACATCAGCAATAAAATACATTTTGCAATTGCAATAGCCAACATGAATCAGCCGCACTGCTCTAGTTCTCTGAAGCAGCAATACTTCAGAGCTGATATAATCTTAAAAAACTAAGACCAATTTTTCGTTTGTCATGCCCACAGATATAGAAGCACTCCAATCATTAGCACAGGAGAAAGAAAATGAGATAGGTAAAGAACTGGTAGGAAACCTGCCTTTGAACTTCCATTCACTTTTCCCAGTTTCCCTGGGAACAAATATCAGCAGAATAGCTCTTGCCCTATCAGGGTAGAGTCTTTTATATGCAGCTCATATAAAATATTGCAACAATCTAAGAAATGAACCATAACAGTACCTTAATACTAATTACAACTGTAATTGTTGGTGTAATTAACGCAGATTATCATACCAGATTGCTTTCAAAAAACTGGGATGACAGTATACTAAATCAAGTGCAATTCACTTGTTAGCATAGAAAAATTCTCCACAGATAATATTGGTCTGTCTAGTGCATTAGATGTCATTTGTAATCCCATCTCTGCTTAACTAAGAGTTTTACTCTTGATTTCAAAGGAATTTTACCTACTGTCCCTGCTTTCATGAAAACTTTCTGACCTCTGGTAAAGAGCAAAAAGTGTCCAAAGAAAAGGAAAAGCTCTAATTTGAAAACAGTCAAAATTCAAAACAATCTATTTCTAAAATTACAGCTACTGGAAACCTTTTCACAAGTCTACAAGCATGCTAATTTTTTTCCTGACTATATTACCAGCCAATCCCTCCCACAGTCACAGTTGATTTGCTTCTACATTCAAGAATTTTCAACAGAGCTTAATAAATTCAGAAAAGAGAAACTGCATTAAAAAATACATGATATTCATGAGGATAAACTTTCTTTCTAGAACCTTATCAAATAGCAAGAGATTTCTTGTGTGATCAATGGCTCTTTCAATTATTTCACTTGGTCAGATTCAGCACTCTAAATCAACAGTAAAAATGTAGAATAAATCCACACATTTAATTTTGTCTCAGGGGAATTCACCTAGATTTATACCACTTAAAATAAAATCAGATCACCCACTGTTTAGATTACATCATTTCAATAATACATCTGTAATGCAATAACATTATTTCACAGCATCTACTGTCAGGAACATGTCAAATAAATCCTGCTACTGTACATTTCTTCAAAAAATTGCAGAGCAGACTTCAACTTGAACACTTAAATAATTATTTTTTTTTAAAGCTGTAAATAGCTATCAAATTGAAATTGTATAATGCCAATATGGAAATACAGATTCAACCTTAATACTAGAGAAGCTGCTAATTTCTTTAACCATGGCAGCCTTTCCTCCTAAGATTATTTTCCAGTACTGCACAGGTTAATAAGATGAAGAGACTATAGAATCCTCAGCTAGGAAATATTTACTGAATGATATTCACTATCCAGTGTTCAAGATATTTCTTCAGTCATGATGACTTCCAAGGTTTTTTGGTATTCATTTTCTAGTCTGCATTAGGTACAATTTCTCCTTAAAGCATAAGTTGAGAGAAATTGCAGCAGCCTTTCCAAACTTCTAATTGAATAAATAGTCACATTTCCAAAGTGCTTGTAATAATTAAAGTAGCATGTTCTACTTCAGGAAAATCCATTTTTTATATTGGATGTTACCCTTGGTTACACAGAGTGGAAGAACGTTTCTGTTTTCTGTTACACATGCTTTTCATTTGGTATCTAAAAGTGATACTGCCATATGATATGTAAGCAAAACAGCAAGTGGGTGGAAAAAGTACATGGAAAACTAATATTTAAATTTTCAAGGACTGCTTATAGCACAAGAGATACCACTTTTAATCAACTTATCCCAACATCTACTCGTGAATATTAGCTTGTTCTGACAGGTCCTAGGATGTGTTTACATACCTGAGAACTGCCCTGCAAGCATTTTGCCCAGCACGGACAGCCCCACTTCCCTTTTCTTATTACCCTCAGCCCAAGAATTCTATCCTCTGCTGAACACCTTCATTTGGCTACACCGCGAAAATCTACTCTGAACCAAGTCAACTCTATCACGTCATCTCTCAGCTTACACATGACGTGACACAGAAATAGCAAGACTACCTTTGATGCGACAACAAGCTGAGTGGTCAGTGCTTAGCAGGACTTCCTTACACAGCTTCTCTTGACAAAGATTTCCCAAGGCAAAAATTCTCACTTCCTGTTGCTTTGACTCACAAAATTTTGAATGAAAACTGAGGTAAATTCCAGTACCTATTTTTATCTAACAGTTTTTTCAATGAATCAGCTTGTTTTAAACTAGGCAAGATTACCAGTAGCATCTATACACTCTTGTCTATGCTGGTCTAGTTGCACGTTTGACTCTAGACAGATTTATGTTACCTACAATATTTTTTTCAATAGAAGGAGATGCATAAAATAAGTAAAATATTCAAGACAGTGTATTGAATTCACTCCTGGGAAGAAACACAGTATCCTAGGACATTCGCTATTGAAGGTTTATAAAGTAATATTTTAAAGATGTGGCCTAGAAAATACAAAAATCCAGAACAGGAAAAATAGAATATCGACAGCATTCCCAAAATAAACATAGGAGTTTGCTAATTGCAGGCAATTTGATAAAGGCAAACTTCCTTAGGTAAAAGCATTTACTATTCAGCATTGCTTACATTTCCAGTAAGGTGCTCTCTTGAGATCTGTTTTTATAATCATTCCTGGCTCAGAAAGAAATACAATATTTCCAACAAATCTATATCAGAAAAATCAGTTTGTGTACCAAGCCTGACTGACTAGCTGGCAGGCTGTAAGATGCACATGTGCTGTCTTCAACTGGACTGTGTTTTTTAGGCCTCCTACATCTGCAGTGGACACAAATAAGAAAAGTTTTGATGTACAGTAACTGATATTTTTCCAGGCAATATGAAGCAATAATCCACAGAAGCTTTAACGAGGCAAAGTCAAGTGAAAAATCAGGGTTTTGACTACTACAAGTCCACACCCCACCAAAACCAACTTAAAGCTTGTCTTCTCACCAGAATTATTCTATAAATGCAGCACTATTGCTTGCTATTAATGCTTTCTATTATATTGCCATGCAAACTGTCCCAAGAGCCAACATATCAAGCCCATAATGCAAGTTTCCATAAGTGGCTACATTATCACATAGTTTGCTGTAGTTGGCCTTAAGGTGGGAACCAATAAAGCTCTTTGAACTCGTTCTCTAGGAACTAAAGAGTTTTGTAGATTAGGAGGAGAAAATCATCCTCCTGGGATCAGGCTCTGTGAATTTTCATATTTTTGATTTAATAAAAGAAAACCGTAAGTATATATATCTCTTCTCTTTCTCTTGAAAGAATATAACAGTTGAACTGAAATTTAGTTTCAGTTCTTCTTCCCCTCTCCCATGGCATGCTGGATTTTCAGATCAAATACCACTGTGAAATCACAGACACAAAAGCATGAGAAACTTACCTGACATCATTCTGTTTATGGTGCTTCCTAAAATCCATACTGTCAGAAGAAAGAGATTAGCCCCTGTTATTCATGCAGTCTTGTAACAGGTGAAATAAATTATTTAACTCTCCTTAATGACAGAAATGACAGAAGAACTGTGATCAGACTTCATTAAACTCAATTGTGTTTGGTCTGAGGCTACAAGACTTCTAACACCCTAGCATTACGTCCTCATATTGTAAAGGACTTCAACAATATCTGTTCCTTGAGAGCAGCATTCTCATGTATGCTGTGCCCCACATCCTTTCAGAAAAGCAAACCATCCCACAGACGAAAAGATTCAAAGTATTCTTATTCTAACATTGCTGTATCTAAGATAGTTTTACGTCAGAAGAGGCTGGTGAGGAGAAAGATCTCTTACACTCTCAGGTGTTATTACTGAAAAAAAAAAAAAAAAAAAAAAAAAAGAGGCAATAAACAGAAACTTGATCACATATTTCAGCTGCATCAAGTAGCTTTTCCAGAAGCTGACTCCTAGACATCTTGGCCTGCTCAGAAGCACTGGAACACTTCGTTGTGCTGCTCACACAGCTACAGGAGTCTTCTTGATAACTCACTACTCAATGGGGAGAGTAACTCCTTCATGATCCTCCTCTGGTGCAAAACAGGCAAAAGTCTTGGTGCGTAACATGTTCTTACATAAGGAAGTATCAGAAAATCTGATAGCATTTATTCACTTAACAAGGCAAAGCTGGCTGGAATTCCCTCCTGAGCAAGCTCTCCATAGTCGATATAGTTTACTTATCATTCTTAATAAAAAGAGAAAAGAAAATACAAGCACACTGCATCTCTAGAACTGCACCTCTATTTGATCTTCCTTTTTTTGATCCAATCATATTTTGAGGAAAACAGCAAAGTCATTGCCAAACGAAAGAAATGAAACATGCTTCATTTTGAACCTGTACATTTGGTGATGTTTCATTTCAATATAAGTGATGGAGGGATCATCGCTAGGCACTCTTCTTTGAGATGCAGGAAATAAAGATAAACTGTGAGTTTGGATGACTGTTAAATGATGCTGGAAGTTAAAGATAGGAAACATCTGATTGTTCAGTTCTCACAGCATCCATGCTCTGTCTGTTAGGGCATACTTTCTGCTAGTGATAAAGGGTTCAAAAGTACCAATTTTTGTCATTTCCTTGGGCATTTATTCTTTAATAAGAGACAGCTCAGCATTAATCTTTATACAGTAGCCTTTTAAAATTTACTGAAGATGAAACCAACATGCTACAAAAAGAATTTGAGAAGTTTCTATATAAGCTAATCTATTAAATGTAGCAAAAAATTGTAAACCTTTTAATCAGGTTTTTAAAATGGATCCTAAAGTGGGAATAAGAGTCTTTACTCAGTTGTGGGAAGGTTCAGAGACTCTACATAAAGAGTATCAAATCCAAAGGCTTTTCTTACATATGCTTACAATGGTACAGCACTTATTTCACAGCCTTATAAGCAAGTAATCTTCTCAGTTACCAGGGATAGAGGGAGTTTGTGGGTTTGGCATGCAGCCGAACAGGATATGAACTGCAACGCAACAACAGGCACATAACAGTGGCATTCTCCTTACAAAATCCTTTAGTTCCTGCAGCTAGATCTCATAGCTACAGAGACTTCCAACACTTTCATACAGGCATTTGGGAGTTAATAAAGTATTTTTGGTTTGATAAATCTGTAGGCAAATATTAATTTAAAAATAAAAATCTCCATGCAGGCACTGTTCCTGTCACAGCCCCATTGTTACAGATCCCAAGGCACCATCACGGTAGCCAGCACTTTGAAGGGCTGCTCACCACTGGTCCCCTACTTCACAGTTAACTCTGACTTGTGGAACAAAAAAAAAATCTATTTCAACCAGCAAAAGAGCTTAGGTGGATAAACAAGTACTATAGTAGAGAACAAGTGGGTATAGCTGGCTTCAAACATGCGTGCCCTGCTCTGCTGCCTGTAAAGAAAAGATCATCTACTTACATGTATGGGCAACAAACTCTGCACATAGAGTTCAAATCTTGGGCTTTCAGCCCCACAATCACAGGGCCTCCAGATCCGAACTAAAGAAGCAACAAGTTCAGCTGCAGGCTGTTAGCATACAGAAGCAGCTGCTAGACTAATCACACTGACTACAAAAGCATGCAATTCTTACTCTTAAATGTAATTCTAGATAAGCCAGCAAAATTAATTTTGTCCTTCTCTTATTGAGTATTCACTACAACAAGCATATGTTACAAATTCTTACCCACCTACAGAAAACATAATAGGTGGAGTCTAAAGGGTTCCGTTTTGTTTCACATTTGTATTGTATTACTGTCACGTTTCACATCTGCATTGCACAACAAGTTCTAAACACAAAAACCACTGAGATTCACAAAATTGATACTGCAAACCAAGTGTGTGCTGCAACAGGGATTGGATGCGATACTGCTGTACTCAGTGATTACTCTTTCCCTCCTGCTCCCCAAATTTCAGTATTATTGCACCAACAAAACTGTTGTTTTAATAGAGAACAAAAAAGTTAACAAGATCTTGAAGAACTGAATGATGCAGCTCTCATCAGGTCACTTTCTCTTTCCAAGTATGTTACAGCAGTATCTAATCATTACATCAGATGCCAGGTTCTTTATGAAGGATATTATACAAAATTAAACGATTCTACAGAGCTATTGGATTAGGGAAGGCAACTTTTCAGATTTCAGATTCTCTTTTCTGCCCAGAGAGTTAAGTGCAAATGCGATGTGATGGAAAAACCTGACTTTATACACTCGTTTCAGACTGCTATCACTGAATAGCTGCGTGCAAAATACCTTACTTTGAATCCCAAACCTTATTTACAATTATATTTTTTTCAACTAGAGATGGAAAGACAAAAAAGCAGGAATGATTTTGATTTTATGGATTGCCAACAACCATTTTTGGGTGCTACTTTGACAATGTAAGTTCTAGAAGCTCCTAAAAGCTTGGATTCTACTTTCACTAATTTTTGCATACAATTTTAGGATTGCATTAAGATGCTTTTAATATTCAGGAATGGACACACTTCTCCTTGCCTACAGAGAATATACACTGCAAGAAGTAAGGAAGAAACATATGGAAGATAAATGCTGCTTCCCACCTAACCATTCAGGTACCCACGAGAACTTAAAACAATTTCATATTGCAAAAGACAGAAGTTAAAAGTACAGAAGCCTCTATTAACAATCATCTACTCTAAACCTCACCTGCATGTACCCATTTGTTAAGTTATAGATAGGCTGTCACCTCATCGGATTTCTGCAGTTTTTCTGAATAAATGTACAAGTAATTTCTTCACTCAACTTCGCATAGGCCAGGCTTGTACCAGAATATCATTCTCACTGCCTCAACGTATTTACATACTAAACATTGAGAAGGGGTGGATAAATGAGTGATTATTTAAAGCAATGAGACTATGCAAAAAATAAGATATATCAATATATAAGATAAGATATAACCCCAAAATTGGGTCTGATTTTTGGATGCTTATTCTTGAGAAGGTAGGATTTAAGAAAACAATTTAAACCAAAAAATTACAGGAAAGAAGAACAGAATAGTCTGTTCTCCTTGTCTGGAAACAATAAGAAAAACACGAGTAAGACAAAGTGCTGCATTTTAACTTCTGAACCTGAGAAAGCCAGAAGACTTTGCAGAATCTCCCATACACCAAGAATGTCACTGATACACCTGCACAAATTGCTTAAGCAGAACTGTCCTACAGGCAGTTGCCTGTAAGTTAAATTACATGGTTACACCATCACAAACACTATGACTACATCAAAACCAGCACAGCTCAGAAGTCCTGGCTTTGTACATACTACATGGTGACAAGCACTATGAGAATGTAACATCCAGATTTTCTCTGCTCACTTTTTGTTCTAGAAATGACAAAAATAGCAAAGACGTCCCATACCAAGGAGCTGCTGAAGGCCTAGTCAGTTGTCCCTAGCCAGAGTGCAAGGGTGTCAAAAGATGTGACACTCAGTTGCTGTTTGGATGCTTTCTCTGACCAGATGCAAACCTTACCAAACGTACTGAAAAGGCTCTTGGGAAGTACACAGTAATACTTTTGGCATTTCTGCTTTTTCTGCCTCAGCCAGAAACAGAATCACAAAGGGAGCCAACACAAAGCATACAAAAACATTTCAATACCAGATGGTCTTGTCTAAAGACCAGCTACAAAGGGCGACTTTGAGGGTGACTCAAGTTGTGCCTTCATATTTACCCAATCTAATTGGCTTCTCCTCACTGGGATGAAAGTCTCTCTAACCAGTTTGCATCACAAACAGCATTGCAAGTATCCCACTGAAATCAAATACCTCATCTAATTAAAAGTGGCCTGCAGAAATCAGTAGAGAAAGAAAACAAAACAAAACAAAAAAAAACAAACAAACGAACAAACAAACAAAAACAAGTAGTAATTCAGGAGACTCTCTTAGGAGAGTTCCATTTTTATTTGCTTTTTGTTACACACCTTTAAGCATTTCCATGGCCTAGAAATACTGTAGTTTCCCTTCATTCGATTTCCCTTCATTCCCATAAACCAGCAGAAAACACTCAGCTATTTTAACAAAAGACCTACAACAATAAGGTTGACACCTAAAACAGAATTACTCCGAACTGGGGCCACTTCTGTCCACTGTCTGCTAGAAAACCAGCACATTTCACGATCTGACCCCTTACCAAAACACTGCTCTTTACACAGGGAACTTCACTATTGCTCAGAGTTACCAAAGTTCAGCAGTAAACACTCTAATAAATGTACTGACTTTTTTTTTTCCATGTAACACAGAAAGCAAAATACAGAGATCCCAGAGAATGATAAAACAGTGTTTCAGTGAAAGGAGCTGTTTTCATTCGGAAGGGTTGAAGCAGAAACTTCGACCTTCAGAATAACTGAAGTACAACACATAGACTTAATTCCAGCTTTCTTTAGCTTTTTTTTTTTTTTCTCTGACCCACCCCTGCTGCAATATCCTTTTGGTTTTTAAAGTTTGGTAATAAAAGAACCATCCATCAGCTGTCAAGAGAGCTATCAGGAAGCCAGTTTTTAATCCCCACTCATGTATTGCAGGCATTTCCTGGAACACCTGCACTGGCAGTTTCAGAAACACCACTGGGCAAAGGCAGAAAGCTTTGAGAGGGCACAGACCAAACCACATAAATAGCAGCAGCAGCAAAGCCACAGGAATCTATGTGTGCGTGTGTGTGTGTGTGCACGTGTGTGTATGTGTATTTGAGGACTGTAGACAAATTTGTTCTGGGATCAATATGGTTTGTGGATACAGCCTTTTCACCACGCTACCCTGCTGTTTTCCTGGCTTTTGGTAACAGATGATAATTGGATACACTACTCTAGAGTAGGAAGCACATAATATGAGAAAGCTGCTGTTAATTCAACACACAGGTCTTTCCCTGAGCCAGGGGACCAATGGTTATGAGCCTCATTACAGATGACCGAGAGTTGCAGTTTGGCAGCAGGTTGGGAGATTTTATCATCTCATGCTAGCCCTCATAGGAACAAAACCAAAATCTCCTGAGTGCTTGTGCAAAACACAAATTTAGCACAAGACTCGTTTGTTGGGTTGCATTTGGGTTTCGTTTTTTTTGTTGTTGTTGTTGTTTTCCAGTTTTTGTTTTCTGTAGCATAGACCTGATTTTTTCAATTAAGAAAAAAAACAATCAAGAAAGCAGAAATAAAAAAAAAAAGTTTTCACAATGACCATGTTTGCTTCTGGATGTCTTCCTAAAGATACTACAGAAAGTTCCAAGTCATAAATTTAGTCTTACAAACACTGTTGTTCTAAAGGAATCATGTTATTGGATACTCTTAATTTACCCATTTAAATGAGAGAAGATGAACGTTCCAGACATCCATTTCAAGTAGATTATAAAACTGAGGATTATAGATTATTTTTTTGTCTAGCATTGTAGAAATATGTGTAGACATTTTTAAACAATCTAGTTGATGTCTGAAGAATATCTACAGAAATACAATTTCCATTATTTTTTCTAGTCCTTTATTTTCAAGGTACTTGATGACTGATTAAACCTGCATAACTTTGGTTCCAGTGTATACCAGCAATTCTTTGAGTAGTTTCAAACTGTAGGAAAAAAAATAATATGCAAATTTAACACAAAACAACCCAGACAGGGAAGCATTACATAAGATTGTCCGAAGTACGAAATATCAGAAAAGAATGCCAAAACCGACACCCCTAAATATTAACCAAACTCTCACGCATATATAGTTACCTTTTTTATTTAGACAGGCAAAATTCAAGATGAGGATGAGATTGTCTGTTTCCAGTAGGAGACAAAAGCAGCAATGGAGCCAAGTGTCTTTTACGCAATCCTACTTAATTATGAAGCACATGTACAGCCCTGTTTCCTTGCTGAAACACAGCGTCAGTTTTGTTAAACATTTTTCTTTCAGTTTTGATGATCAGTAAGGAAATAACATTTTGATGCCTCTTTTCACACATTTGCACTATAGGTTCCTGAAATATTAGGAAGCCTTTTCTGTAATACTTTCTCACATAAAGGAAAGTCTGCTTCGATACCCTTTTAGCAAGAAGTCAAAAGAGACTTGAATATGAATTAGCGTTTAGCGTTCCCCTATAATCAGTTGTGAGAAACACAGCTTACGTCAGCCTAAGGTAAGACCTAACACAGGTTAGGTAAATGAATCAGTCTAAGTGCATATAATAAAGGAAGCCCAGACTAAATTTCCAAGAGATAAACCGTACTTAGTTATTACTCACTTCACCAAAGAAGAGAAACAGTATTCCTTACTTTGGAAAAGCTCCCATCAAAACAATGATGCTATTATGTTAAGATTTCTTTTTTTGTCTTACAGAAAACAAAAATGTACTGGGTAGGTAAAGTTGATCATTATAACTGCAAAATAATTGAGAATTCTTCGGTACGCAGCAATATCCTGGGATTTCTGATGCCCAGGATCACGAGCAAATCTTCTGGTGGGAATCACCTGACTGCCGCATTAAGATTATGTAGGCTAATGTCCTGTCCCTGTGTCATGGTTTTATGAAACCGCTGACACTCTGGTTGTAACTATTACTTATGCTGCCAACTACCTCTCAAAAAAGCCAGCTTATACTTTAGCTTCTGTGGGAAATAGTTCAGAGAATTATCAGGAGTAATATGAAAACATATACAACAAAATAGCAGAAGAAAAAGTATTACACAACTTGAGAAGAGCTAGAAAACAGATTATGCATCATTTGCATTGTAAATTGTATAAGCACATATTTACAGCACATAAATCTAGGCCCAGTGTTGGGCTCTGATTCTCTCAGGACTCAGGCATAGAAAACAAATCTTCTGCAGAAATAGGCAGTTCTGTCCATAATCTTGTGCCTGTGTTTCAGTTCCTCAAGAACTGCTATTCCAGTGATGAGTATGAACGTGAGTTGAGCTGACATATTCTATCACTCTTATTGGAGCTTCCGGGTATGGTTTATCAGAAAATGAAGAGACAGCCAAAGAAAACTAAAATTAATTATTTAAAGTTGTAACAAGAAAGGAAATTATGAGCTAAGCTTAAACAGAGTTGTTTTGTACTATCTGCAGTATACCACCATATTCCAATACAAGAAGCTGTCACGCTGCTGTTGTTTGTTTTTAATAGCAAGAGTCATCTATCCCAGACTTTTCTGCATTATAACTGGAAAAGTTTTTGAGTACACATTGTGCTTGTTTGACCTTGTGACGCCACTTAGGAGTCCATTCTGCAAGCTACCTTGACACTTCAGAGATTCTGACTACCTTAACCCTCCATTTGGATATTATTGGACATTTTCAAAACTGCTACTATTCACTTTCTGAGCCTTGTAGGTCCAACTGATTCTTCCCAAAGGGAAAAAAATGTTTATTTTAGATCCATCAGGGAGGCACAACGTGTCCACCATCTCTGCTCCACACAGAAATCTTGGGTGAAGGATAACCAGCTCACGTACTGCACCTAGCACACCAGTACACAGCCCACAATAAAACACTCCACAAGGCAGTACAGAAAAGCTAAATGCTGCAATGCTTAATCAAGCAACAGCTCGCAACTGTCAAGAATCCACTTGCCATGCACAAGATAACCCAGGCTGCTTTCATAGCAGAGAAAAAGAGGGTTTTCAGTACTAAAAGCAGCGGGATTTTGGAAGAAGCACAACATGCTAGTTTGCATGAAAATTGGAGTGAAATTCTGGTTCTGCTGAAGGCAACCGGATTTTTCCAGTTGACGTTATTGAAGATGAAATTCCTCTCTAGATACTTCCCATTAAAAGAACTTTACTATAAACTTTCTTTCCTCAGTCATACATGAGAGAGAGGGAGAGAGAAAAATAGAATAGTTGCAGCGGATGAAACAGAAATCTCTGGTGTCAGTACTTACACTGCAACAAATAGAACTTCTGCTTTGAGACTGGGGTCTTCTTGTGCAAAATGACTCAGATTCCTGAATTCATTCTCTTATCCATTAAAAATTATCCTGATTTATTAAAATCAGAAGTTAGGTGTTTATAAAACTTAAGGCCTTAAAAAGATGATATGTTTTTTTTTTTCTCTGATCTTATCAAGATGAGGTAAGGTTAATAATCTCTTATGTTTTGAAAGAGAGAGAGCGGGTACAGAAATTGGTTTTGACGATCACTTATTGCTTACATTAGAATAACTGGACTGTGTCATTATCAGAAGAGATGAACTGATTAAAAAAGAATGAATGACTGTTCCATTAAAAACAGATGAATTATATATAATTCATTAGCTATTTTGGCACTGTACTCCTATGTGTTGCATGCTATATCTTGCATCCTCTATGGCATAATTCACATCCTCAGTTTCAAAATCATTATGGTGGGAGTCAACAGATGCCATTGTATTTTGCTTTACATATTTTATTTAGCTGGCAAGTACTATTCCATCTTTCAAGACATGCTAATATTTTCAAGTTTAAATTCATAGTTTTCTGGAGAGACCTGTCACAAGTAACAAGGGAATTTGTTCTCTGCTGTCATATTCCTAACTAGAATTAATTCTTGAAAAAGTCATTGCATTGGAATTGCTCTTCTAGCAGCATAGAAAATAGAACAAGAATAAGGGAGAACATCTCATATGCACTTTGAGCATTCCAGTCACACAACTAGTGGATGCAGTCTAAAGTAAACTAAGAACATACCCAGACTCCACATCACTGATTTCTCATACAGTAGGAAATCAGCTTGCATGACCAGGAACATCTGCTACCACTCAGCCATGGGATGATAAATCTTACATAAGCAACTATCTTACACTGTCAACAATTCTGTTTTTCTTTCACTGTTCAGGTACTGGCCCCTGCTAAATAATTACGATGGGATTTTCACAAACAGCAAGAAAGTAATCCCTTTGCTGCACATACAGATTCCAGCATATCCTCCCTTCAGTGATAACCCTGACTCCTTGAGTACGAATAAATTTTATTCATATTAAGATGTAAAATAAAAACCATCAATTCCTGGCTACTCTTCCCACAGCTATGCTAAGGCTAGATTCTCAAGAGCAGGAATGTTGATCTGGATACTTCAATAGTACACAAGCATATTCAGCATTTCAGTGCACACTACCAATATTTTCATATTGCTTTAGAGGCCAGCAGAAGAACTGTATTGTATTTAGGTCTCAGAACAGTCAAGTTTAAAAACAATCAAAGATAGTTTGAACAAAATACTTTCATGAAAAGGATATAATATTTCTTTCCAAAGACTACAGGACTGTGTTCTTCCTTTCAATGCTACAGGAACAGCATGTGCATTACAGTATCTAGACTTTTACAGTAACATTCATTTTACTCCATCTCAACCATGAAACTTCATTGAGAGAGGAAGGATCTATACCATTTGAATCTAGGCCTTCTGACTGCATCTACATCACCTTTGTCATTCACATCAAAAGTACAGAGCGTGTTGTACACAGTAAAACACAGTCCAGAAACATACCTAATGTACTCTTTCCACTTAAAGAGAGTTCAGCCCCTAGATCCAAATTAAAGTCGCCACAGCACAGGCACAGGTCCTCATTACAAATATTTTTCCTTTCCAGATCAATTCCTCCTGAGATCACTACTTGCTGACAGACACAGCAAACTCTATCTACAAACCACTTAGAGGAATCTCCTGCCTATAGCATATGTAAGTTTCTCTCACAAACACAACAGGAACTTAACACAGTATCCATTTTCTCCATGTGCGATGGGGCCATCACATTTGATTAAACAAAATGCAGCAGTGTACTGATTTCACAGATAATGGTGAATTTTGGTCTATTTTGCCACAAGCGAAATAAAATGCATCTTCTGTTGTACTCTCAGCATATCTTCTGGATGCATTGTTTAAAAAGAACAGAAGCTGTTTTAAAAATCATTGGCTTTTCTACTGGCTGAATGGCCAGTTAAAGCATAATGTGAACTACCTCTCCTTTTTCCCACCTGCCCAGAAAACAGGTTTCCTTGCTTTTATTTCTACTATTTCCTGTTCCTCCTGAGTGAATAACTCCTCTGGCTTAACAAAGCACCTTTCAGGACCTTAGAGAGCTTGAAGATGTTCCACTGAACTTCTCAGCACTTTTTTCTTTGTTACTTGTGCTGATGTGTAAGTTCAGGTAGTCCACATAAGCCACTCATCTGACATCTTTCTGGAAGTTATCCTGTTCTCACTGTGAGCGTCTGGAAGGCAGACAAAGACACAACAGTAAGATACTCCACTTCAGAGCTTTTCAGTGTGTGACAGAGCAGGGAGGGTTGAAAAGCAATCAGAAATAGATCCTGGATGATTTTCCTTCCTGTCTCCACTAGTAATGATTTTTAAAATACTTGTTGCAACATACAAAACAAGAGATTATTTTTGCTTCTGTTTAGCTCCTAGCAAAGGGCAACAACTGAGGAACACCCTACACCACCACAACCAGAGCACCAGAGTCATCCCAGCCATGTGCTGTCCCCCTTCCCTGCTGCATTAAGCTTCTTTCACTCTTTCTGGTTCCAGTCTCTGGTTTCAACTTCCATGGCATGCTTTATTCTTAACAGAGCAGTAATTGTCCACATTGAGCATTAGAAACAGCAGCTCATTACCAGAGTGAAACAAATCTGGGAGATGAAATGGCTACAAGGTGGCAAAACCAAATTCAAGAACAAGTTTATGCCATTCCAGACCAGAGTGATCCAGAAAAAGGTAACAAGTGTTTTTTCAGTCACAGGGCTTTTCCACAAAATAATTGCCAAAACCTTTTAGAAGTACATTTCAACAACAACAACAACAAAGTAATGGAGATGGAATAAAAGAAAAGTCCAACAAAAACAAAGAGTTACTTGTACAGCAAGGAGTGCTTCAGCAGTATAGATAAACCAGGAAAAACTCAGCACAGTATTTACTGCATATGGTTGCAATGGTAAATACAACTGGCTAGCTCTATGCTCTCTCTTAGGAAAGGAGTAATTTTTTGGAGCCAAATTCTCCCTTGGTATATTGCACAGGACTAATTAAGTACTTAGAAAGTCTTATTCTTCCCTTAGAAAAGAAAAAAAAAAAATGAATTTCAGTTTCATCCTAATGGGGATTATCATGGTAGCAAAATAATATGTGCTTTTCTTCCATCTCTGGCTTCCTCTTTTTACTGAAAGCTAAAGGTTGCACTGACCCAAAGTGATGCAAAGTTTTCCTCATGAAGTGTGAAGGGCCAGATGACACCAACACGTGAATGAGATCTGTCTCATCACATTTTTCTTTGTCTGTTACTCCAATATGAGGTGGCAGTGATCTCTGCAATTCCCATGTGGCAGGGAGTCTGCCAACTGTGTAGGCAGTGAGAAATTCCAGCTGGCATACCCTGTAGCTGTCTGTTGTCTCCATCACCTGCTTCAAAATCCTTCCACCGAATGCTGGTTCTGGCATCAGTTTAATTCCTTGATCTCCTTTCAAAGCAAAAAAAAATTAACAAAGCCTCCAAGGATCCAGAAGACCAAAAAAATCAGGAAATAGTCATCTGGATTTTAGAGAATGTAAAGCCCAAAGACTTGAGAAGCAGAGAAGAATGCAGTTTATATTAAGACTTGTGGGATATCTATCTAGTCTTAGAAAAATTGCCAAGGAGATAATAAATTAAGGTAGTGTGGCTATCTTACAAAATGCAGTGAAATTCATTGAGGATTACTATACATAAATGTACAGAATACGTTTTGGAATACATCACTAAATCTTTGTCCTGGCTTTGCAGACTTTCCTAGAAGCCACTATTGGCAACAGTTAGAAGTAGCATATTGGGCTATGAAGGACCTGGGGCCCAACTAGTCCAGCAGTTCTGTTAAATCCTTTCCGAAACAGCTATATTCTCAATAAATGAACATTCATGGCATTCTACTAAACCAATTTCAACCAAGTGAATGCTTATACCTACATCTTAAATTAAAAATAATTTGAGATTTTAACCCTGAAAATAGAGGTGCAGTAGATTACATGCATTCAGTAAGGTCTCCATTATTGTTATTAAATTGATATTAGATTCTAATCAGATCATCACAAAGATCCTTAACTGTATAAAATAAATGGAATACAACTGAACACCTTAGAGAGGTGAACTGTCAGCATCAAAAGGACAATCTTTCAATCTTCAACCTCAAAATGCTTTCCACAATATTTCTTCTTTTAAGACTTCCCTGAGATTACTTATCCTACCACCTTCAAATTCTCATTCCTGCATCTCTCCACTTTCTTTTTTGATACACACTCCTTATTACAGAAAGCATTAAGCATGTGACCTTTTAGCCACCCCAACCACTGGACAGATCCTTGTATCATTGCTACAGTCACCATACATTAAACAAAATACAATAACAATATTGAACACACGTACAGAAGCTAAATTCATACTTTGTTTACAAGCATTCATTAAATATATGTTAAATAGAGCTCATTATCAGAGGCTGCCTTCATGGTATTCATGTACTTTATCATGTATTTATTGTTTTATTCCTTTTATTTTCCTGAAGAGTTGCAGGACAAAATGTTTGTGACCAAAATAAGATCAGTTCTCTCCTTTCTTTCTAAAAGCCAGCCTAGAATAAGGAGTATCATCTCAAATAAGCGTGATTCATGGAAACAAACAAGAAAAAACTACAACCAACCATATTCTTCAGAGACAACTGATAGATGGATTGATTAATGACAGGTCAATATGCAATTCACTCTGCATGACTTGTATGCATGATTTGGAGAAGTATTTCAAAATTTCAACTTAATACATACTCCACTAGAAATGAAAAACATTTGCCACTGATAAGAAGCCTTACCAGAAGAGTTTGTGGTAAAAAGACTTTGAAAGAAGGAAATAGAGTACGGCCTTTCATTACATTAGATAAATCTACTTGACCACAGAAGGGTTGAGGCTGAACTCTGAGGTTATAAGCTAAACAGGCCAACAACTTAATTAATGTATGAATTTTCAACTGAGGGTGCATTTGAGCTACACCCCAATGATCAATGTAATTCCTTTACAAGGTGAACCCTACCACCAAGGCCGAAGTTGGCAGATGGCCCGCGAGCAGCATAGCACAGCTTGCCAAAATATCCTGCAGCACCTTGGGGGAGCAGGCAGTTCTCAGGCTATAGGCAGACAGCTGTGGCCAGCTGCAGGCGGAACACAGCCCCTGTCCAGACTGCCAGCTATGTGCCAGATGGCTCTTTTCCCCCAAAAATGGTGGAAACAGCAGCAGCCCCACCGCCTCCAAAGCCTGCCTTCCCCTCCCTTATCACAAGAGAGAAAGGTGGCCAAATCTGGGTGATTAACCAAAAGACGTTTCCCACAGTCTTCCAGTAAGCACATCCTGTACAGTGATAAGTACATTATCCTATTCTTCAATTCTGCCTTAAAGTCCCATTCTTCTGCCTGACAGTTCCTGCCTTGCATGCAAATCCGATATTTTAGATGTTGTCACTGGGCTCTGAAGCTGAAAACTGTTACTCACGCAAAAGGTTTGCCCTGAAATTTGAAACCAGGTGAAAATTCACTGCTGCCTCCTCCACACGCTCACTTCCCCCAACCCTAGATCTCATAGGCTTTGCAGAAGATTTTGTCAAGTTTGAGAAGCATTTGAGCACGCCTGGATTCAGCCTCAGCAGCAGAGAAAGGATGTATTGATGCTGACAGAAATTACACAAAGTAAATCCAACCTACCCAGACATTTCATGTCACTGCTATTGTGCTCCCAGTCACTTCTGCTATATCCAGAATAGCCACCCTGATTGTATGAATGTTGTTTTTAGAGTGATTGATTTTGCTGCTGCATAGAAACACATTCACAAAACATGCTTGCCTTTCTCTACTTGTAAATACTCCAAAAGTAACGCCTCCTATTTTATTCTGTTGATCCACAAAGTGAGAGGTGGATGTTGGTGATATGCCAGCAGAGTTCTGAACCTTCCCACCAGTATTCCATCACATGTTGATGCTGCGTGACAGATGGCAGCAGAGGGGCAGTTTGACATAATGGCATCTGATCTGGAAGTACATGTGGAGCAAAGGTGTGTCATCGAACAGACCTCGAGGATCATCAAGATCCAGCCCCCTTGCCACAGGCAGGGCCACCAACCTTCACATTTAATACTAGATCAGGCTGCCTAGGGCTCCATCCAACCTGGCCTTGAACGCCACCAGGGACACATCATCCACAACCTCTCTGGGCAGCCTGTTTCAGCACCTCACCACTCTGATCAATGCTTGTGAACATTTACAGAGACTGAACAGTGGATGTGAGCACAGTGAGTGGTGCGTTTCAGCAGCAGTAACAGAGTCTGAAGCCACATTCCAATCTGCCACACAGATTTTTATGAGCGTGGCATGTAAGTTCTTGTTCAACACCGATGAACATGTAGAGCTAATGATGGTGATTCTATTGAAAAATAGTATTTTGTAGCTCAGAATTTTCTCTATCAAATAGCATTATTGTGCTCTTTATACCTTTTGTCAATTTCATGCTAATAAACAGGAGAGATTACTTTCAGAGCTACTTACACAGTTTCCTAAAACTGAAGTTTGGTGACATTAAACACAAGAGCATCACTAAACTCAAACCACCTTACACTGCAAAGCAATTGCTCTTCTGCACACACCGGGGACCTGGTCCAAACAGTCTGTGGTTACTCTGTGTCTCACTTCTCCCTTAGGAAATCCCTGTTCTGGGGGCCGATGGCAGAGCCCATGTGCCCAGGTCTTACCTCCTAGATTTCACATCTAACTTCACCCCAAAATAACACATCCAGCAACTCTGTGTGGAACCTACAGGTCATGTTTAGCCTGAAGTATTTATCTTTTTAGGCAAGATGTTTAAGCCTTGTTTTGTAGACATTGAGGGACAGAGGCACAAATTCAGATTACAAAGAAAACAATCTAAACAAAAGCTAGACATGATAACCATAGCTGAAGCATAGGTACTTTGCTCCCTTCTCTCAGGGACACTCTCTTTCAGAACAAATTACATGTTCTGAAAGGGTGAAAAGAGGTTCACGACCCTAAACAAGAGAGGGAATCCAGTTCTGTGAACAGAATTTGCTCACATTATTAGTAACTTATGAAAGAATTAGTGTTACACACACATTATCTTTAGCATACTGAACAAAAACACTGGGATTACTTCCTATATTTCTCTCTTCTTAAAGAGTAGCTAAAAACAAAAGAGAAGGTGAGCAATTCAAAAATCTTTTCTCATCTGCCAGCACAGCAGAATCCCACCTTCCTACTGCATGTTAAGTGCATTCAGCACTCAACATCACGCAGTTGCTTCTCTAAGAGCAAAGCCAGAACTTTGAACAGTCTGACTTTTCTTGCTTTGTTTTTTGAACACGAGCAACTGATTTCACAAGAGTAAATGACTGATCACGAATCACCTCTTCACACTTCAGGCAGTGCAAACCCTTTACCACTTCCTTTACCTTTGGTTGCTCATTGCTCTGCCCTCCATGTTCCTTGTTCCCACTCTCCTGTCAGCTTCAGTACTAGCTAGACTAGCATTGCAGTAGGAACACAATTGATACAATTGAACTAGAGCTGGGGACAGATGGCAGTTTTTTGAGTAATTCTTCCAATATCCTCATCTCCTTTAAAAGTATTTCTGCATGCATACCTCTTTCCACGTCACTGAGACTGGCTTGGTCTGGGAAAGCCAGATAGTAAATGCGATTCCACTTTGATCAAGACCTTGCCTTCTTTCTTTTTCAGCATAATAAGAATGGGCCAGACAAAGCATCCTGATTTACCCAGGTGGAGGGATTTTTTCAGAGAGGAATGGAAAAGAAGTGGGTGTGGTGGCTTACGCTAATTATCATCTATTTATTTTGGGAGATAAGCTACTTATACATGGTATGTTTGGTTTGGATTAACTTGGGCAGACACAGAATGACTGCCCACAGTTTGACCTTGACATGAGTAACTGGCCTTTGGCAGAGAGGGAGGACATTGACAGATACTGCCTGAAGAAAGGGATCAGTCATAACCCCACAGCCACTGCAGAAGTTGCTCTGGGCAACAGACAGACACTGGGAAGCACCAGCTGGAAATAGCAGAGGGGTAAGGGAAAACCACAGACCCTGGTTGGGAAAGAGGGAGAACAGGAAAGAAAAGGTTGATGTGGGGCACAGACACCTCCTGTTAATATTGTTTGGTTTAGAATGACAGTGTCTGCACTGAGCTGAACTTAGGGACAGGAAAAGGCAAACAATAGCACAAGGTTGCAGCATTGTTCATTGAACGTGCTCTTTTTTCCCCTTGGCTCACCCAGCTGATCATTATGTAACCAATCAACTGGGCTAATTTTCAACCCGTCCAGGATATTCTCAGTTATGCATTCATTATAGAATGCCACAGCTTATTTTTAAAAGGTCCAGAATACTTCCTGTGATTAATGTCTGGATTAGCTGTTGTTTTACATGGTATATAGACTTGGGCAACAAATCTTAATCCTAGCTGAAAGGGCAGTTCAACATGAGCACACTTTTACTAAAAGTATCTTAACAAAGGGATTATATATTTTTCCCCTTCCTTACAAATCTTCATCTGCAATGGCAGATGAAGTGGGACATGAAACACATTGTTTTCCGTTCTGGGAAGGTCTGCTTAAAAATGGAGCAGATTTCAAGATGATAAAACAATTTTTCCTGGCAAGTTTGGTATCAGGCTTTGTTTTGCTAAACCTGATTATGTACTTTGGCTGCACAGCACAAGCATATGTTCCAAACCAATTTAGTCCGTGCTCAGAATGAGTCTCCTTATTTGTCCAACAACCTCGGAAAAAATCATTTTTTCATGCTGACTTTGACTAACTGTTCTGCACACACTGCAAAGGTATTCCAGGGACAGCAGACCTAAGCAGTAACTGAAGGTCCAATCCATATACGCTTTTTTGTTGTTGTTGTTTTTAACACTTCTGGACTGCTTTAATAAAGCCCTTCTTTTATATTTTGAAGATCTGTATCACACACATTCCAAGGGAATAAATACGAGTCAGAGACTGCATTACGGAATCGCAGTGTCAGTAACTGGAGGGGACCTCAAAAGATCATCTAGTCAATCCCCCTGCCAGAGCAGGAACACCTACATCAGGTTACACAGGAATGCGTCCAAGTGAGTTTGAATGTTTCCAGAGAAGGAGACCTCACAACCTCTCTGGGCAGCCCATTCCAGTGTTCTGTTATCTTTTCTGCAAATAAGTTTTTTCTTGTATTTACGTGGAACCTTCTACATTCCAGCTTGCACCCATTGTTCCTTGTCTTATCACTGGATATCACTGAGAAGAGCCTGGCTCCATCCTCTTGACACTCACTCTTTACATATTTATAAACATTAATGAGGTCACCGCTCAGTCTCCTTTTCTCCAAGCTAAAGAGACCCAGCTCCCTCAGCCTTTCCTTGTAAGGGAGATGCTCCACTTCCTTAATCATTTTTGTGGCTCTGTGCTGTCTCAAGCAGTTCCCTGTCCTTCTTGAACTGAGGAGGCCAGAACTGGACACAATATTCCAGATGTGGTATCACCAGAGCAGAGTAGAGGGAGTGGAAAACTTCTCTCAACCTACTAACCACACCCCTTCTAATACACCCCAGGATGCCACTGGCGTTCTTGGCCAGTGCCAAGGATCATGGTCATCCTGCTTTCCACCAGGACCCCCCAATCTCTATGCTGCTTTCCAACAGGTCAGTTCCCAACCTATACTGGTACCAGGATTTCAAATATATATTCCATGTGTTACTACAATATGAAAGTCTTCATAAATGCAAAACTCAGAACTGAAGATGGAAAAGATACCCAGATATCTGATCTGACATTTCTCATATCCTCTTGCAAGTTCTTGGCTTTTTCAAGATGCTTCTAGTGCTCTGCCCAGTTCAGTTTCTAATTCCTGAATGAGAAGATTTCTGTACTCTCTTCAGGCAGACTGGACCAGAGTGGAAGAATGATGCATAGGTTTCACTAGACACAACTGCTCCCCGCAGTTGGCAGATACGTTGTTCAGATTCAGGGCACTCTCATCCTGGCAAAAATACTAAAATCCTGTTAAACAGAGCTGTATCTTCTGCAAACACCCCTTCACTCACACTAAATACTCCAATTCACTCATATTCATGTATCCCATTGAGTAAATACTTTCTGAGCATCTTCCTCTCCGAGAGACAGCTGCAAGAACACAACACGCTTGTGTTTGGTATGAGAGCAACACATCTAAATATAGGGATCTGAGAACAAAACTAATGTCTAGTAGTCACCTAGTTTGACTAAACAAAGGAAACCAGTCTCTCTAGAATCAACAAAATAGTACCAGAGGAATGGAATCTCTATACATCTAGAAAATCATGGCTCACCAAAATGCTTAGTCAGCTCTACTGTACTCCCTGGCCATGATGAACATCTTTGTCATCTTAGGAAAACTTAGGTCAGTGCACTACTGGAAGCTTAAGACTCACAGTTGAGCTAGAGACCACTTCCCTGGCAACTTCACTGTCACTGCGGCATCACTGCTGGACCTTATGTCAGTGGTTTGGACAGGACACCCAAGATAACATATACTAGGCAGGCAGAAGCAATGCATGCCAATGCTCATAGCTACGTACAGTGACAGTGAGCAAACAAATTCTATTTAACACTTCAGCCAGTGCTAATATGACTTGGCTAAGATTAACCTCTGCTTCAAATCACTCTTCCTGCAAAGGAAAAAAGTGTACAGACTTGCCTACCTCAAGTGAAAATCTTAAGCTAAGCAATAGCGCTTGGTGGCAGATCGGCTACATACAGTACTACACTAAGCTTTCCTTAGTCAATGGGAATAACAGATATTTCAGAGTTTCTAATTGCCTCTCAACCTCTTGAAGCAAAGAGAACAAGCAGTCCTGGCACAAATAAGTTTGATCCTTTTGCTTTCCCATAGATCTGTTTCTGGAGGAAAAGATTCAGTTCCACTGACTACTGTGCTAGTCTGGTTGACTGGGGGTGTTGGATTTCTTATGAAAAAAGATTACTAAGAATATTACCAAGGATGCTGAGAAGTTTCAATGCCCTACATAGGAAGGGGAAGGAGGCAGAGATCTGACATGCAGAAAAACAAGAAAGCTTCACTACTTAATTAGTACCAAATAACAGTGGGTACAGGATGAAGACAATCCAAAACAAGATCTACCATCCTCTCTCCACAACTCTACATCGCACCAAGCTCTTGCAGCACAACTTCCAAAGGATAAGGGAAAAAACAGGTAGTTTAAATGGGTCTTCTGCAAGAAGCAAATCATATTTTCTTGAAAGTGACTCACTGAGTTGGTCACACATACATTCCCCCCTCCCTTCCAAAGCCATAGACAATGTATCAGAAGAAGGTGTCTATGTTAACTGTCTTCAGCATCAGTGCCTACAATTCTTTGCAGGAAATTACAGCTAAGATTAATATTTCCAGGCTTTCCCCCACCTCCCATACTGCCTTCTACCCCCAGGTACCGAGCTGAGGGGAACAGGCCAGTCATACTGACACAACATTTCTCAAATGTGACAGGTTTCTGCTGCTTGTGCATGAATTCACTCCAGGGTCTCCTTGTAACATAATCTGAAATAAACTCTTTCAAGCTGAAGAAATGGATTGTGTTTCTGCAGACTTAGGGAGGAGAGGCTTGGAACAGATAATCTTTTGTTGCTATCATGGCAGTCCCACCCATGGTACCCTGCAGGGACATGACAGTCTTTGTTCTCAATCAGCTGCTTCTTGCAAAGTCTGGGTGGTCGACCACACAGTTCCTTCTGCAAAAGGTTGAGTCTTTCCTCTGGTCCATGAAAGTCCATCCCTGCACTATGGTTTCTCCTGCAGAAAAGTATTTGTACAGGCCAAGCCCAAACTGATCTGCAGAAGGCCATCAAAGGAAGCATAACTAACTGGCTCTTAACTGTCCATTATGGCCAACAAGGTTTCACTCATAGCTCAAAGCGCTGTACTGTCTTGGCAAACCACATGTATTCACATCCCTACCCTTATTCCAAGAAGTCTCAGCCATTTCTGTAAGACTCATCTTTATCTGTTGGTGGCAGTAAGTTTTTAGGCCAGAGGCAATACCTTCCTGCAGCTAACTCCAACTCTGACAGGACACCTTGATATTTTCACAGCACACACAAACTATGCAGGCTGAGATTTTCTAATAATAGCTTTCTCTCAGGTGGGGTGAAGGAAGAAAAAGAAAAAAGAAGATTATTTCAACAGTATGATTGTGATCACTCACAGGTATCATATGATACTTATTCTCTGGCAATGTATGTCTAACCCATGGGGCAGAGTAGGTGACAGCAGTCAGCTTAACTTGCTTTCTTATGTAGAATACCAACATTTGTGCACTAAAAATTGTATCTAGCAGGTGGAACAGCTTGAGGGCTAAAGTCTGTAGGGTGCTCAAGTGCAAGAGTGATATTGAAATGGAATTTGATGACAAAAGCAATGGAGTGGAACTAAATGATTGACATCCACTCCCACCACTTCTTTTACTTTTCCTTGAATGCTAGGTAAGGAGAGTTTTTTCACCAGGAAGTGATTAAATCTGTCAAAAGCAAGTACACAAGCATGAGATCATTCAAATACATACCCTATAATCTTAAGCACAGTTATTTCATTTCTGCTGGTTTTAAGGCTTTTGCAAGTAACTTCAGGCTTTGTTCTCATAAACTCCTTTCTTCTGGAGTGTTGCTACCAATTGGAGATGTCATTGTATACTTCAGAGGTAACTGCACTGAGTGAATTGCTTCCTCAAAAGCAATTGTGTTTAGCCAGCATGAATAGAAAGGTGCTAGTGTAAAGTACAAGATACTGCACACTTGAATATACGCAATCACATTGAAAGGAGCTGTTCACCCTTGGCCTCCTAGAGCAGGACTAAAAGCTTTTGCTTAGGGAAGAAAGTTACCCAGCTGTTGGAGATGCTTGTGTGAATGTACAAGATGGGGTTGCATAATCTAAGAATAACTCTCCATTTTCTCATGCTGCAGCACTTAGACACAATGCTCCCTTGTTAATTAAACAATTTTGGTCTCTACCAAACACATTTATTTCTATTTGTTTTTAAGCAATTCTGAAAAACAAGCTTTCCTGACTGTTCCTTCCCCTCCATCATTCAGAAAGATGCCTTATAATTCTGACTCTCCATGTATCTCCAAACTACTCCACAAACTACGCTAAGGGGAAAAAGCATGACAGCTCTGCTTGGGGCCCAGGGAGGCCAGCTTTGCACAGGCTCTTTTGTTGTCCCCCAGGTAGGATGTTTAGCTCTCCATCCATGCAACCCAAATTCCTTTCTCACCACACCCAAGGTCATTTTAATGAAAATTCCAAAGCCCATGCCGGAGGGATAGAATTGCTCCTAATCCTTCAGCAACACGTCATTTGATCCCCAGGCCCACTGGGGTTATTATTGTGTGTCTGCAGAGCACTGCAAAGCAGACAGCAGTACAAAAATGGCAACCACTGCAGGAGATCTGCTTCCCTTTCCCAACCTTTTTTTTTTTTTCTTTTCAAACAGCTTGTTTTTTGTTTTGTATCCCTCCATTCCAGGACATTCACTACCTGCCAGTTTTCAGGGGATAGTGCCTTGCCTTAAAGCCAGACCCCACCATCCCCTAGAAGCTGCACAAGTTTTTAATGAAATTAATGAGGAAGTTTAATTTTAAAGGCAGGTTTTATTTTGAAAGGAATTGCATATGTCTGTGTGGTCCACATCTTACAGTTCTGTACTGATGTTTTACATCTGTGCTCAAGCATCACGAAAAACATTTAAAAATTTAAAGCAAAATAGCTTTTTTTTCCTTTTTTTTCCTTTTTTTTCCCCCAGTACAAGGGAAAAGGAGCTAGTGAATTCAGTACAACTCAATTTTTCCTGGAATATTTCCCACACTGATCCAGGGGCCTGTGTCTTATACAGTGAGCTTTCGGTAGATAAGATTTATTTTTCTTCTCTGTCTTAGTCTTCTGCCCATGGCCTATGTGAGCAGTGATTCTCCGTTGTGATGAGATCTGGAAATCCACTGCATCATTGTCTTAGAATAGCCCCAGGGCTCCTATACTTCTGCCTACTTCTATAAGCACTGCTTGCCTCCCCGTCACAGAGATCTCAGAGATTTCAACCCCTACCAAGACACACATACATAAATTTGCAAATTTCCTCCCCTGGATTTAAATATATCTGGGGCTGGGCTCACTAACTACTTCCTACCCTTTCATCTCTTCTTAAAAGATGAAGATTTCCAATGTGTTTCCTACAAGGAAGTAGGATAAAGCATTGCTTCTCTAGAAGCAATGAAGCAATTAGTCACCTTGCTCAAAGGCTGCAGGTGCTGTAAAACATACCACAAGAAAGGCCTACATTTTGTATGAAATTTGCCCATTTTTTTTCTATCACCCATCCTATGTAAATTCTAAAAGCTAGGCACAGCCAAGATGGTTACCATTATCTCAAAAGAGAAATGGTAGTAGGAGAAACACAGTTCCTTAGCCAAGGTCATCAAACATGCAGTGACTGAGAACAGAAAAGAAAACTTTCAGGACAGGCGTCGTGTCCCTGCTTGCTTTAAACCCTACCTGGACTGTAAGGGAGCAGAGCAGAGCACCTCCTCTTCCAGGTATAAGGGGTAAGTGGCAAGGCTTAGTGCTTTTCTGAGTCACTTTAATTGTTTCACCCAATCTGCAGGCACTTAATTTTCCTAACTGCAGTCAACAAATAGTATAGCTTTACTCTGAACAACTAAAGAATCATGGAATCATTATGGTTGGAAAAGACCTCTAAGATCATCTAGCCCAACCATCCCCCTACCACTGATGTTGCTCACTAAACCATGTCCCCAAGTACTACATCTACCTTTTACTTAAACACCTCCAACAACTTCACCGACTCCATCACTTCCATGGCAGCCTGTTCTAATGCCCGATCACTCTTTGAGAAAAAATTCTTGTTAACATTGCTCCTGCAGGTTTTAAAAGCACAGCTACTAATGGGACTCTGTCCCACACCCTAGAAAGTAATACATCTGAACTAAGTTGTTAAGCTATTCCAACTGCTCTCCTCAGGTGCAAATCCCAAAACTTGTGTTAACCTTTCACAACTAAGCCCAGCCTTTGATCCATCCTCATTCCTAAGAATCATTAAACTTCAGAGAGAAAGATTTGATTACATTTAATTTTATTTGCATTTTCTAAAGCCAATTAAAAATTAATACTTGCCTAGAACACTGGCACACTGATGACCCCTTATGATAGACAAGCTGTTATCACAATCTCTATCAAATAGAGTACTAGATTGCTATCAAGGACCAGGGTAGTCAGAAGAACTTTTCTCCCCATAATTTTACACCGCATTTCAGAACTGTTAAAAACGGAGATTGATTCACATAAATTACAGAATTTTGAATGTTTTTATTAATAAAAGCTACTAATTTTAACCCCCCCCTCTTTTTTTTTTTTCTGAATGCTCACCGGCTATCACATTCTTTGTCCACAAATGGAACACTCTGTGCATATTAACTCTCTCTTTTCAGTTTAGTTTCATTTACTACTACCTCTTCCTAACAACTATTATCATAGAATCACAGAATGGCCTGGGTTGAAAAGGACCACAATGATCATCTAGTTTCAACCCCCTGCTATGTGCAGGGTCGCCAACCACCAGACCAGGCTGCCCAGAGCCACATCCAGCCTGGCCTTGAATGTCTTCAGGGATGGGGCATCCACAACCTCCTTGGGCAACCTGTTCCAGTGCGTCACCACCCTCTGTGTGAAAAACTTCTTCCTAATATCTAATCTAAACTTCCCCTGTCTCAGTTCAAAACCAATCCCCCTTGTCCTATCAAATTTATCCTGTAAATTATTCTATTCTATAGGATTCTATTATCCTGTAAATCATTCTTGTTTTATATGATATACTTCACTATTAGCTGTAAAGAAACAATATATGGAGCCAAATCTACTGATAAACTGAGCTCCAGCCAGAGATGATGTAAACACGCCTGCACTGCCAATCCACTTCTTCCATCCCAACCTGTCGTGCTTTTGTTATTTTAGGCCTGGGCCTGATCAGATACAGTTCTTTGTGCCAAACAATTAGGTAATCACACTCGCATGCAAAACTTAGTAATAATTTAAAAAAAAAAGCAATTAAAAACATTCATTAGATTTTAGTTAAAATAAAGACAGCAAAATATTTGACAGAAAAAAGGAGGGGAACATCACTGGGACTGATACACAAAGAATAGGTGGATTTTTTTCCACTATTTTACCTAATTTTGTAGATTTTTCTTTTCCTGTTAGGAATAGTCTGGCTTATATTATTCCAGACTCTGTGCAGCGTGACAGGAGACTGACTGACTGATCATAACTCAGCTTGTCAATGACCAACATTATAAAGGTTCATGTATCCCCCGTGGAGGAACTGTGCAGTCAGACTTGACTGATGGATTGAGTAGAGCAGAGTCTCACACTAGTCTGAATTGTAAAGGTTAATGTCATACCATGCAGGGGTCCTCCTGATTGTTAGGATGTTTGACTGATCGAAGCCCAGTCCTACAAGGGGATTCTGTGCATTTGTGGCACACAGAATTCCTCAGCCCAACACAAAGCCAAACTCCAGTTCACATGGCTTTCTTACATGCTAATCATGAAGGTTAATTCATGACAGGTGAGGACTGCTGTAGCTTTCAATTTGTTAAGTAAAATGAAGAAGTGATTTGATATGGCACCTATCTTGTACAAGGCTGCATAGTTTTTGGGACAATGTTTGCAGTGTCACTGCTCCATTCACAAAGATGCATCATAAAATCATCCAAACAATTTTGAGTAGTCACATCTTTTCTCAACTCCAGCAATCTGTCTTTGCAGACTGACACTTTTTATTGAAGGATCCTCAAGCCTTCCACATTATTTCTGTATAAAACCTTACATTGTTGCAAAATTAGGACAGATAATATTGGCTGTTTCATGCTTTCCTGCCCTACTGCATTCATACCAAAATAAAGTGCACAACAGTAGTAGGAAATAATTGCGCACAGACACCAAATATGCTTTTAGTATAAGGACATTATAGTTAATTTAAAAGTTAATAATAATATGAAAGTTAATACCGTTTAAGACATCCTGAAATTCTGTAACAAGAAAACATGTTCTGAAGTATAGGTGGCTTTCCACAAATTTGGGCTTAATGAAGTCTTAGATTATTACATTTCACATTTACTGCTAGTGTTATGATTATGAGATGACGCCTTCAACCTTATTCAATATCTTTACATTTTAATGACTAGTTTTCAAGTGTGCTGTCAAATAGAACCTTGCTCCTTTATAGTAATTTGCCTATCCATTAGTGTAACTTCAACATGAAACAACATAAAGTTGTTCACTCAGATTGGAAGCAGACAAATTTATTTACAAATATAACAGTCTGCATTGTCTTCCAGATAAAAATTCCATCTCCAAACTCAACAGATTCTCTCCCTGTCTTGATTTGCCTAAACGTGCCATCTTTCCTTAATACTAGGCTGCATGATGAATTTTGTATCCAGAACTTTCAAAATCTCAAAATGCAAAAAAATTGACTTATGACAGCCCTGGCAAAGAAACTGCACAGATCAAGTACTGATATTTCATATATTGAAAGTACAGCAAACAACCCATTCAGAATAAGAAAGAAAAAATGTATCATTACAAACTTTATGCCGAACAGAAAGCGCGGGGCGAAATAAGAGTTAAACATCATATAGCCTCTGAGGTTTCCTGAGGTCCCAATGACCTTGCTACTAATGGGGCCCCTGACAAAGGAAGAGGAGAAAATCCCCAACTGAATTTTTGGGGCAATCCTATTACATTCTCTGGAAAACAAAACAAAAAAATTAAAAAAAAAAATTAAAAACCAGACGAAACCCAGAAGAATGACAGATTGGAAACCACAACCTTTCACCCACACAGGGGGGGGATATGGCCAGGATCACTGGGAGGCAGAGGCTGGTGAGAGAAGGAAAAAACTCACACCTTCAGTTTGAATATCAGGTCTAGCAGTAGCACCTCAAATGAAGTCAGCCTGCAGTTCTGATTTTGTTCTGCTTTAACAAAAAAGTTCTGTTGTACCACTCAGCTCATGTCATATGAAAGAATACCTTCTATTCTAACCACACACAGAATTGGCTTTCCAAGTCAATTGTTTTTGCATAGACCTCTTAAATATGGCCTTTACCGTGTATATTTTCCACACTTGGGAACTCTTCCTGGACAGAGATTTTTGCCTGACTGCTGCTCAAGAAAGCTTAATTGTCTTACAGAGACACTTTTTAACAATTAACCAAACCCAAGGATTTGCGGGTTTAATCACAGACACTTTCAGTTTTACTTAACAATATCCAGCATTGATACTTCTTGATTTAGAACACTAAAAAAATATAGCACCCACCGCGTAACAGAGGGACAGGATCACCTCCCTCAGTCTGCTGGCCTCCCTTCTTTTGATGCAGCCCAGGAGACATTTGGCTTTCCGTACTGCAAAGGCACACTGCTGGCTTGTGTTCAGCTTGCTATCCACCAATATGCCCATGTTCTTCCCAGCAGGGCTGTGCTCTATCCTTACATGCCCCAGTTTGTACTGATAGCAGAGGTTGCCACAATCCAGGTGCAAGATCTTTCAGTTGAACGGGATCTGTTGAACCTCATTAGGTTCTCCTGAGCTCACAGCTCACATGCTCTGGGTAGCATCCCTTTCCTCGGGTTTGCTGACCTCATCACACACATGACAAAAGGACAGCTTCACCTTCTAAATGGCTCTATAATCTCCTGGTCCTGCAACCCTGACTGACACACATAACTAAACTTGAATGAGGAAGCACATTCAAAACAAGCCAAAAGGTCTTAGCAGGTAAACAGACCTAAATTAAACCTACATTTGCTACAGAAGTAGCTGATGGCAACTTACTAGTAGAGTGTACAGGTGGTATTACAGGATCTCACTTCAAATATAAGATCACTAAGCCTTAGTGATATTCTAGAACTCCATATCTTTCACCATTTTAACAATTAAAGTTGATGGCCATTTGTTTTCTTTTATTTGGAGCAGAGGTAGGAGCTTCCAGAAGGGTGTGACCAAGCAGAACACAAATTCTAGTAACTCATTTTGAGTGGAAAAATAGACCTATCTTACCTATGTCATCTGGCTCTAACACGTGAAATGCAGAAAGGCAAGAACTGTATGGGGGAAAATGAATCAGGGTATATTTTCTATTAAAATGGAAAGATATACATACTTCCAGTTTTGATATCTGGAAAAGATTTACTTTAATGTAATCATTTTCAGAAATACATGAGTACTGTCAATAGCAAGCATGATTTCTGTAACCTCACTGAATGCACAAGTGTTCAGGAACTTGCACGATTTAAACAATAGAAAAAAATACTTAAATACTAGATGCTTTACAGAAATAGCAAAACTTTTTGCAAGATAGCTATTCTGGAAACAATTATACCTTCATGACCAAAGAGTATCTTAACAGCCTGGCTTTAAAATTAGAATATTCCAGTATGTGTCATGCAGGAGCATTTCTAGGCATGGCAAAGAATGTGGATAGTTCATACACTGTTTGCATTGAATACTCAGAAAGAAAACATGACAGTCCATCAAACTGCATATGACTTCTTTGCCTTGAGTCAGATTTTTAACTCCATGGTTGCATCCTTCCACTGTTAAGAAAAAAAAGATTTTCTCCATTTGCGGATAGAAACAGGCATTAATTGTATTTATGACTCATACCTTGCTTTCCTGACTACTTCCAGTCTGAAGGAGCACACAACAAAGCGTAAGTAATTGCAAAGATTCACTTTATCAGAGCAGTTCTGTCCAACATTTACTTTGCAACATTCTCTTGCTATAGATACTGTTCCTCCTTCCTACACAGTTAAGCTCCCCCATCACGTTTCGTTTTTCTAGCTGTGCTATCTTCCCCCCTGGAAGATCTTATATAGCACAAAGAACTTCCATTTCACATACTACTAGACAGCCGTGGCACAAGCAGAGGCATTTCCCCCCCCCCCCCCCCCCTTACCATGAAGTTTATGAATCCTTCTCTTTCCCAGACAATCTGATCCTCACGTGAACTTTAGCAGCTGCAGGGCTAAATGCAAATATGCTTCCTCTCAGCAAAGTGCCATATAGTGTAGAAAAATTGTATTCCCCAAACTGTGAGTTAAATACAAAGAGTGAGTATGTCTTGATTCTACATTTTCTGGTTAAGAGGCAAGATCTGAAGCTGGGTCTCTAGAGCATGCCCAATTCTAAAACTTGATTTTTCCCTTATTTTCATTCTATTTTGTATAAACATACCAGCATTCAACAGTTTCCACAAGAATATCTTAACAGTGATATTAGCCTCCCTTACTCTCTTCCATACATTTTGCCTAAACATCTCTTACTACCTTCTTTTAATTAACAAGTTTTTTTCTTGGGACTTGGCCTTGCCCAGATCCCAGCCTCAGGCTGATAAGAAGCATGAATACCTGATTAAATCTGCAGATTCCACAGGATAGGAGGGCACCCAAAACTTGGGCTCCCTTAGTATCTGTCCATGCTATAGCTTAATTTCCTCCCCTCCCATTCTTTCTAGCAGAGAAGGAATCATCTGCAATATACCTCCCAGAAGAAATTAGATGGAATTAGTGTTTGTAACTGGCAGCTTTATTAATTATAGTCTTATAAATGCAAAAGGGCTATTTCAAACAACTTGGAATCAAAGACTTCCTTTCACAAATAACAAACAACTACAAGAAGCTTGTATACTAGCTGAAAAGAAGATCAAAACATTCTTTAAAAATTGGGTGCCTTACCACATCTCACTTTGTTTAATGAGGAGTTTTGTACTGACTATATTTAGTGAAGTGGGGTCACTGAATGACAGTTGGAAAGAATGCAAATAAGACCTGAGTGGAGAGTAGGAGGCCTCTGGAAGATATTTTTCTTCTCTATTCACGTAGCTACTGTGAAATCTTTCTTCCTGGAACTTAATCACTTAACAACTGAGTCTCTTCCCATTCTCTTCCAACATATCACAGGTTTGACCCTTCCAAAAGATATTACTAGCCAAATTACATTTTTCCTCTTCATGTTCATTTCTAGTATAATCAAAGGTGTTGGAAGAACTTCACTTTAAACAAACTTAGTCTGGCTTTTGGCCAGGACACGATTGCAAATAGTTGCCATTGGAACTTCTGTGCCAAGGCTTCTTTGTCTTTTTTTTTTTCCTCCAGGAGAAGTACTTCAGAGAAGGTAAAAGAAGGGAATATGTGTGCAGTTACACAAATAGACACTGAAGGAAAATGACAGACTTAGGAACAGAGGGGAAAAGTAAAAAAAAAAAAATAAAATTAAAGATATGATGCTTCTACTTGAGTTTTTTTTCATATCTACATCTTGCACATAACACTAGCTAACTTAAGGAAAAACAAAACTTATGGACTCTTCTTGGCTCTTTGATAATTGACACAAAATCAACCAAAGTGATCGACTTTAGTCACTTCTGAATGCTTGTCTACACAACTAAAAATTACCACTTTAGTCAGTACAAATGGAATCTCACAACCAGTTTTACTAGAAAGACTAAGAATTGGACAGCCTCCAGCACTGGACTCCTACTATTTGCAGCCCTTCTAACAAATCTGACAGGTAACAATGAGGCATTTGCTCTCCTTTGATATGTTTCAGACTGCAAACAGAAAAATACATCTTGCCACCAGTTAGCTTCTGATTTTTGTTTTTCTCTTCATTTCTTGTGCTCATAAATGCATGTATTTTATGTTCTCATCCACATTTCAGAGTGCCACTAGAGTAACAGCTGCTGCTGCCTTTGCAAGGAAAACTGTAAGTAGAACACAAGGCATTATTTTCCTGCTGCGGTACTGGAAGAGTTGAAAATGTTTGGTCCTTTGCATCTGATTCAGAAAAGAGAATATCTTATAGTGTCTCAGGATCAGGAGGGGGCTTTGGAAATCAATCTGTCCATTTTTTCACCAGTTAACTGCACCTTAGTTTTTATCATAAGCCTGTCTCAGAGCATGCAACCTGGCAGCTCCTTCTTGGTGAAATCAAAAAAGCTAAGCTCCAAACGCACACCTAAAATGCTTCAACTGCTAACAAAAATTCAGTTCATAAGACATACCTAAAACTAGTCTACACAGTACAAAATTGATTTAAGGAAGATGAAGTTATTCTGGAACATTCCCATCAAGAATGCATTCAACGTCCAACTGATAATGGACACTCACTCAACGGTGGAGATGGTCCAAGACTAATGCCCCTACACTGCACTGTAGATGTGCAGTCAGTCCCAAGCATCATTTCAGTCTACAAAACTTATGGTACAGGACATTATTTGGTACCTGGTCTCTACAGCCCAGCTTTAGAAGATATATGAAGTGGAACATTAACTTTACTAGTTTACCTGAAAATGAATCTTCTCTACTGCTGCCTCTAACCAGTTAGGCACTCTGGTCTAGTTTCATAGTTGCCCTTTTACAATGCTTGATTGCTAGCCAAAAAAATAAGCAGAGGTAAAGCAAAGAATAGCTTCACTCCCATTGGCAAACCTGAAGAGATATATACCACAAGTAAAAGCCAGAACATTACCTCATAATCTCAACATATATTGATGCAGGCTCTGACAACCTCTTCAAGTTCCTGTTTTTTCACTGTGTCATTACACTCAAGTCTACTTTCCCTTTACACAATGGGTAGTGCTTTTTGGCTACATTCAGTTGGCACACTTCAGGTCAGGCTAGATGAGTGGGAAGGGAAAATATCTGCTTTGACAATCATGCTAACTGAGGTCTAACAATTCAGTGCTCTCAGGATTTGGGTGGCTGTACAAGTATGAACTGGCAAAAAAAAAAAACAAAAAAAACTTGACAGACGTTCTCAAGCAGTTATTCTATCAGCTGGCAAATAAACAAGAGTTTTTGGAGACATAAATGGTAACTCCATAAGAATGCAAAATAGAGAACCAAAAGGTTAAAAAACTGTATACTGCCTTATAAACTCTAATCAAAGGCCCAGAGTTTGTAGTATCACAACTGCAACAGTGATCAGTAACACATGTGAATAATAAAATAGGAGAACTCAAAAAATAATGGTATTTTCAGAGTATCTCTCATGGCCATGAATGAAGCAATATAGGATATAGGTCAGTGTCCTCAAGTCAGAAACAGAATCTAAAACACTTTTTCTGAATTTCTGAGTGTCGCAGAAGGTTATGCATTGTCACTGGCAAAACTTGGAACAGATGCCATAAATATAATTTGCATTAAAACTGTCTTTATCATGGAATATTTTACTGTGCCTCCTCCAAATAGAAGTAATTAGACATCCAAACCAGGTAGTATTATTTCATTTGCAGTTAGAAAACAACAAAGAGAAGTAAAAAAAGAAAAAGAAAAAAAGAAGAAGAAGGAAGAAGGAAGAAGGAAGAAGGAAGAAGGAAGAAGGAAGAAGGAAGAAGGAAGAAGGAAGAAGGAAGAAGGAAGAAGGAAGAAGGAAGAA